>JAJPUD010001525.1:307378-425872 GCA_023553655.1 Myrmecobius fasciatus | reverse complement strand
TGTCCACTTCTGTAGGGCGGGCCAGTGTTGCAGGGCATTTTGGATGATGCAGGGTCTGTTGGGACACACCCAGTCTCTGTAAAATTGGAGCGGAGTCGGGGGGCCGTCCAGGTATGGTACAGCGAATGGCACGCTGAGCTCTGAGGACCAACAAGGGACTCGGATCAGGGACTCTGACCTTACTCATGAGGAGAAGGGGAATGGGAAGTCAGTGCTGTATCCCCTTGCCCACCCGAGCTTGAACGCAGAGAAAGGAAGGCAAATCTGGGGTAAAAGACACATAAAAACATTCTTTCCAGGCTTCCAGAGGCTTATTTATATCCTGGGACCACTGCCCAGTTGGTCTACAACCCAAAGGCAGCTGGGTGGACCAGTGGACAAAACACTGGGTCTGGGGTCAGAAATATGACCCAGCAGGTACTAGCTGTATGACCCTGGGCAAGTCACTCACCCTGCTTGCCTCAGTTTCCTCAGTTGTAAAATGGCAATAATAACAGCTCCTAACAATTTACAAATAAATCATCATTTTATTTGTAAAGTGCTTGGTACATGATGGATGCTATAGAATGCTCTCCTTCCCTCCTCCCTCTCTCCCTCTTTAAGGTTTTGCAAAGACTTAGTCATATGTGTTGGTCTGAGTTCTCCCTATCCAAGCCTGGAACTATCAAGATTGAGCTTCGGGGATAGTAACAGCTTACACTGATACAGCATTTTAAGATTTGCAAAGCATTTTAGACACACTGTCTTCTGGGAAGCTCACAACCATTTTACAAGGTAGGTGCTGGTACCATCTCCCAAGTCTACAGATGAGGAAACTAGAAGGTTAATTGAGTTGCTCAAGATCACACAGATAGTAACTGAGCAGGATTCGAGCACAAGTCTTACTGGCTCCAAGTCTTGTGATTTATTAACTAGATTGTGTGGATATATTTATTGGGGATTCCATCTATGTACCAGTACTGTACTAAGCATTTTGGAGACATTAAAGAACTATTAGAAAACAGGTCACAATCCTTATGGAACTGGGTAGAGAGTGGGAGGATAAGCTACACATAGAACAGTAATAATCAGAAAATAATTCAGCTCCCAAAACTATTAAATCATACTTACCCTCTGATTCAACAATATCACAAGCTGTATAAAAATCAGATCTAAAGGGTGTTTAATAATGTATTTATTCAGGGACAAAGAATTGAAATTTTAAAAAAGTACTGTCTGGGAAGTTCGGTGAGCTGTTAAAAATTGGCTATATACCCTCAGAAGGAGGGCAATGGGAATGGCTGAATAAATTATGGTATATGAATATAATGAAATATTGTTTTTCTATACGAAATAATAAACAAACTGATCTCAGAAAAACTGAGAGACTGATATGAATGGATGCCGAGTTGTACCATGATCATTGTACCATGATCAACTTTGGCAGACCTAGCTCTTCTCAGCAATAGTGATCCAAGACAATTCCAATAGACTTGGAATAGGAAAATGCCATCAGCATCCAGAGAGAGAGAACTATGAAGACCAAATGCAGATTGAAGCATATTTTCACTTTTTTTTTCATTCCCATGGTTTTTCTGATCCTTCTTTCACAACATGACTAATGTGGAAATAGATTTAAAGAGATTGTACATATATAACTTTTATCAGAAAAATTTGGAATTTAGGAGCAGCTAGGTGGTGCAGTGGTTAGAGCACCAAAGTCAGGAGGACCTAAGTTCAAATCTGGTCTCAGACACTTAACATTCCCTAGCTGTGTGACCCTGGGCAAGTCACTTAACCCCAATTGTCTCAGCAAAAAAAAAAAAAAAAGAAAGAAAGAAAGAAAGAAAAATGTGGAACTCAATCTTACAAAAATGAATGTTGAAACTTTCTTTACATGTAAATGGAAAAAATAAAATACTATTAAGTGGGGGGGGAGAAAGAGGGCAGCTAGGTAGATAAATGGAACAGATTTCACAAGTTATTTATTGCAGGGTGATAGCATTTTCCTAGAAAATACACAAGATGGAGTTTAAGCTACTTCTAGTCAAAGGCAGGCCACCAAACTGGCCCCTAGCCAAGGTTACCTGTTGGGTCATCAAAATAACTGAAACTACAGGAAAGGGTTGCAGACATGTCCCAGAGTCTCTCAGGGATTTATAGCCTATATCCCAAAGAGATCACATTTACACAAAACTATAGCAGCTCTTTGTGGTAGCAAAGAATTGGACACTGAAGGGGCACCCATTCAATGGGGAAGGGCTGAACAAATTAAGGTATAGGAATGTATTGGAATACCACTGTGCTCTAAGAAAGGATGAAGGGGACAACTTGGGAGAAACCTGGGAAAATTTTATGAACTGATGCAGAGTGAAAAGAGCAGAACATGGAGAACAATCTATGTGTTGTGTGTGTTTGGACAGTTTAAGAATGTTTTGTTCAGGATCCAACCATTCTGGAGAGCAATTTGGAGCTATGCTCAAAAAGTTGTCAAACTGTGCATACCCTTTGACCCAGGAGTGTTTCTACTGGGCCTATATCCCAAAGAGATCTTAGAGGAGGGAAAGGGACCCACATGTGCAAGAATGTTTGTGGCAGCCCTTTTTGTAGTGGCTAGAAACTGGAAACTGAAGGGATGCCCATCAATTGGAGAATGGCTGAACAAATTATGGTATATGAATGTGATGGAATATTACTGTTCTATAAGAAATGACCAGCAGGATGTTTTCAGAAAGGCCTGGAGAGACTTGCATGAACTGATGCTGAGTGAAACGAGCAGAACCAGGAGATCATCATACACAGCAACAACAGTATTACATGATGATCAATTCTGATGGACATGGCTCTCTGCAACAAAGAATTGTCTCAAACCAGTTCCAATTGTTCACTGAAGAAGAATATACACCCAGAGAGAGGGATATGAAATATGGACCACAACATAACATTTTCATGATCTCTATTGACATTTGCTTGCATTGTGTTGCCTTTCTCTGATTCTTTTTTTTTCTTGTAGATTGGATTTTTCTTGCATAATTTGTCAAGTATTTCAACATTATTAACATGTAGTGGACTTCCTGCCATCTAGGGGAGGGGAGGGGACTGGGGGTAAAATTTGTAATGGAAAGCTTTGTAAAGATCAATGCTGGGAAACTACCCATACATATGTTATACAAATAAAAAGCTTTAATAAAAAAAAAAAAAAAAGACCAGTGGAATGGCAGACAATCAAAAAAAAATGTTTTGTTCGAGTATCCATGTAACTGGTTTAGTTTTTATTGCTTTCTCAAAGTGGGGGGGGGGGAGGGGGTGAGAGAGAATGCAGTCTTGAAAAAAAAAATAATTAAAGGGAAAAGAATTCAATATTCTTTGTGGAAATCTAAGTATCACCAGATGGGTGATAGAATTTCAGGAGAGAAATCAGTATGGACTGAGAGATCCATCTCAGGTTTCATTCATGGAGGAGATAAGGACTTGAGTTGGGCTTTGAGGGACAAGCAGGAATTAGAAGAAAGGAGAAGGGGCAGGCCATCTCTGCTTGGATGTTCCATTATCGCTTCAAACTCCACATGTCTAAAGGAAATCCCAGCATCCACACACACCCACCCTCCACCCCACAAAAAATTTCCCTTCTCAGCCATCTCATTTATAGCTGGTGGATCCACTCCGATGTCCAAGGATAGATATTTCGAATTTGTTTCAATTCTTCTCTGCTGTCATATAAGGGATGTCCCCAAAGTTTAAATACAGGTTAATTGTCTAGACTTTGGGAGCCCACTGTCTTCTTGAAGATCACGAACTTCGAAGGCCATCAGGTACAAGAACTTCATTTTATAAAGGGAGACACGGACAGCCAGAGGGGTTGTGCATGGCCCACGGTCACATTAGACATGGTAGGATTTACGTCCAGGTCCTCCTCTGGCTCTCCAATGCAGCCTCCCCTTACTCTATCCCCGGGGACTGTAACTCGGCCCATCATCAAACTCATGCTCGGGAGCTGGGGAACCCTAGGCCCTTTGGAGAGGTCTAACTGGAAATGGACATGAGATTGCTTTAGAAGCTGCTTCTAGAGGGCAAATTCCATGAGGTTAAGGCAACCTCTCTCTGACCTGACCCCGATACAGAGCATCAAGAACTGAACAATGAATGAAAATGGATCGTTTCTATGGTGCACCTCCCCCAAGTTCTCCCATATTCCCAGCCCTTCCAGAAAACACAGGTCCCACGTCATCCAGGCCTATGGCGGCCGAATTGCTCTATGGCTTCCCAGGGCTATCCACAATTCCCAGGATGCACCGCGGCCGCACCCTAAGAGGTAGTCGTACCTCTTGCTGGGAAGGGGTGGGGGGGGGAAAGAAGAACAAGGAGGGAGAGTGAAGTCCACGCCCCAAGACTACTAATCCCGGCGTGCACTGGGTCCCTGCCCCGGGTGGGATCAAAAAAAGGCCGCCAGTAACCCCGTAGGAAAAGCCGACTCACCCCGCGCAGCAGCAGAGAATTCTAATAGATGCTTTCGCACGGCATCCAGCACCGCCACCGCCATAGCCACGCCGGGATCCGAGAGCCCCTCCCAACCCAGGACTCAAAGGCCCCGCCCCCGCATGCTCCTGGAACCCACCCGCCCAGAGCGTCCCACACAGCAAAGCCGCCGGGCCGTAAACAAAGGAGCCGTGTTTTATTGACTGGTTCGACACGGATACAAACGGACAAGTTAAAAAGGACCCCAGCCCCGCAGGGATGCACAGGGAAGGGGACAGAGCGAGGCTGAGGCCAGAGTATAAAAGTTATAAATAAGGGGTGTCCAAAATGGCAAAGAACAAGGGGTAGTGCCAGACCTCGGGCATGCAGAGGCGCCCGGCCCAGCTCCGGCTGCGGGCGGAGGCTGATGACGACAATCCTTATTTAGTAAAGTGATGAGTCCCTCGTGGGAACGGGGGAAATGCGAGTGGCAATGACGACCTCCACAGAGCACGAAGAAGCCCCGGGGAGTGGGTAAAGGGTTGTAATTCGAGGTTCACGGTCTGGATTAAACTGCAGCATTGGATCCTGGCTGGCCCGATCTGTGAGGCTCGAGTGAGGCTTCAGCGGATGGGGGTGGGGGGAAGTGCATTTCCAGGTCAGTTCGTGGCAGTCGTTCCCTGGTTTCTGGTTTCATTAAGCCGTACCACCTGCCACAAGGTTTTCCTACTGGTGGTTCGTGAGATGTCAGAGCGCAGGGGAGGGGAGAAGAGCTTGTGGAAAGTGGAAGTGAGAAGATGCAGGAATAAGCATGGCCAGGCCCCAGATTATCCCCGTTTCATGCTTGGGTGGCCCAGGATTGCAAGGCCTCTTATTGGCATAGGGAAGCACTCTCTACAAGGCTGCAACCTTCTGGACAAGGAGTCAGCAGCAGAAGTCCCAGAGACACACTTTGATAACCCTCAACTCTTATATGAACCCTCACTACTAGGTCCTACTTTTACGTGCTTGCCCTTCTACTAATTTCTCTCCACTCAAGTGCTTTTTCTAATACTCGGCCCCCTACCCTACACTAGTTCTAATTTCTCTCCCCTAAACCTGATCCACTTACCTCTTTCCCAAAATATCTCTGAGCCACTGGCTACATTCATAGCTTCCTAAGCATTCTGTCCCCTCAATATCAGAATACACTGAGGACCCAGTATGATGGTGACACACCACTTCTGAAGAAGGCCTGCTTTCCAGACTACATGGCTTTAAGTGAGCTCTCCCGTTGTACGAGGGGAGCCAGGGAATCCATCCTGTAGCCAGAGCAACTTTTATCAAATATGCCACACAGAGCTTCGAGCCCACTCTTTTATATGCCCCCTTTAAGTTTCACCAGAGAAGATGGGGCAGATCATGTTGAGAATCAACACATGAGGCAAAGTCAGGGAATGAATGCAAGAGCAGTAGCCACAGCTGGAAGAATGAGTGGGGAGGAGAGGGAATCATAGTCTGAGGTTCCTGCTTCTGAAATCCTTGAAGGATGGACTCAGTTATGGTAAGAGCTAGCACCTTAGAACTGCCCTCTGAAAGTAGATGGAAAGCTCCAGCCCTCATCCTCACAGACTTTGACCAAACACCTAAGTTATCAGAAAGAAAGGATATGCTTGGCTTCTACAGTATAGAATTCAGGAATAATGTAAGGGAGGGAGAGTGGGATTGGGGTGAGGGGAAGAAGGAAAGAGAAGAGGAGACCAGAATTCCAAGGTCCAGCCTGAAGACCTTACTGGCCTGCAGTAATGCTTCAACAGAGCTGACCCCACATAATCTGGCCAGTGAGAAAATTGGGGGAAGAACACTTCTTAGGGGGGAAGGGGGAGAAAAGGGGAGGAATGTAGACAATGTGGAGGAGGGGCCCTCTGAAAGGGAATGAGTGGCATTATAAGGGAGATATCCCTGACCTGACCATTCTGGTCCCCTTATGGTTGAGTACCATAGACAATAAGGTCCAGAGGACTTTGCATTTCTGAACTGCAAGGGAACGATGGTGACAGTGACAGTTATTGGAACCTTCTGTTCATGCACTGGAGAAGTCCAGCTAATTTCAGGGCATGGGGGACAGAGGCAGGACTTCCTGCCATTGGTGAGGTGGGGCACTAAGTGCCTTTACTCCACCAAATACCCTGTATTTGCTTCAGCCCAGGGAGCTGATCCCTGCAATGTTTCAAATGGCTTCAAAGAAGAGAGCTAGGACTCCTCCCCAGGTCCACCAAACCCAATGGGATGAGCTACTTCCCAACTCTCCATGGATTCCATGAAGCACCAAGAAAACTTTGGGCAGTCTTCAGATCTGCTCCAGATATAGGCATTTGGGGGCACTGTGGAGGCAGAAGTCAAGATCAGGAAAATAAATTAATAAATAGGTCCAGGGAGCATGAGGAAAATATGGTAAGGTAGGGTCCCCTACTTTCCATTCAAAGGCTGCCCGGAGGGTGGACCCCTCAGGTTTGAAGTCTTGACAAAGGTCCCTGGGGAAAAAGGGGGGAAAAGACCTCTTTGGACAGCTGCTCTGGGTCTCAGAGCCTCCGTTCCATGCGTCTTTCCACAGCCTGGAGCAGCAGCTCCGAGTACTGCTCCAGCAGTGCCTGTGTCTGCTCAGCTCCCACAGCACTTGGGCTCCCACTGGGGCTGACTGTCACCACACCAGCCAGGGCCTCCAATTCCTGCCGCACTGAGGAGAAGGTGTCACTGAGGAATTGCACAATCTGATTCTGCTCAGCAGAAGGTGTTCTGGTGCTGGCCACCTGCAAGAGGAACAAGCAACAATTAAGTAATCCAGGACAGTAGGAGTAGGGGTAAGTGGAGAAAGAGGACCACCAGACAGGGACCATATACACCTTTTCCTCAGAATGAAGTATCTCAGCTAGATAAGCTTTTCTTAGACTCGAGGCAATTCTGTCACTACCACCAGCACATCTGGTGGGACCCCCTCACATTTGCTGTGAGTTATGGACAAATTACCTTCCCTCTTCACTGATTCACAGCAAAGCTAGAATCTTTCAAAAGGAGCTTTACTATTTAAAAAAAAGAAAAGAAAAAGAAAAAATGAACTAATGGAAAGAACCCAATGGAAAAAACAGAAGTGGATCGATTTATCCAATGAAGTTCAGTTTTCTCAACTTAAAGTCTAACCACAGACACAGACATAACCCCTCTTCCCCCCAGATTACAAAATACACAGCCTGGGTATCTTTTCCTTGTTTTATTCCTATATGGATAACAGTCTAGGAAATTTGGCTCCAATAAGAATGCAGGAAACATGTTGAAAAATGTGGTTTAGAATTAAGAAATGAAAGATCAAAAACTTGTGAGCTACTTAGAAGCCTTTTGCTGATAAATCATGAATTCTTCAAGGAAAGAAAATCAAGTAAACAAGGGTTTATTAAATATCCATTAGATCATTCCTTGGGAAATAACAAATTAAGTGTTAATGAATTATTACTGCATTCTAAGAAATGGGGAACATGATAAAGAGATACGAACTGATGCAAAGTGAAGTCAGTAGAAGCAGAAAACAATATACATGATAACCACAAAATAAAAACTAAGAACAAAAGAATACTCAAAACTCAATGCTATGGGGATTTGAAACTGAATGCTAAAGGGATTATAATACACAAAGTTGGTCCTGAAGAAGAGATCAGAAAACATACTCCTCTGAAGGAATGAAAAAATCCATGAATTTAGAATATTGCACATTCCTCATTACCATACTACATAACTATCAGATCTTTTTTGACATGCTGGTTTTTCTTTTTTCTTTTTCTTTTACATTTTAAAGGGAATATAGTGAGAAATGCAAGTAATATAAAAATATATTAAGACAAACATATCTTAATATTCTAATTTTTGTAAGGCATGATAAGTACTGGAGATACAAAACCAAAGATAGGATAGTAGAATATAGTGGAGCTTATATTTTACTTGTACCGTGGGGGAAGGGAGACAGAAAAAAAGCTGAATGTAGAAAATGCATTTAAGCTGAATTTTGAAGGAAAATAGGGATTCCAAAAAAGCAGAAATAGGGAGTGCATTCTAGACATTAGAGATAGGCAATACAAAGTCCTAAAGAAAGATGATGAAATGTCTTGTGTGAAGGAAAGCAACTAAGTCACCCTCCTACCATTGGTGTCCCTTAGGGTTCTGTCCTGGGCCCATTTCTCTTCTCCCTCTATACTCCTTCATTTGATGGTCTCATCAGCTCCCATGAATTTATTTACTTATCCATCCTTCATTCAGTTATCAAAGTGATTCCCTTAAAACTTAGGTCTAATAATGTTATCATTTATCTAATAAACTGCAATGCTCCATCACCTCCAGGATCAAATATAAAATCATCTGTTTAGGGCTCAAAGCCCTTTATAATCCAGGACCCCTTCTACTTTCTCAACAACTTACACTATACTCCCTTCACCACATACTCTGCAATCTAGTAACTCTCTAGTCCCAGCTGTTCTAGGAAAAAGATACCGCTCTTGACTCCTGACATTTCCTCTGTCTCCTAAACCTAGAATGCTTTCCTTTCTCATCTCTGCCTCACTTTCCCGACTTCTTTAAGGCCCAACTAAAATCCCATCTTTCTACAGGAAAGCTGTTAATTATTTTCCATTTATCCTAGTTATGTGGCTTGTTTTTACACACATTTATTTTCAGGTTGTCTCCCTCATGCTTGGCACACAGTAAGCACTTAGTAAATGTTTACCAACTGACCAAACGAAATACCAGAAAGAAGAGTTTATATTTGATTCTGGAGAAAACAGGGAGCCATTTGAGTTTATGGGCGACAAGATCTATGCTTTAGGAAAGTCCCTTTGGCTGCTATACGGAACTAATCTTATTAGATTTGGCTGATCTTTTTTAGAATGAAAAGCAGCACAGTATCATGAGAAGAATATTGGGTCAGCACCTCTAGGATAAAACTAACTCTGCTACTCACTTACTTGTGGCAACCTGTTTAAACATTTCTAGGCCTTCATTTCTTCATCTGTAAAACAGTTATTAAACTACTTCAGCATTTCAACTATATACTACTAACTACACTTTGACCCTGAGGCCTGAGCAAATAAGTCTCTCTGAAGTCAGTAGGTGACATTTCTAGGATATGTACATAGTGCTTCGAGGAATGATGCTATCAGCTTTACCTGCTGGTATTTGGGTGAAAACAGCATTTGCTAATTGAACGATATGAAAAGAAAATTAACAACTCTGAAGAAGAGGTACAAAACCTCACTCAAGAAAATAACTCTGGAAATTAGAATTAACCAAAAAGAAGTTAATGACTCCAAGAGGCATCAATAAAAATGAAAACACAACAACAACAACAAAACAAACAAAAGACCCAAGAATTTGGGCTGTTAATAATAATAATAAAAACAGATTGAGGAGAAACTGTTTAATAATAAATTGAAGTATCTGACACTTATGAACAAAAAATAAGCCTAGACATACTTTAAGAAATTTTAAAAGAAAACTATTCAGCACACTTGGAAGCATAGGACTAAGAAACTGAAAAAATCCACAGAAAACCCAAAATAAAACTTCCAGAAATATTATTTAGCCAAAATTCAGAGATCACAGAACAAAGAAAAAAATATTCCAAGTAGCTAGAAAGAATTCAAGCACTGAGGAGCCTCAGAATTAGGATCATGCATGATTTAGCAGTTACCATTAAAAAGGAATAGAATTGATAGTCTAAAAGATATAGGCTTACAACCAAGAGTAATTTACTTAGAAAAGCAATATAATCTTATGGGAGGGGAAGGGGGAAAGAATGGATCTTTAATGATTTAGAAGACTTCCAACCATTCTAGATAAAGACCAGAGTGGAGAAGAAAATCTGACAAACCAAGAATCACAAGAAGCACAAAAAGGTAGTAAACATGAATTAGCAATCCTAAAGGATTAAGAAGAGTCATACTATTTACAATCTTATAAGGGAAGATGCTATATGGTTCATAGTCTAAT
Organism: Myrmecobius fasciatus; assembly: GCA_023553655.1. Taxonomy (NCBI): domain Eukaryota; kingdom Metazoa; phylum Chordata; class Mammalia; order Dasyuromorphia; family Myrmecobiidae; genus Myrmecobius; species Myrmecobius fasciatus. The sequence continues at coordinate 415,429 of JAJPUD010001525.1, read as the reverse complement.
TAAACAGAGGGGCTGAAAGTGATTCTATCACAATCTGATGAGCTTAAAAGAATGCAAAGGGGTGGGACAAAGAAACAGAAAAGGAAGTATAGGAGAAATAATCTCACAACTGAAGTGGGGTTGTTAGCAAGTAGTCATTTATATAGCAAGGAGGGAGGAGGAGAGGGGCAAGGACTAGATTAAACTTGAAGCTCAGTCATCTGAACTGGTCAAAGGAAGAAAAACACACACATGTACAGAAAATACATTTCACCTAAAAGGAAAACAGAAAGAAAAGGATTAAAGGAGAAGGGGTCTAAAAGAAAGGAAATACCAAAAAGGGGATTGATCAGAAACAAAAACTTTTTGGGGGAGTGTGTTGGACAAGACCACCGGCTCAAATAAATTAAGATTTCTCAAGGCAAAAGCAGAAAGGAATTTTATTACAAATTTAAGAGAAAGGGCATCTCCCTCCTCACAAGCAGTTAGGCTAGGAGAGGCCCAGTTAACAGCCAAAGAATTATATATGGATCTGGACTAACACCCCCTACAGACTGGATCTTTGCCCTGATTAGCCAGGACAAATGACCTCACATTCTAAGTCATAAATGAGGAAAAACTTCTAACCTAACCACATCTTTAGAATTATTAAATTACCTTCTATGGGAGTTTCAATGTCAAGGTAGTCCCAACTTAGTCTCCCAAAGAAAAGGTCCCACTCCTTGTAAACCATGTGATCTCTGGAGAAAGAAGCCTGGCCCTGGGGCCCAGCTGACCTTCACTCAGTCTTTAGAACACTGTCTATTTTGTGAGACAGCTTTTACAATTCACTTCATTCAGGAGGGTGAGGCTACTGGGGTTAAGTGACTTGCCCAGGATCACACAGCTAGGAAATATTAAGTGTCTGAGGTCAGATTTGAGCTCACGTCCAGAACTGGTGTTCTGGGGCCACTGCACCATCTAGCTACTCCTGACAAAATAAACTCTTAAAGAGGAGACAGGAAACAAAAAAAGGAAAAAAAGAACAGAATGGAAGGAAATAAAACAATTAGCAATCAAATTTGTGAATGAATGGAATGAACTGATCCATAAAATGAAAGAGGACAGCAGAATGGATTAGAATCCAACAAATGTTGTAAACAAGAAACAAAGAACCAAAGGAAAAAAAAAAAGGCTGGAGCAGAAACTATTATGCTTCAAATGAAATAAAAAAAGACAGGAATAATTACACCAAATGGCATAACATTTAAATTCTTAAAGAACACTAAATGGGAACTGAAAAAATTATACCCATTCTCAGCTGTACATGTCACCTTCACAAAAACTGACTTAAAACATTTGAGCTTTAAAAACCTCATAATAAATGCAGAAAAACAAAAAACAAAATTCACTCTAATGAAATAAATATTATATTCAAAAGACCTTTGAAGCAAAAATTAAAAATTAATAGAAATCTACATAATTTAGTCCTAAAGAATGGGTAAGCCGAAGAAACATAAAAGATAGACAACAATGAGCCAATATAAAAAGAAAACTGGAGAGAGGAAATCAAAGCAGTACTTAAGAGAAAATTTGTATCTCTATATATCTGCATAAGTGAAAGAGTAGATCAAAGAACCGGGCATGAAACTAGAAAATTAACAAATTGAAACCCTCCAATTAAACACCAAATTAAATACACTGAAAATTAAAAGTGGGATTAACACAATTGAAAGCAAAACAACTATTGTATTAATAAAATTAAAACCCATTTTCTTAAAAAAAATAATAATAATAAAATAGACAGTGCATAGCTAGCATGATTTTAAAGATAGAAAAACTACCGGCATCAAAAGTCCAAAAGGTGAATTCACAAATTATTGGGAGCTATTTGGTCCAACAGTATGCCAACAAAATTGATTAAAATTTATAAAAATATAAATTGTACAGATTAAGAGAGAAGGAAATAAAGTACTCAAAATAGTTTTATCTTTAAAAAAATTAATTGAATAAGCCACAAATGAATTCTTGATGAAAAAAATCCCACAATTAGATATATTTACAAGTGAATTTTTAAAAATTTCACCTATTATATACTTTAACTTTTGGATAAACCTTTTTTTTCCCTCTCAAAAGAACTTTATCACTTATCACAAAGATTATACACTATGATTATGCTAGATTTATGCCAAGAATGAATTACTTGTTCAATATTAGGAAAACTGCAAAAATAATTAATCATATTAATAACAAAAAAAATCAAATGATTCTATCAAGAGATGGATAAAAAACTACTTTTGGCATAGTATGACATACATTCTTGTTAAAAAAATACTAGAAAGCATGGGAATAAATTTAGTTTTATTTAAAATGATAAGTAGTAATATATTATTGGTGGAGTTGTGAATTCTGGAGGGTGATTTGGAACTATGCCCAAAGGGCTATCAAACTATGCATACTCTTTGATCCAGTAGTTCTTCTATTAGGTCTATATCCCCAAAAAATCATTAAAAAAAAAAAAAAGGTAAAAGAATCTACATATGCAAAAATGTTTGTAGTAGCCCTTTTTGCAGTGGTCAGGAAGTGGAAATCGAATGAATGTCCATTAGTTGGGGAATGGCTGGATAAAGAAATGGTATATAAATGCAAAGGAATATTATTGTTCTATAAGAAATGACGAGCAGGTTGATTTTAGGAAAGCCTGGAAGGAATTACATGAATTGAATTGATACTGAGTGAAATGAGCAGAACCAAGAGAACATTGTACACAGCAACAACATAATTATGTGATATCCTTGGCTCTTTTCAACAATGAGGTGATTCAAGGTAATTCCAATAGACTTATGATGGAAAGTACCATCCATATGCAAAGAGAGAACTATGGAGACTGAATGTGGGTCAAAGCATTTTTTTTTTTAAACAGTTGTTAGTTTCCTTGGTTTGATTTATTTCTCCTGTTTTTTCTCTTTTGATCTTGAGCAGCATGATGAATATGGAAATATGTTTAGAATAAATGCACATGTTTAACCTATATTGGATTGCTTGCCATATAGGGGAGGCAGGAGGGAAAAAATTTTGTAACACAAGGTTTTGCAAGGGTGAATGTTGAAAACTATCTTTGCATGTATTTTAAAAAACAAAAGGCTATTATTATTAAAATAAAATAAAAAGGACTATCTATCTAAAACAAAGAACCAGCATTATTTGTAAGTGGAATAGAGACCTTTCCAATGAGATTAAGATTAAAACAAAGATGACCATTATCATCAATCCAATTCAAGATAGTGAGAGAAAGTCTAGTTATAGCAATAAGACAAGAAAAAGGCACTGATGAAAATTATCACGTTTTGCAGAAAATAAGATGGCTTACTTAAAGAATTCTAGAAAGTCAACTAAAAGAGCTAACTGAAACAATGAACAACTTTGGCAAATTTGCAGGACATAAATTACACAAAACATGCATTTCTGTATATTAGCAACAAAAATCCAAGAGGAAGAGAGAGAAAATTTTCATTTGAAATAATCACAGATAGCATAAAATATCTGGCAATCTATTTAACAAGACATATACAGGAACTTTATGAATACAACTGCAAAACCATCTTTACACAATGGGAAAGAGTTGGAAAAGTATTAACTACTTGTGGACCAAAATAATAAAAATTATACTATTATCTAAATCTAAATAAATCTAAATTCAATGCTCTGCTGATCAAACTTCCAGAATTATTTTATAAAGCTAGGAAAAAATTCATGTGGAGGAAGAAAATGTCAAGAATATATAGAGAATGAATGAAAGAAAAGTGGGAAGGAAGATGGCATGGTAATTCAAGATCTCAAACTATATTACAAAGCTACAAACATCAAAACACCTTTGTATTAGTAAGAAATAGAGGAGTTAATCAGTAGAACAGATTAGTTATATAATATTCAGAAGCAGTGTTTGATAAATCCAAATATTGAAGCAAGAACTATTCAATAAAAACTGTTGGAAAAACTGAAAAAAATAGTATGGTAGAACTAGGCATAGACCAATTATCTCACACTATATAATAATGTGAAATAAGCTCTAAATGGGTACATGACCAAAGACATAAATTAAAGGAGCAAGGAGGAAGCCATCTATCAGATCTATGGATAAGAGAAGAGTTCAAAAATAGAGACAGGAATGAAAAATGAATACTAATTATATGAATTTTAAAAATATATATATTTTCACACAAAGCCAATGCTGTTAAAATTAGAAGAGAAACAAAAATTGGGGGGAGGATATCTGTATCAAGTTTCATTGATAAAGAACTCATTTCTAAAATATATAGGAAACTGAGACAAATTAAGAATAATAGATACCTTCCCAACTGATAAATGGTCAAAATACATTAGGGCAATTTTTAAAGGAAGCACTCATGCTATCAATAGTCATATAACATGCTCTAAATCACTAATAGAGAAATACACACCAAAACAACTCTGAAATATCAGCTCAAAGTCATCAGATTGTCAAAGCTTGACCAAAAAAGGATAATTACAAATGCACTGAAGGCACTATAGGAAAACAGGTACATTAATATACTGTTAGTGAAGCTGTGAAATAGTCCAGCCATTCTGGAAAGTAATTTGGAACTATGCTCCAAAAACTATTAAACTGTGCACAGTTTTTGACCCTGTGATTCTGCTACTAGATCTATAACTCAGAAATCAAAAAGAACAAGAATCCCTTATTTATTTTATTTAATATTTCTAGAAGCTCTTTTTTTGTGGTGGCAAAGAATGGGAAATTAAGAGGGTTCACATCAATGGGGAATAATTAATGGGTTAGTATCGTGTTAGTATTTTAAAAAATTATGACGGGGAAGGTTGTAGAGAAACCTAGCAAGACCTGAATGAAGTGAGTGAAATAAACAGAACTAAAAAAAAAAAATAGTTTATATTATAACATCTAGCAGATGAACTCTGATTAACAGAATGACCAACCATATTTCCAGAAGAATCATGATGAAACAAACATATTAACCACTTCCAGAAAAAACAAGTGATGGACTCAAAAGTGCAGATAGGAAGCATCCTTTATTTTTATTTATTGAAGGGAGTGGAGACGGGGGAATTGGGGGGGGGGGGGAAGGGGTGGTAGAGGCAGACAATAATGGAGGAATTTGTTTTGTTTGGGTCTACACATTTGTAACAGTTTTTTTGGTTTTTTTTGCTTTCTCCATGGATGAGGTGAGAAGGGAGATTTTGGAAAATGAAAATTAAATTTAAAAACAAACCAATAAAATGTTTGTTAATAAATAATTATGCTTTGTTTTTAATGGTATGTACACTAAAACAGAACCCTGGATTTAGAGGGGACCTAGGTTTAAAAAATCCTGGCATTTATATGACCTTGGGCAAGTACAACTCAGTTTTCTCATTTGTAAAATGAGAGTTTGAATAAATGGCCTTTAAGACCTATTCCAGCTCTATGGTGACATCTTATGAGTATTTACAATGATATGTTATATTGTGACCTCCAAGGTGACATTAACCCATGAATAATTCAATGGGTCCCATGATGCATCTTGTTTCCAATACACTTGTTTCATTATCTAGCCTCTAGCTTCAAATGAGCTGTGATCCCACATGGGGTCTTGTAACTGAATATGTGAGTTACAAAATTATGATTATTGATAGATTTTTGATATGTATACCTATTTTACACACTAATATAGGCAGGGTCATATGAAAATTTCTCTGGTGAAACGGGGTTGTAAATGGAAAGTTTTAAGAAGCCCTAATGATCTAGCCTTCGTCTATTTTGTCTAAAAGGTCAGTAAGAAAGGCTTTATCAAATGTTTTGCAGAAAATCAGATATATAAAATCAGAATTAAGAACCACAAAATTTTCAAATTGGAAGGACTAACTGGCCATTTAGTTCAACCCCTATCTAAAAAAGAATCCTTCCTATAATATATTGAATGAACAGTCATTCGATATTTTTGAAGATTTCTAATTAAGGGGAATTTATTACCTTCCAAGGCTGGCTAGCCAGTCCACTTCTGAAAAATTCTTGTTTAGTTCCAAATAGGAAATCTGTCCTTACATCAAGCCTCAATTTGCCCCCCCTTATTTTATTCTATATCTGTATATAAACAATCACATATATTAATAGCTAACATTCTTTATAGGATGTTCTTATTCAACAATTTTACAAATGTCTTGAAGGCAGAGATGGCATGATTACCAAATTTGCATATGACAGGATCCAAAAAATCTCAAGAAGATTATAAATTTAGTTGGAAATAGTCTAATCTGTGTTATTTTTTTTTTTTAAACTATGCAGTAGTATAGTAAAAGATCAAAGTAAAAGAAGTAAAAGAAAAAAGACCAAAACCAAATCTATTAGCACAACTACTCTGCCAGATGCGAGCCCAGATCTTGTTCAGGAGTCCATCCAGGTATTCTTTAATCAGTCTATTAGTTCATCCCCAAACCCAAAAACTGTTGGATATAGTTCAGATACAAGCATTCTAAATGTTGAACCTGGCAAAGACCCCTAAAGTTTTCCCCTCAGAATCTAAGCATTTTCTCAGTTGCACTCAGTTCCACTCATGAGAAATTTACAGAGGTATAAATGTATATAATTTATAAAAGTCATAAGGGGCATTAAAGTATAGTGAATAAACTCTGACTTCAGAGCCAGAAAGACCTGGGTTCAAGGACTGCAGCTGACTTACCTTGGCTATGTCATCCAGGACAAGTCACTAATCTTGGTGCTCAAAGCCAAATGGCATCAATCTTAGAGAGAAATGGATACCAGCTGGCCATGTACTAACTTAGATGATATTCCGTTTGTGATTTTCTATGTCATCATGTATTTCTATTTATTTTGCACATTTCCAGAATACATTTTCATCTGGTATGGCAGCACTGTGGCTCCGCTTTGAGTCTGCTCCCTCTGCTCCAAATTAAAACCATATGTTGCAGAGAGGATGCTGATATATAAGCATGTATACAGAGAGAGTTCTCACTTAAGTGGATTGTTCTGCAGGTTTCCCCTTCCCTTGGAACACTTCTCCTACTCCAAGTGGCTTCAGTTAAATGAATGATCCCGAGGCCAGAGCTGCATTGGTGCTGCTGGCCCCACTGTGCTGAGCAGAACAGGAGCTCTGACTGGTGTCGGATCTTCAAATTTCCATCATGTGAATTTACATAAAGCAAGACTATCTGCATATATCTATGCATAAGATGTGTGTATGTGTTATACACATATATTTTATATATTACATGTAAACACACAGGAGAGAGACTAGTCACACTGTCCAAAAAGGATAAAGTTAAGATCACAATGCTTGTTCTTCATTCTAACTATATTGCTACAAGAGAAATACATTTGTCAGCTGAAGTGAACTCCCTCTTTGGTGAAAGAAGCTGTAGTATTTTCCTCTCCCTACTCAACAGCTAAATAGTAGATAGGTAAACAGAGATGTACCTGTACTCACACACAAAGAGGACACAGACACACACAAAGATTGTGTGTGTGTGTGTGTTTTGTGTGTCTGTCAAATTTGCTCTGTTGTGGGAGCAATATCCCAGTTGTGGGAGGTGTTTACATCTCAGACTGAAAAATTCAGAAGGGTGACTAGGGACTGTACTGTTTTTTATCTATCATCCCCAGAGCTTAGCATAATGCTTTATACACAGAAGACTTTCAGTAATTTGTTTTGTTGCTGATCAAGAGAGTACTTGAAAAACAAAAGTTATCTGGAGAATGACCCTGACAAACCCAATAGCTAATAGCCACATGAAATTTTAATAAAATTCCTTTGATTCTGTTCAGCAAAAATTGACTTGGTAATTGCTCCATCTCCTAAAGCTCTATGGGGTGCAGACACAGAGAAGGCAATACAAAGTAACTTTGACCGACTAAAAAAAATAGTGATATCTGAGCTAAGGTCTAAAGGAAACTAGGGATCCAAAGAGGTAGAAGTGAGGAACAAAAACATTCTAATGATGAAATATGTATATGCAAAACTGGAAAATGGCAGCATCACTTGTCCAATGGCAGATAAATCTTGAACGAGATAAATTAGGAGGTGAAGAAAAATATAGGGAGCTAATGAAAGCCCTAGGAAAAACAGAATTTGAATTATTCAGGAAATTTGGAAGTCAGATTAACATGAACTCTCGCTTTTTCTGCAAAAGTGAATCACTTTGGTAGAAGAAACGATACACATGTCCATGTCCGAACAAGAACAGAGATCGAAATTTTAGGCAAACTTTGTACTTCTGTGAGAAATTTCTTTGGATTAATTTTACTCCATTTTGGCCCCAGTTAAATAAGAATAGGATTTGGTTTTGATTGTTTTTCTTATTCCATCACTCAAAAGTTTCCATCCCAATACTCTTATTTCCCACCCCTTCACAGAAGGTAAAGGGAAATTGGCTTTGCTGGGAAAGTTGATGATACACCTCCTTTGGACTTCTTTTCCAAGGTGAGTGCTGGTTTAACCTATTAGCTTAGCACTGCTGAGAGGTCAGAGTATGGCATATATTCAAATTCAAACTATTTGAAATTAAAATTATGTAAAATAGGGTAATTGGATCCAACTTAGCAGAACGAGGCAGTGCAAATCTGAGTATCATGACCACCTTCAGGGATTCATCATTCACAATCATTGAGACCTGGCTATTATTCATTCAAGCTGTGCCAAACTTCCACTTCCACTCTGGCCCCTGCCATGGCTCCTCCAATTTTTGGCTCCATAAAACTCTTGTTCCTGGATTTTTGTCCATCTTTATGGACAATTCAAATATCATTTTCAACTTTGTCAATGAGGTCCTTTTTGCCTGACTCATTTCTCTGTCCTGTTCCATTTTGTTAATATCGGTAATAGACATCATCCTGCAAAATGGAAGAGAATTGTAATTTCTCCTTCCAGGGTCACTCACCAAATGATACAGTTGAACAACTTGGTGTACACTGTTCCGAAGCTCTGCCACAAGGCGCTCACACTGTTCCATGCTCACCATCATCACCAGTTCTGGGAGGGACAGATGCTGCTGAGTGAATCCCTGAAAGCTCTCCTTCTGGGCCCCCCACCCAAAGGAACTCCCAAACTGAAAGACTCCAGAGCTGCACCCAGCCCTTCTGCCCATTTCAGCTATCTTCTCAGCCATGGACCCTTCCTTTTGGGACTATTCCCTGCTTATACACCATCCCCATATCGACCCCACCCCAATACAAGAGGCATATGTGAAAGGGGGCAATCCCAGAGTTCAGTTGGCACCGAGATGGACAAGGCAGGCACAGGGAGAACATGGTGTTCAGCAGGAGGGTCTCACCATCAAGGGAGTGACTATGGAACGAGACAGGAGCAAACAGGACGAGACACAGCAGAGGCTGGATGCACAGAAATGGGATGGAGCCCCAAAGTGGCCAATAGAAACAAGAGAAGGGGGAAGGGGCAGGAGATGAGAGGTGAGGGACTATGCACACCTGAGTCCTGGCTCAGGGAAGCCCCTGGCCTGGAAGGTTCCATGGGGCTGGGGATCTTCTCTGGGGGTGGGGGCTGCAAGTTCTCAGGCCCTTGGGGGAGGCATGTGGCTGGTAGTTCCTGGACACAAGAGCTTTGGGGCCCCAGCTGAGCCTGGCACTCTGTCCTGGGTGTGAGAATGGGGCCCTCCCCTAGGCAGGCCCTCCCTTCTGGTGTGGCAGACTTCTTCCCCAGGCCCCCTGGGGAGCCAAGTTGTGGAACTTCACAAGGCGCCCGGCCCTTTGCCCCAGGGGAGAAAGCAGCCAGACTGGGCCTGTCAGGCAGTGGCTTGGGAATGTCCAGAACAAGGTGAGCCCGGCTTGGCAGAGCTGGCTTGCTGATAGATGTGATCCTGATGGGGTTGGAGACCTGAGTTTCAGCCAGTTCCCCCTGGCCTAGGTTTTCCCCAACAGAGGTGCTACGAGACATCTTAGCCATGGAGCTGGTGGTGGGGTTCAGGTAAGAACGGGGCCGAGTTGGGCGACCATCAGATTGAATTAGAGAGCCCAGTCCTGCTTGGGCATCACTCTGTTGTACAGGTACTGGACCAGGTAGAGGTGGCTCATCTGTAGAAAGAGAACTAAGGTCAAGCTGGAGAAAAGCTATCCAAAAAGGTCAAGGCTTTGTGCTCTAGCCTAGGGAAAATCTAGGGGCTTGGAAAGACACATTCAGGGATAACCCCCAGTGGGTCTGCCAGATTCTTCTACCCCCTAGAAACACCCAACCTCAAGTGCCCAAGAGGGAGCCACATCAAGCTGAACCCCTCACCTTGTGATGCCAGGTTATATACCGACTGGGCTTTCTGGAGGCTAGCACCAGAGCCAGGTAAGGCTGTCTTCTTGTGCGTCCAGCTGTTATCCAGGTTCAGACGGCGCCGTCGGAGCACAGAGGCTATGGGCTGGGGGTTAGGGCCCCCCAGAATTAGCTCAGCCTCTGGGGGGACTTTCTGGGGGCTGATGGCTCCACTGCTAGGCTTCTCGCTGGGATTCTGAAGCACCCTGAGGGGTCTCTGTGGTAGTACTGGTCTCAAGGAAGAGAGAGAGAGCTCCCTGGGAGGAATGAGAAAATATTTTACACTGGGAATATCAAGAGGACTGGATGGCTGATACCTTGACACCCAGCTGTAGCCACATGTGCTCCCTCATCATGTCCAGAGGCCACTCAAGCTCCATTTGTACCATTCCCAGGAGGTTAGCAGGGCAGAGGGCAAGGCCTGGTCTTTGCTCCTGGCAGGGGTGGGCCTTCGAGCCAAAGAAGCCGCAGAGATGCCCGACACCAGCCTTGGGGGAAGACCTGACTCATTTTTAATCACTCCCTAAACAGTGGCCCACGCAGAGGCTTTTACTTCTCTGGTTCTACGGCCAGCGAATAGAGAAGAAATCTAAGGCTCCATGCTCAGAGTCTGGGCTCACCTAAGCCAAGAATGATGTACCTGAGTGTAGGAGTCTGCACCTGGGATAGGAATCGGGATGATATGCTTTGAGGCTCCATCCTCTCCAGGGGTCGGCCTGGGCTACCTGTTGTGGAGACAGTAAGTCAGTCAACAAGTATTTAAGTTCCTACTATGTGCCACAACCCTGAATACCTCTAAGAGCTAGGCACAGATCTGAGTACTACTTCCCAGCCCTCAGGACCCAGAATCAACCTTCAGAAAGATGGAAACCCCAGGACAAACTCCCAACCAGCCCTGGGGCTACTGCCATCAGAAGAGACTTTCTAGGCCATGCCCTGCCCTTAGGTCTCATGGACAGATGGAAGGTTTTTGTGATCCTCTGGCCACACCTGGAGCAGTTCCATTGGCTAGGGTCTCAAAGTGCTGTCTGAGGAACTGTTCCTGGTCAGGAGTAGGGGGGCTGCCTCCCTGTAGCCCACCAGAGCCAGTTCCTCTATCTTCTTCTTCTTCTTCCTCTTCTTCACCCTCAGCTGGTTCTTCAAGGTCTGAGGAGATTCCATCCACACTCAGGGGCTCTGTGCTCTCAGAGTCTGGGGAAAGGGGGAAGAGGATATACTTATAGTCCTATCTTGCTTTAGTTCTATCATTCATTCAGCCCTCCCAATGTGGTCCTGGCCCCAAAGTACAGCCTTTTTCCATCTGCAAGCTCCCTCTGTCCATGAATTTTAGGACGATAGGATCTTCTTACCTTCATTGGGATGCTCTGGGCTGGAAAGGCGGCTGCTGCTATAATCCACAGAGCAGGCACTATCAGGACTGTGTTTCTCAGTGCTTCTGCTACTTGGGTACACTCTACCCAATGGGCCATGGGGAAGCGCCTGTACCTGGAACTCACTGCCAGGAAAATAAGACCCAGCAAGTAGGGAGAATGAGGAGAGCAAAAAAAAGTGATAACCACTTTATTAGGTTGTTAATTTTCTTCCTCATTTCCGTAAAGATAGTAGACTATCACTTGGAACTATTATTTTGATGAGGTACAGGTTGGGGAAGAACAAAAAAAGAGGTCCAACCTCCCACAACCCAGTGAGAAAGAACACACCTGAAACCAAGTTGGGAAAGACTCTAGAAGAACTAGAGGGGCTGCAGAGCCCTGTGAGGACTGGATGGGGTAGAGTAGCATCCTTGCCTGCTATCAAGGGGAGGGCAACTGCCTGGTTCAGGATATACAACACCATCTTCATTATTCATTGGCTCCAACTCTTGAGCGAAGACCTCCTCTTCCTGAGAAATCATCCGGATAACTTGAGAGCAGGCACAAGACTTGGAAGTCAGGGACTGAGAAACACTTCCATTCTGGAAACATGGACAAGGCCATAGTTAAGTTTTCTGATACAAAAAGAGGTCCTCAGTAAGGGAAGGAAGTAGAGTTAGGAAGAAGTATAGAGTACACTAGTCTTGAAGAGAAACTGAGAACCCCATAGTCCAAGATATAGATCAGAGGCCAGAAATCTGACTGCAAATCTGGAAACAGATTTATGAATGAGATACCAGGTGGAGGTATACCTGTATGTTTTCAAGTTTATGGAAAAACTGTACTTTTTTATGTCCTATGGATGCCTATCCCCAGCCAGTACTTATTATGTATCGGGGGCTTAAACTGGGACAAATGTCATATCTGTTTCGCTCTATATGCCATGCCAGATACAGATGTGTTCCAATTTGAATCTGTAACTCAAAAGAAAGATGAAAAAAACCCTAGACTTCAGGTATGAAGTAGGACTGAGTTGGCTTTTGGTAGAGGTCATCTGGGAAAAGGACCTTACCTGGCTGGGATGGGCATCCACAGAGGCCTGTTGGCTGTGTTCCTCAAGGACAGGCTGAGCCTGAGTCTGTGACTCTTGTGCCAGAGAGTCCTCGCTGGGTGGCCGAGGTGCTGAGGCTAGTGTCTCCAATTGCCGAAGGTCCAACATGGAATGAACACTTAACTCTACACCTGGCTGGGCCCATCGTCCTCGTCTTCGGGGACCTTGGCTGGCAGCAGGAACTGGGTCCAAGAATTCTACTCCCTCCTGAGTCCAAGAATATAGAGAGTAAGAGTAATAGTCAAGGATGATATGGAGAAAGCAACACTCACCTTTAAGCAGCTAGGTGGATACAGCAGAGTTCAAATCTGGCCTCAAAGGCTTACCAGCTGAGCCATGACTAGGCAAGTCATCTAATCTGTTTACCTCAGTTTTCTCAATACCAAAATGGAGGATAATAGCATTACCTACCCTGCAGGGTTGTTCTGATGATTAAATAGGGACATCTGAAAAGCCCTTAGCAAAGTACCTGGTATACAACAGGTGCTCTATAAATATTTATTCCCTTTTCCTCCCCTAAAGCAAAACAAACTCAAGGGCAGGCAATGCCTCATTTCCATCTCTCTGTATGTCCTCCTTGTGCTTACATACAGCAGGTGTTTCATAAACAATGTGCAAAATATCCCAAATCCTGGAGGAGCACACATATCCAACAGGGAATCTAAAGTTCTTACACTGCCTGAAGACTATCACTGACATCTCTGACTCAGAGAACTGTAGTCCTGAAGTACAAGATCAATTCCCATAATTTTATTTGACTGGACCTTTTACTGACAGTAAAAGAAAGCAGGCCTTTTCTATCCTGGAGGAGTTTCCTAGAAGGGAGAAGTTTTGCTTCTTTTAAATAAGCTCTATGACAGCTATAAAACTTTTTTTGTCCCTTAAGGTCAATGCTAAAGCAATATACAACTTACAGGATCATAGGACTGGAGATTTAGAGCCACAAGAGATCTAGTAAAATGAGATTCCTCATTTTACAGATGAGAAATTTGGAGGTTAAGTGACTTTCCCAGGTTCACAGAGACAGTAAGCATGAGAGGTGTCCTATGAATCTAGCACTTCTCCCATGGCCACACTGCCTCCCAGGTTCCTGGCCCTCTCGGCAGCCTGACTCCAGTTAGTGCAATCTCAGATTCTAATTATGCAGCCTGTCATGGGGATTCTGGACCTCGAGTTTTTATTGAACCTTCAATTCACCAGGGTTCTTGAAGCTTCTGATCCATTTCCTGACTGATCACTTACATCATGTGTCCCTGAATAGTCAACTAACTGGATCTCCTTCCAAATAATGGTGAAAGCAATTTTGCTCCTGTTCTTCCAACCCTACTGGGCACCAAAGTTGATTGTGCCCACGGGAAGGAAAATGGTGGAGAGTTTCCCAATTGAAGCTGATTCTGACCCTCAATACGTGATCAGTCCTAATAAACATTAGCAAGAGACACTCACCCGACTCATTTCCCAGTGGGACAGGCTTCGGGGTAGGGCTGGACCTCGGGTTGAAGCTGTTGTAGAGGAAGAATTATTAGGAAAGGGTTCTGTGCCAGACTCAGCCAACTTTCAACCTCATGTCTTCTCCAATTCCCAAACAATCATCCTATTTCCTTCTGCATCTTGATCCCTGAGATCTTTCAACTCATCCTGATGTCCCCATTCTCCTAACTTCAGGGCTTCCCAACAAGCCCTATACCCTTTTCCTTCCAGTAAGTCTTGTGGTTCATGGTCAATATTAAAGGAAATAAGTTGGAGAGTTAACCATGCATGAGGACATAAGAAATAAAAGAGATTAATTCAATAGAATAATATAGTTGGTTGCCAAATAATCATATGTCCTTAAGCTTTTTTACTCCCTGGGGTGTATAATCCCAGGTTGGGAACTCCCCCAGCATTGTTTCCTCTGGGTCCTCCATAATTTATTCCTTTACACCAAAGATACATATACCTGGATCCTTCTTGGTACCCTTGGCAAGAACGGGCAGGGCTGGCAGCTCTTCTTCCTCAGTGCCCTCATCTTCCCCATCTTTGTCACTGTCTGAGGAAAGGGCTGGTACTGGTGAAAGCACCGTAGGGACCTCTCGACTAAAATCAAGAGGGATTCCAGGAGCAGAGACAGACATAAGAGAAGGTTGCCACTGGAGTAAACTGATCAGGATTAGAGCAAGTCAAATTAGAGGACTGGGGTTTATGAAGGTGTTCACAAATGGCCCAGGCAATGAGGTAAAGGCAGGAGTAAATGTGGGCAAAGTCCCATAGAGGCAATAAGCAATCCCCCAATGCACACTTTTTCCTTGATCCTTACCGGTTGAGCCCAGAGGCCCTTCGAGGGGGTGATAACCCCTGTTGCTTTTCCCCTCGCTGGCGTTGTCGAAGCTCGGCCAAACGTTGCCGCATGCTGATAGTCATCTCTGAGCTCAAACGCCATACAAAGATGCAACTAAGGACAAAATTATAAGAAAAATCACAAGAGAAAATAAAGAAAAGAAAGAACCTAAAGGATATACAACATTATCATGATACCCTCTCCTTGGGCTGGTGGGCAAGAGAGCAGCAGGTCTGAATAGGGCTGATAATACGAAATCACTCTCAACCAGAAACCCCTTGCTTAATTAACCAATCAATGAATTAGTAAGTATTTAGGAATCATGTGCTACAAATCCAGAAAATGTGACAGGTATCAAGGTTACAAAGGTAAAAATGAAAGACTTTAAGACTTTAGCATTCTGAGGGAATTGTATTACAACAAAGGAAACAACAAATACATGTTTTGACATTAAAAAACAAAATACAAGAATTGGAGAATTGCATTATTATGGATTTCTTTACATATTTTAGATATGAAATATTGATCTGATAAATATACATTTTCCCCCATTTTCTTACCTTCTGATCTTGGCTGCATTTGCTTTGTTTATACAAAAGCTTTTTAAATTTGGTGTAACTGAAATTATCCATTTTGCACATAACTTTTCTCTATCTCTTGTTTATTCATAAATTGTTCACATATTCATAAATCTGATATGTTCCATGTTCTAATTTTTTGTAGAATCTCTCTATGTTTGGGTCTTATATCCATTTTGACCATATCTTGATAAATGGTATAAGATGTCAAGTTTCTGCCATATTGCTTTCCAGTTTTCCCAGCAATTTTTGTGAAATGATGAATTCTTATTCCCAAATCTTGAGCCTTTACACTGACCAAATACAAGGTTATTATGTTTATTTGCTGTTGTAAATTGTATGATTATTCTAGTTTTCTATTTCTTAGGCAGCACCAAATAGTTTTAAATTATTGCCTCATAATGAAGTTTGAGATCTGGCACTGCTAAACAAACAAATAAATAACTGGAGTTTGAGATCTGTTACTGCTACATACATACAAACAAACAAGATAATTTGATGGGGATGGGGATAGTAGTAGTACAGTAGTAGTGAGGGTCTCGTGTAGAAGGTGACTGAACTCTGAAGGAAACAAGGCATTCTAAGAGATGGCTATGAGGTGGGAAGAGCATTTTAGGCAAGGACAAATAGCAAAAACAGAGAAGGCTGGATCAAATTTTGTAGACAAGAACCAGAGAGAGAGAGAGGTACCCAGTGCCAGAAGGCCATTCAGAAGCTCAAGGTAAGAAAGTCTTGGTCCAAAACCATTCAGAAGAGAAGCTATGGTGGGAAACATGGCTTTCTCCTAAGGGAGGCTTCTCCTGCTCACCTGTCTCCTGATACAGAGATGAGATGTTTGCAGTCATTGCTGAACTTCATGCCAGTGACAATCTCTGAGGAAGACACAGAATACCATTCCTAAACTTCCTATAATCCCATCAGGGGGCCTGTCAAACTAGAAGAGGGGAGCTGTTGAAGCTTGAGGACCACTTGGAGGAGAGGAAGGGCTTACCTGAATGGCCATACATGGTAGCTACACACTCTCCTGAAGAGAAATCAAAAATGGAGAGATTCTTGTCTGAGCAGCTGGTAGCAATGTAGATGCCTGAGGGGTCCGTCTGAACCTAAAGGATGAGGTATTTGGTAGGGGGTTAGGCTGGGGCAGGAAAGCCCTCCTGCCACAACCAGCCTGAGGGTCTCCTTACCTTGATTAGGGTGCCATCCTCGCCCTGGGAACCCTTGTAGAGTTTCTTCTGCTTTCCACTGCTGATGTTAAAGATCCTAAGGAGAAGAAGCCAGGGAAGACTTACTTTGATTGGCCCACACAATGCATGTATTGTGGGAGGCAGTGACCAGCACAAGGCTGGTGGCAAGTGAATCTCTTCCTCTCTTCTCCCCACTCTCTGCCCCCAACTCCAAATCCAGACAGGCAGCACCCCCCTGACAAGAGCAGTGAGAACAAGGGAGAATCCCAAGGATCAGGAAGCATCAGGACCATTCTAGCCCTGGCCTCACTCTGGCCTCTGGTCAGAACCAGGGTTTTCTAAAGCTGGCATGGTAAACAGGACTGATCCATCACAGAAGAGGAGACCTACCTAATATTTCTGTCTTGGCAGCCGATGGCTGTGTACTTCCAGCTGGGCTCCACATCCATGTCATACAGGGTTGTCTTTCGTACCACATGGTGTGTCCGGGTAAACTGCACCCCATCTCCAGACTGTAGGGGACACAGTGTATGGACAGGGTCCATACCCAAATGCTTCCCCCTTCAGAAACCCTCTAACTCTAGGAGCCTTCATTCTGATCTCCCTATAGCATCTTTTAGGCAAATGGAGGCTCTTATGTCAACTATCAGTACCCATTCTCCATTATCCCACTGAGGCTTGGAGCTCCCACGGTCCATTACCTTCTGTGCTGTACGGAAGTAGATGCTCTTGTCTGCTCCACAGCTGATCATGCGGACCTGTCCATCACTTGCTACGGAGGAGAAGGATTAGCTGCCCTAGCTGTCTCTGCTGCAGGAATCCCCTTCCTTTGCTTTGTTCCCTACTTCGAGATGAGACCAGCTAATCAGACAGTTCACAATCTTGACAGTTTCACCATGAAACCTGTGCCATGCTCTCCTAAATGTAGCCCCAATTGATGCCCAGCATTCCCCCCAACTTACAGGAAGACCCTTTTGGCCATAGGGAGCAAAAGGATTATGAAGACATATTTTAAATCCTTTTGCTCCCTCATCCCCTGAATCTTACCTGCAAACTTGACTGAAGTGATTGAAGAAGAATGTTCGTCCAGAGTTTGCTGCAAACTATATTCTCGTTCAGCATCCAATACATGGATGAGACGGTCTCTGCTCGCAGAGGCCAGAAGTTTTAGACCTGTGACCAGAGCCCAAAGAAGGAATTTATCAACCAGTTGACAGATACTCAAGGGATGTAAGGTCATAAATTCTGGATCTAGTTGGTTTGTTAGTGGCGAGAGGGAAGGAAGAGGAGAAAATGGCAGAAAGAAGAATCCCTGAAGAACAGAACCCCAAAGCACAAAGGGAGAACAATCAGGGACTATGTTTTTCCCATACTAAAGGGGGAGAAATATTACTCCGCTCCAGACCCAACTTAATAGTACAGAACTAGATAGACCACCCAGAACCACCCTCATTCACCTGTGTCTGGCTTGGAATATTCCAGGCATAGGATCTCTGAGTCATGGGCCTCAACTCGCAGCATCTCACTCAAGGACTGCAACTCATGTACTCTGCAAGAATGAATTTACATGGGAAAGAAAATCCCTTACTCATTAACGTACTCCCTTCCCCAACTCTTTCAGGCCAGAGCCCTTCAAAACTGGTTTTCACCATGTGAACAGCTCCCCCCAGACTATGATGTGACAGTGAGCATGGTGCTCATATCTCACTTACCTAAGTGTGCCCACTCGGTCCCCTGATGCCAGGTGCTGTCCATTGGGGCTGATGCAAACAGAACGGATTCCCACACGGGTATCTACCAATGACCCATCGGTTTTATCTCCACCCCCTGACAGCTCTGTGTCCAGCAGGGCCTGGGTGTTCCCATCCACATAAATTATCTTGATCAGATCCTAGTTGGGAAAAAGTTGAGTGAGGCAACCATGACGACCTCATATTAAATACCACATAGCTAGCCAAAGGAAAGGGAGGAGTCATGGACCATATGGTTGTGGGGATGGGATGCATGGATTATGAAGAACAGGCTCCCAAACATAAGAAAGGTAAATACTGGGGACGGGGAAGGAGATGAGCAGCTCCCAATATGGAGCAGGATCCTGAGAATCCTGATTCTTACATTGCTGAGGATGTTTCGGTGTAATGCAGAATGGACACCAGAGCTCTCAGTATTCCATAGGCGGATTGTATTGTCTGAGGAGCAGGTGATGAAGGAGCTGGGAGGAAGGCAGGCCTGGTTACTGTCCTTTACCTCAGGGTATACCTAGGAATGGAGGGAGAAGAGACAGGATCTAGGGGTGCAAATCCAACTCTGCCCAAGAATGGATCTACGAGGGGTACTTAGGAAGGAGTCTGAGATATACAAATACTGCAAGTTCAAGTTTATCCAATGAGGCCTTTTCCTGGGACTCAAAAGAGATAAAATCCTTAACATAAGGTCTTCCTTCTAATACAAGGAAGTAGAATGAAGAAAATACCATCACCTACATATCCCAGGGAACATGGGATGTTCACAGTCTGCTTTTCTGTCAAGAAAATAGAACTTCCCACATACTACATACCTCTACACTCCAGACGCAAGATGAATGGTAAAGAGCTGAGTACACTTTGCCCACTTTCTTGGGGTCCCTTACATCCCATACATAGAGGCTATGGTCATTGTATACGCAGGACAGCCACTGATTATTGGAATCAAAGGTCAAGGCAATGGTATCTGGGTACTTGGCATCAGCTGTACCAGAGAAGAGGCGGCTGTGAAGGAAGAGACAGAACAACCTGGTAAAGGGGAAACTGATACAATGAGGGATAAAAGGAATAAAGAAATGGGTAGCCTGGGAGGGAAGGGGGGTGGGAACGAGCAGGATGTAAGGATCTCTGGTTCATTCCCAAAGACCTCCAACTGAGAAGACCAAAGAAGTTGATCTTCTCTTTGCTTGCTATAAATTAACAAAAGGGGGGGGGAAAGGGCACACACAACTCACCTAGCCTCAGTGATGCTGGCAATGTCAGTGCCCAGGGCATGTGGCCTGGGCAATGTACTGAGGAAGTGAAGATTAGAGGGATTGAAGAGACGCACAGTTCCATCAGCACAGCCACAGAAGATGTAGTCTTGGCTCACTGAGATACAATGGGCCACTGTGGTCTATGGATAAAAGGTACTCTCTGTTATAAAAAGTGGGCTAAACCCATTTTTCAAAAAGAAGGGTAGAATGAGTAAGATCCTCCTAACATTCCCCCTACTCTACTATATCTTCTCACTCTTAAAAAGCTGCCCCCCACCATTCCCTCTTTCATTTGCTTCCATCAATCAGTCACTTGCCCGCAGGAGAAAATGGCAAAACCTAGGCAAGGAAAGAAGGGAGTATGATTGCTGCTGCCCAGAGCTGCCTTCTAGGAATGACTAGACAGGACAAAGGGAGTGGGAGACACTCACTTGAGAAGTATCCAGAAAGTCCAGGACACAATCTGCTCAGCCTGGCCACAGGGCATACTCGCCAAGCACCCAGAGTGGTTCCAGGTAAAGTAGGAGGGGAGCAGGGAAAGTGACCAGGAATATGAAACAGGAAGGGCTAAACAAAGAGTCAAAGGAACTACAGAAAAAGTAACAGAAAAGGAAAGTCTGGGCATCACTTACTGTGAAGCTGTCTGTATTCTGAGTAGAGGAAAGGAAAAGCAGAAGGAGAGAGCAGAAAGGAAGCAATTATACACCTAAACAGGGGCTCTGTGTCAAGCCAGGTTCCATCTCCCTGAGTCTTGCTTCTTCTTAGTGGAATCCCCTCCCACACAAGGCCTCTTTCCCTTTCTTGCTGGTTGTCAATGGGATTATAATCTTCAGGAGCCCTAGGTTTAGTTCCCCTTAGGGAACTTTTCTAGGCCATAGATTTCCCCATGAGCAAGTTGTTGCTATCTTGCCTGGGACCCTTCAGTGGTCAGATCCACACTTACCCGAAGTTCCACCCATTTGTCCAGTAGCCTTCGATCACTAAATTCACACAGCAGTCCAGAAGAGGTGATACAGAAAGTGCTGTCTGCTTTCTTTCCTCGGCCACACGCCACATCAGTAAAAAGATTGTTCCGAAGCTCCCCCAATAGCCCTGAGCGGCCCAGTAATGGCACTGTGGTATTCACCTGTGAACACATATTGCTAATGCTCAACCATAGGCCTCAGGCAAGGAGGAAAGATACAAGTCACAGATATCTAGGACTCCTTGGCCTAAGCTGTGGTTAAGTCTGGGACAGGAGCTTCTCTAGAAGTCCCAATCCCAGGAATTATGACAGAAAACCAGGTGTATAGAAGAACACAGAAGGTAAGGACTTATAGGGGCTGGAATTAGTGGAAACCCTTAATGTGGTGGCCCGTTTCAACATCACTCTCACCTTTGAAGTCTTGCTGTCATCTAGGTACCAGAATTTGATGTGCCGGTTGCCAGCAGTGACAAAGTAGCTGCAGTCCTCAGAAAAGGACACAGCCATCACTCGACTCGAAACCTTATTGGAAGCTACCACTATGTTTTTCTGGGGAGATAACCAAAGCAATAATTAGGAAATTGCTCTTTGAAACCTAGAGTGGGACCTACAGAAGGTAAAGATTCTGAGCTCAGAGGGACTGAGCATGATCTTTGATCAACAGAGAAAAACATTTCTCTCTGTGTAAGGATTAGGAAAATTCATTCCCCCAGGGATATCTTGATGGTATTCTGATAGCTCCTTCAATTTCTAAAGCTGGTTATATTACTACTCCTTTCTATACCCCACATCTCTTTTAAGAATGTGACTCAAGACAGGTCAAAATAATCATTTCTCTGTTTTTCCCCAACCTGCCTCTTGGACTGGGTTCTTGATGGGATCCACACATTTACACCCTTCAGTTTCCCACTCACCTTCCAGGACCAGACATTGACAATCATATCATGCTGATAGCCCACGGAGACAATGTACTTGGCGCTGGGGGAAAAAGCCACACAGGCAACACCATACTTGTGTTCTTGTAGTTCTGCCACCTGGTTACGCTCCGCCACATCCCACACTCGTACAGCAGGCATGTGCCCGCTCTAAGGAAAGCATTAAGGAAGCTGCAGATGAGAACTATGGGTACCCGCAGACAGCAGTCCCCTATCCCACATTCTACCTTGCATTAACTAGTTGGGTACCTGTTTCATCTCTCCTAGTAAGAAGCCTCATGGGTATCCCTATATACATGAAGTCTACTTTTCATCTTCCTATACTCCTTGAGTTAAGCAAATAACAATGATGATGATAAAATATAATAGATAACATTTGTATAGCACTAGAGTAAGTGTTAATAAATGTTTATTGAATGAATATTCAATGACAATTTCGAGTGTCTGACTCCTATGGAGATAGGAATGAAGAAAGGGCAGACAACAAAGGATACACACAATACTCTTCTACAATTCAAGTCCCTGCTTTGCCATTGCTTCCTTCCTTTTTTTTTTTTTTTAAATTAAAGCTTTTTATTTGCAAAACATATGCATGAGTACTTTTGCAAAACTTTCTGTTCCAAATTACATTGCTTCCTTCAAGCTACAGCCTACAGGAAGCAAGAAGCACTCTGTCTATACCCAGCAGGGGGCCCTAGAGGGCAAGATACATTATCCAAAGACAGCCATAAAAGGGAATTGGTCATCAGGCCAGGAGAGTTAAACTTCAAAGGGGCCCAGAACTAGCTCTTGGGGAGGGCCCAAAGATACCTTATCCTAGTCTGGGGTTATTGGTTCCTTCCGTCACTCACCTCTCCAGTGACCAGGTACTTGCCATCTGGGGAGAAGGCAAGAGCAGTGATGGTTTTCCTACAACAGAATAAAATAAGTCTGAAGGCTAGGATGGGTACAACTGCATATTTGTATAGGTACATGTGGAGCCCAGACAACCTAGTCAGGCAACAGCAGCAAAGGAGGTTGTCTAGGCACTCGAAGGACCTAGGCAAAGAAGGCCCCATGACAGAAATGCAGGTTTCCCTACTGGTAAAAGGAGAGATCCCAATACCCATCTCCCAAAGAAAAAAGGCCACAGAGGTGTGAGATCCAGATCCAGAGCTCAGATCTCTCCATCAACCCTACCTAGATGAGGAGAGGTGATATCAGCCTAATCCCAGAGTCCACACAGAGGGATGAAAACACAGTGAGGCTCTTCCTGCATTACCTGGAGCTCAGTGTTCACTTACCTGGAACTGTTGAGGATGTGGTGCTGCTTATGTTTCCGGGGATTGAATAAAACAACAACACATCTGAAATAGATAGTACAGGAATAATAATGAGATTTCCAAAGCTGACCTCATGATACAAATTCTCCCAACACATTTTCCCTTTTCCAATCTATCAAAACATTTATCTTAATTATGCAGAGAACTGATTATATAATTTGTTTATTTAAAAAAAAAATTAATGGTTCCCTTGTTGCCTCAAATGTAAGTTCAAAATTACTATCTGCAGTCCGTAAGAGAGTTTTCTCGAGTGTGAACTAGTTCTGTTTCTATCATGTAATAAGCTCTTCACACTTTCACTCAATTATTATTAGATAAGAATATGTCCCTCCAGTAGTACAATCCTACCATCTTCCACTGAAAGTAAAAGGGCTTCTCTGGAGCCCATACCACCAGCCTGATATTAAGCATCATTCCTGATTCTAACTCTGCCCAGGTCTAAGGGACTAAACTTCCCCTTAAGCAATGGCTGGATAAGTCCCTTTCCCATGTATTTATCCTACAAAAAAAAGTACATATCACAGGGAAAACTGGCCTACTTCGATAGGCCTTCTTTCTGCCTAAAGTGTTTCTCCACATCAATTCACTCAACTACCAATATCAGTAACTCAACAAATTCCAGTGGCTCCCTATTATCTCTAGGATCAAATATAAACAATTACTGTTTAGCATTAAAGTTCTTTGTAACCTGGCCCATTTCCAGGTTTCACACACTTTCCTTTCTTCCATGCACTCTGCAATCCAGCTAAGCCTTTGCACAGGCTATCTCTAACCTTGGAATGATCTTTCTCCTCACCTTTGCCTCTGGCTTCCTTCAAGACTTTAGCTCAACAGAACCAGAAGAACATCGGGCATAGTAATAGCAACACTGTGTGATGATAGACTGATAAAACAATTCCAAAACAATTCCAAAAGACTTGGGATGGAAAATGCCATTCATTTCCAGAGAAAGAACTACAGACCCTGAATATGGATTGAAGCATACTAATTTCACTTTTTTTCCCTTTCATAGTTTTTACCTTTTGTTCTGATTTTTCTTTCACAACATGACTAATATGGAAATGTGTTTAATATAACTGTACATGTATATAATCTATATCAGATTGCTAGCCATTTTGGGTAGAAGGCAATAAAATTGAGAACTTGAAATCTTACAAAAGTGAATGTTGAAAACTATCTTTACATGTAATTGGGAAAAAAAACTATTAAAAAAAAAAAAAAAAGCTCAGTTCAAACTCTTTCTACAGAAGGCCTTTCCCAAGTCTCTCTCTCTCTCTTATCTTCTACCTATTTTGTCTATATCTTAGATCTATCTAGTCACCTAAGTGTTGGTACCCTCTATTAGAAGGTGAGAAACTTGAAAGCAGGGATTGTTTTTGGGTTTTTTTTTTTTTTTTGCATTTTCTGGTACAGTACCAGGCATAGTGACTGGCATAGAGGAAGAGTTTAATAAACAATGCTTGATGATTCACTGATTGATAAATACTACAGGCAAAGATTGGACCTCAAATCATTATCTACCCACATGCTTGGGTCCACACATTTATCAAACATTGTAGTTAGGTTGTTGTTTGCCCTTCATTCTCAAAGTGGAATGGCATCAGAGAGATGATGCCATGATAAGCAAGTAAATTGGATTTAAGTAAGGGAAGGCTATGCAAGATCACCTACCTCCCTTTCCCCTTCAGATACATCTGGGTCCAGTGGCCAGGATGACTGGAGATGGCTCTGGGTGCAATGGGAGACTCCGACCTTTTCAAGCTAAGGTCTTTTTATTTTTTCTTTTTTAATTAATGCTTTTTATTTGCAAAACATATGTATGGGTAATTCTTCAACACTGACCCTTACAAAGCTTTCCATTACAAATTTTTCCCCCCTAGTCCCCATCCCTGCCCTAGATGGCAGGAAGTCCACTACATGTTAATTATGTTAAAATACTTGACCAATCGAATATATATATATATATATGTATATATATATATATATATATATACATATGTGTATATATATATACACACACACATATATATATATACATATATACACACATATATACATATATACACACATATATACATATAAGAAAAAAAAATCTGAGAAAGGAAACAATGCAAGCAAACATCAATAGAGAGCATGAAAATGTTATGTTGTGGTCCACATTTCATATCCCTCTCTCTGGGTGTATATGGCTTTCTTCACTGAACAATTGGAACTGGTTTGAGACAATTCTTTGTTGCAGAGAGCCATGTTCATCAGAATTGATCATCATGCAATATTGTTGTTGCTGTGTATAATGATCTCCTGGTTCTGCTTGTTTCACTCAGCATCAGTTCATGCAAGTCTCTCCAGGCCTCTCTGAAAACATACTGCTGGTCGTTTCTTATAGAACAGTAATATTCCATAACATTCATATACCATAATTTGTTCAGCCATTCTCCAATTGATGGGCATCCATTCAGTTTCCAGTTTCTAGCCACTACAAAAAGGGCTGCCACAAACATTTTTGCACATGTGGGGCCCTTTCCCTCCTCTAAGATCTCTTTGGGGTATAGGCCCAGTAGAAATACTGCTGGGTCAAAGGGTATGCACAGTTTGACAACTTTTTGAGCATAGTTCCAGATTGCTCTCCAGAATGGCTGGATCCGTTCACAGTTCCACCAACAATGTATCAGTATCCCAGTTTTCCTACTTCCCCTCCAACATTCGGCATTATCTTTTCCTGTCATTTTAGCCAATCTGAGAGGTGTGTGGTGGTACCTCAGAGTTGTCTTAATTTGCATTTCTCTGATCAATAGTGATTTGGAGCAACTTTTCATATGACTAGAGATGGTTTTAATTTCATCATCTGAAAATTGTTTGTTCATATCCTTTGACCATTTATGGACTGGAAAGTGCAAGCTAAGGTCTTTAATAGGTCTGTTTGACTGAGGCCACATCCATTCAGTGATTAAGGCTAGGAAGCAATTAAAACAAAGAATGGTATGTGCTTACTTTATGTTCCAAGAAAGGGTATGGACAACACATCACACATCATCTCCTGTGGCTCACGAAGCAGATTAAAGGCAGAATTAATAAATGGCTCATGATGAAAAAAGGATGGAAAGCATGAAGACAGACAAGGTTATCACTTGCATGTTTCTTGATATTCCTCTGCTATTGTCCTAGTTCCTAAGGTTCTAAACATAAGAATCTGATTCCATGTGGCCTTAGGTAAGCCCAGACAAGGATACATCCTATCTATACTGGTTCTAAATAGGACTAAATATCCTTAATAGTGGTAGAAGTATTTTCTCTAGCCATAGATGTAACTTCTATGTCCAAGCATTAAAACTTGATGGAACTTAATCTAGAGAATTTTTCCAGAGCCTCAAGGAGTGAGGCAGCAAGGCAGAAACTCCCTAGGCAATCAAGGAGTTAAGCACTGGAAGTTTGTTTGACTTCCTGTAGGATCCAGGGACCCATAATACCTTCCTCCTTTTGTCATTTAATTTGTAGCTGCAGGATGATATGATGGTATACTTAGAGAACCCTAGAGACTCAACTAAAAAACTATTAGAAACAATTCACAACTTTAGCAAAGTTGCAGGATTCAAAATTAATCCACATTAACCATCAGCATTTTTATATATTACCAACAAAATTCAGTAGCAAGAGATACAAAAAGAAATTCCATTCCAAATAACGGGTGATAGTATAAAATATTTGGGAATCTATCTGCCAAGAAAATGTCAGAAACTATACAAACTAAACTACAAAACAATTTCCACACAAATAAAATCAGACCTAATCAACTGGAAAAACATTAAGTGCTCATGGGTAGGCAGAGCGAATATAATAAAAATGACAATACTACCCAAACCAACCTACTATTTACTGCCATACCAATCAAACTCCCAAGAAATTATTTTACAGATCTAGAAAAAATAGTAGCAAAGTTCATTTGGAAGAACAAAAGGTTAAGAATTTCAAGGGAATTAATGAAAAAAAAAAAAAGGCTGATGAAGATGGCCTTGCTGTACCAGATCTAAAACTATATTATAAAGCAGCAGTCATCAAAACTGTTTGGTACTGGCTGAGAAATAGAGTAATCGATCAGTGGTATAGGATAGGATATCAGGACAAACTAGGCAATAACTATAGCAATTTAGTGTTTTTGGGATAAGGATACCCCAGCTTTTGGGATAAGTACTCACTATTCGGCAAAAACTGCTGGGAAAATTGGAAACTAGTGTGGAAGAAATTAGGGCTTGACCCACACCTAACACCACATACCAAGATAAGATCTAAATGGGTTCATGATCTAGATATAAAGAGTGATATCGTAAGCAAATTAGAGGAACGTAGTATAGTTTACCTCTCAGACCTGTGGAGATGGAATAAATTTATGTCCAAAGAAGATCTGGAACTCCTAATTGAATACCAGATGGATAATTTTGATTATATTAAGTTAAAAAGTTTCTGTACCAATAAAACTAATGCAGACAAGATTAGGAGGGAAGCATTAAATTGGGAAACCATCTTTACCCATTTAATGGTTCTGATAAAGGCCTCATTTCTAAAATATATAGAGAATTGTCTCATATAATATATAAGAACTCAAGCCACTCTTCAATAGATAAGTGGTCAAGGGATATGAACAGACAATTTTCAGATGATGAAATTAAAACCATTTCTAGTCATATGAAAAGTTGCTCCAAATCACTATTGATCAGAGAAATGCAAATTAACACAACTCTGAGGTACCACCACACACCTCTCAGATTGGTTAAAATGACAGGAAAAGATAACTATGAATGTTGGAGGGGATATGGGAAAGCTGGGACACTGATACATTGTTGGTGGAACTGTGAATGGATCCAACGATTCTGGAGAGTAATTTGGAGCTATGCTCAAAAAGTTATCAAACTGTGCATACCCTTTGACCCAGCAGTGTTTCTATGGGGCTTATATCCCAAAGAGATCTTAGAGGAGGGAAAGGGCCCCACATGTGCAAAAATGCTTGTGGCAGCCCTTTTTGTAGTGGCAAGAAACTGGAAATTGAATAGATGCCCTTCAATTGGAGAATGGCTGAATAAATTATGGTATATGAATGTTATGGAATATTATTGCTCTGTAAGAAAAGACCAGCAGGACGATTTCAGAGAGGCCTGGAGAGACTTGCATGAACTGATGCTGAGTGAAACAAGCAGAACCAGATCATTATACACAGCAACAACAATATTACATGATGATCTACTCTGATGGACATGGCTCTCTGCAACAAAGAATTGTCTCAAACCAGTTCCAATTTTTCACTGAAGAAAACCACATACACCCAGAGAGAGGGATGTGAAATGTGGACCACAACATAACATTTTCATGCTCTCTATTGAGGTTTGCTTGCATTGTGTTTCCTTTCTCTGATTTTCTTTTTTTTCTTGTAGAAAGGATTTTTCTTGCATAACTTGTCAAGTATTTCAACATTATTAACATGTAGTGGACTTCCTGCCATCTAGGGGAGGGGAGGGGACTGGGGGTAAAAGTTGTAATGGAGAGCTTTGTAAAGATTAATGCTGGGGAACTACCCATACATATGTTATACAAATAAAAAGCTTCAATAAATAAATAAAATAATGGTTTATATTCCTATAATCAATTACAGTACAGGTTTGGAGGATAGTTCCAATAACTCTCTAAATCACTTTGTCTTCCCTCACTTAAAAACCACAAAACAGTAATAAAACAAACAATAAAACATAGGCATATTATCCCACACCTGCACCATGACTAAGTTAAAAAAATATATTTTTTCAATTCTGTGGGTTTCTTTTAGTTCCCACCAGGGATTTCACTAAAGGGCCATGAATACTAGACAATCTGTCTACTATAAAGAAAAGTACCCAAGAATCCCAAGAGGTACTTTGAAGTCCAGACCAGCTGAGTCCAAGTTCTTCCACAAAATTCTCCCTTTTCTTCTATTTCCTATGTGCCTCCAAAAAGTAGGTAAGCTCCATAGGGCTCCCCATATCCATGGACCATTCTTCCCATTTTTTCACTGTTATATTCAATAAGAGCTGTATTCCTTAGATACCTCTTTCTCACTGTTTTAAAGCTATTATATGGAGACACAGACAAAAATCTCACATGTTCTTGATTGAGTCACACAAATATAAACATGTAATGGCAATACTTCTCTCTCTCTGCCTTTGTGTCCTTAGCTTCCCTGCCAACACAATTCTTTATGGGTGCAACTTTTTAAAAAATTTGCTCATTCTTCTAGCCTCCTTCCTGACAGACAGGCTGGATCCTGTGTACTTCTAGAGGGAAGGTCTGAGCAGGTTCTGTTTTGCTTTCTTGGGATATTGAATGTTATGCTATTCTAGGATTTCAGGGACAGACCAGAGACCTACAAGCTTTCAGTGTTTCTAGAGTGGTCTAATCCAGGGCAAAGTGAGTGCTGCCCCCTTGGTTTGAACTCTGGAAATTGCTGACCTGGGTTTAAATCTGAGTAACAGTAAATCCTTGCTAAACTCAAGCCTCGGCTGGCCAGGAAGTTCTGGTTCTGAGTGACAGAATTTTAGGTTTCCCTTTAGCCTAGAATTCCTGCCTGGTTACTCTTCCACAGGCTTCATATTAGGCTGGAGGCTGAAACAGAGACCCCCTTTTCTGTTCCAGAGTCCAGTCTGGATCTGGGGTCTTATTTTGCCCCCAGTTCACAGCATTTCCCTGATGCTGGAGTGCTTTTTGTGGGCTCTTAGCCAAATCAGTGTCCAGAGACTCCTCTCCCTCCCACTCATAAAGAATTGTTATACTGGCAGAGAAGCTAAAGACACAAATGCAGAAAAAGAGAAAGATTCCCAAACATCTAGAAACAAAGCCTCAAGGAAAAACACAAACTGAGCCCAAGTTCCTGGAAGATTCTTGGAAGAGATGGAGCAAGAGGTAAAAAAAAATGTTTTTAAAAATGAAATTAAAGTGCTTGAGAGAAAGGGAAAAAATAGAAAAGAAATGAGAGTTATAGAAGAGAGAACTATAAAGGGAATTAACAGAGTGGAAGGAGAGGCATAAAACTACCCAAATTGCTGAAAATTAGAATGGACCAAATAGAAGCCAATGACTCCAAGGGACATCAAAAAATACTTAAAAACAATTTCAAAAGACTAAAAAAAAGAAAAGAAACTAAGGTACCTTATAGCAAAAACAATTGGCCAATAAAACAGATTGTGGAGAAAAAATTAAGAATTATAGGATTATTGAAATGCTATAACTGGAAAAAAAAAGTCTAGACATAATATTTCTAGAAATCTTAAAAGAAAAAACTGTTCAGATCACTCAGAAACAAAGGGCAAAGTGAAAATACAAATAATAAACCACTTATATCCTGAAAAGAAATCTTCAAATGAAAACTCCCAGGAATATCATAGCCAAAAATCCAGATCTTATTAGTCAAAGAAAAAATGTTGTAAGTAAATAGAAAAAAAGACTTCAAAGTATGAAGGAGCCATAGTCAGAACACAAAGTTTAGCACCTACCACTGGAAAGGAGCGAAGAATTTGGAATACAATATTCCATAAGGCAAAGAATCTTAGAGCCAAAAGTAACCTACCCAGCAAAATTAGTATTCCTAATGAAAAGAGCTGGGAAAGGACTTTGAAGTTCAAATACAGCATTTAGGGTAAACAAGAAAAACAGAAACGAATCAATCATAAGGGATAAAGTATTTACATTCAAATACGGGACTATGTCCCCCACTGACATGACTCCATCTTCAGGGGTATAAAGGGAGTTTAATTAGACAAGGCCTGGAAGTGACTTGAGAATCTGAAGAGAATGGAAGAAGAGGAATATACTGGCTTTAGAGAGAAGGAAGAAGATTAGAGAAAATCATTTCACAATCAGAGTGCACAACTCTACCCAAATTACAAATTGCTGAAAATTAGAATGGACCAAATAGAAGTCAATGACTCCAAGGGACAACAAAAAATACTTCCATCTATACAAACAAGGAGAGGTAGCAGGAAGCAACTGATATTCTTCAATTGGGAGGGGAAGGAGGAAGCAAGGGTGAAAGAAAGAGAAGACAGATTTTACTGACTGAAAATAATAAAATATAATTAAAAAAAACCATCATGAATGTAGTTGTCTTTGTCAGCATCTCAGAAACACTGACTAGTCATATTTACTCTGCCTATTTGTTCTGCAATCACTACTTAAAACTATTTCATAAGGTTTAAATACATACTCTTTTAATTCATTTTTGAGCTTTGCTGATAAAAACTTCATGAAGGCAGGAATACTACTTGACTCACACTTAGCAGATACCAGTTCTTTAGTACAGTGTGGAAACATTCTTTCACCATGCAGGATCAAAATCTCTATTAGAAGATGGGCTGCAATATGGAGGTATTCTCCAACCCTATAGTGACTCTTTTCAACCACAGTAGCTTTGGAAGCCTCTGTACTTAGACACTGTCATTCTGGGTTGAGGGTCTTTAGAAAGACAGATGATCACAATAGCATAAAGGAAAACAATTGTGAAAAATTTCATTACTCTGATCAAGGCAGTGATCGATTATGACATAAGACTATCAGTGAAGCACATTTCTATAGAGAGATGATGGACTAAAAGTGTAGAATGAGGAAAACTTTTTCAGATTCAAGCGCTGTATTTGATTTATTATCACAGAAGGCCGGGCATGGTAGTGGTAATACAAAAGTTAAGAAATGTCAAAAGATATATTTAAAAGTATAAATAAAACAATTTTAAAAGAAAAAAGCACACTAGAAAGTCACAAACATATTACTTATAAAGTCAGGAAAGGCTTTCTGGAAAATAGGGCACTTCAATAGGTCTGAAAAGTTCAAGGATGGCTTTCTAAGTATTAGTATAAGTGATGACACAAAGATACGAGACTACACAGAGCACACTTTAAAGGGCTGAACTGTTCAGTTTGGCTGGGACAGAGCACTTAAGGCTGAAAAGGGAGGTCAGCACCATGCTGGGGAGGGTCTTGAACACTAAACAGAAGAATTTGAATTTTACTTTATAGGCAAGAATGAGCCACAGAAACCAAATTCTAACCACATCTATGTGTAAGAGACTATTCTGGCTACAAAATGAAGGCTAGGTTGGGCAGAAAACAAAGAGACAAGAAGGAAGCTAAAGAAACAGTCCAGGCAAGTAGTAATGAAGGCCTGTACTACAAGGGTTATTGCAGAAATAGAGATGAAAGGACAGAGTTGAAGGAACTGTGTTCTAAGCCCAATTCTGTGGTTAACTTGTTGTGTGACCTTGGCACCTGTATGCTTCTGTTCTACCATTTGTGAACCAGTTGACCCATTACTGGTCTTCTCATTTCTCTATACTTTCTCCCTCTGAAATCTTATTTACTTCCACTATTAGAACTATTGTCTCTATGGTAATAGTTCTCAAACTTTTGGTACCAAGACTCCTTTACGTTCTTAAAAAATTATTGATGATTCTTCCGAAGAATTTTTATACGGATTATGTCTACTGCTATTTACCATATTGGAAACTAAACATCTTATTATTATTATGAAAAAATATTTGACTTTGCAGACCCCTAAAAGGGCCTCTCAAGCAATTTAGGCCCAAGGAAGGGGAGACCATACTTTTTTTTTTTTTTTGCTGAGGCAACTGGGGTTAAGTGATTTGCCCAGGGTCACACAACTAAGAAGTGTTAAGTGTCTGAGACCAGATTTTAACTCGGGTCCTCCTGACTTCAGGGCTGGTTCTCTATCCACTGAGCCACCTAGCTGTCCTTGAGACCATACTTTTAAGAACCATTCTCAAACTTATTATCTGCATCCCTGATCTTTCTTCTAAGCTTTAGATTTGTACCTCTTAACAGTCTATAAAACATCACTATTAAGATGTTTGTTAACAAATTCAATACTTCCAAAATCAGAATTAGTCCTTTTCCCCAAAATCTGCACTTCTGACTTTACTAAAAAAAATTAATGTTATCTGTAATTCATCCCTGTGTATTACATCAAGTCACACATATCAAGTCCAAAGTAAATCAATTCAAGCCCATGAGATCTCTCATTATGCCTACTATCCTAGTAAAAAAAGTCTTTACCCACCTCTACCACCAAAAACCTCTTACAATCTTTTATCAATACTCCTCCCCTTACCTCTACCTCTTCTAACCCAAAGTAATGGAGGTAGTCAAATATAGCAAAAACAGTACTGGATTTTAGAACTACAGGATCAAGATGTTGAATCCTAGTTCTTAATCCAGTACTTGAACCAAAGAGTTAATGTGATAATTCAGAGTTATGAAAATTTAATTACATATATGCACTTACTAATATTCAATAAAAATGTTAAATATTTAATTACAAGCTTATTTAGATTTAAAGACCAGATTGAGTTTGTAAAGAAGGTAGTTAAAAAGTATTAAGTAATTAAAGTGTTTATTGGACATCCTGATAATCTAAATCAACCTTACAGAAGGGGCCCCAGTGAAGATTTATCTTCATAGCAAAGCTATGACTAGAATGATCTAGAATTAGTGAATCTCTTATCAGTTTAAACTAATAACATAATAATTTATTGTCTTTTTGTAAAATCAAGCCATGCTAGACAGAAAAATTTGGAAATATTGGCTTTTTGTTCTTGTGTGACAAAGTCAAAGTTTGAGGTTGGCTTTTGAACTGTATACTTAGACTGCCTCCACACTGGCACCACGTGGCCCATAGGGAAAAATGTAGATACTTTAATCCATGTGGAAGATGCCTTTGGTATTTCATAATCATGATGGCATCCAACTGTGGTCAAAGGAAGAAGATAGGTCAGATTTATTTATATATAAAAATATATTTATATATAAAAATCACAAGTAATTGGGGGAGGAGTGAAGGGAGGAGGAGGTTGAGGAAGGTAGGTTAGCAAATGGCTAGAGAAAAAAAATAAAGCTTTCTTTCCCTCTCAAACTCAATTGTATGCTGAAGAGGCAGAGGAAGGAGAGACCTCATAGGTACATGAGGGACTGAAAAATGAGTCATGTTATTCTCAATCTAGGGCACAAGGGCTGTGACTGTAGATTGTGAGACAAGTGAGAGAAAGATAAACGAATGGTATGGCAAAGAATCTACTCCTCCTCTAGCAGGTGCCTTTTCCCACAGAGAACATCTTACTCACTTCATCCCATGCTTCCACATCTTCATGCTGATGTAAGAGCTGAATAAACTTTATTTGATGACCTGTGACCAATATCCTCAGTCTGTTAGAGAGGAGGGTGTGGTTCCAAATTGCATCATTTCTGGCCCTCAGCCATGACATCTACCTGACTTTGCCAAGCTTCTGAAGGAATCATCCTCACATGGGCCCTTGTTCCTCCAGCAATGTTGGCTTAAGTTCCCTTTCCAAGGAGGGCAGAACCTAAAAGCTGAGTCCTTGTTCACGAAGCCCCAGGACAAAAAGAGATCCCTGGTTCCTGCAATGCCAATCATCAGGCTCCTGGCAGTTCTGGTCTCAGTTCTTAAAGGAATCACATTGCAATCCTGAAGGCAACTACTAGGAGCCACTGTGTCAACATTTTCCTCAGGATTCTCCGAATGGACAGGCCCAGCCAGGTCTACTATTATTTGAAAGCCAATATTCTCAGGTGTTCCACTTTCTCTCATCAATAGGAAGGAAGAGTCAAATGATTCCTAGGAAGCTCAATAACCTAACACCATGTGCAGGTAATCAGTAACCTGAAGAGTCAAGTCCTAATTTCATCTGTCTCTTTCTCTGATGCTGAGCCAATTCGAATAAAATGGTTTAGGAGAAATTGGGCAAATTGGTGAGTGGGAGTGGGGGGTAGGGTGGATCAGACATAGCACTTGGCAGAGAAGGGGAGGAGCACTGTGGACTTATGCTAGAACTAGTTACACTCAAAATCTTCCTTCAGTAAATTAGAAGTAAGAAGCCTCATATCATCAATTTTAAAGCTGAAAGGAGCCTCAGAAACCACTAAGGCTTGTGCCTTCATCTTGTAACATTAATTGAAGTCCAGGATCACAAGGCCAGTATGATTCAAATTCACGCCTTCCTGAGTCCAAGTAAAGAACCTGACATACTATGACAACTAGATTGCTTCTAATTACTTCCTTCGGAACTCCATGGGGTAGCTGGGACTTAACCAGATCACACCCATGAAAATAGATTCAATAGATGAAGCAAGTATTAGGAAGAAGGCCAGAAACAAACATTTTTTAAGCATCTACCTGTGAAACACTTTAAAATATTATCTCATGTAGTGCTTCCAACCACCCCAGGAGTAGGTACAAAGTAACAAACCTTCTATCTCTGGGCTAACACTATTAGATTACTATAACAAGCACATTAGAGTTGGAGTAAAAGTATCTGGGTTTAATCCCAAATCTGCCTGCCTTTCATTCCCTGACTGAACAAATCCTTAGCCCACTCCAGGCCATACTTTCCTCAAAAGTAAAATGTGGAAATCAGACTAAGGTCCCTTTCCAATTCTAAATCTTAATTTATGTTTATTTATTTGTCTAAATTTAAATTTAGGATTCTATGCTTGTTGACGATAGATACCATGCTGTATTGATCTCTTATTTATTTCTGTATTTTCCCTATCACAATCTCCACTAAATCCCTACTTCAAATTTGTTTTTTTTAGAAGCATGCAAGTGACTCTTGATTTTTATTCTTAGTAGAGAAAATGCTCTGGCAGGACAGGTGTATTGGAAAAGATCTGGGCTTATGATAAGATCTTTTCCTTTTAATCAAAGTTTAACCTAGCCAGTTTGGTGAGGCTCATCCTTAGGCTGGCCATAGGTGATTCATTATTCACCTACTGCAATTTTCAAAGGCCATGTATGGAATGGTAGAGAAGATACAGTTTCTGTTGGTAGTAAGGCTATCCATATTGATGAGATCTCAGATCACTGAAGTGTTTTCTTATAGCCCAGCACATTTTTGAAGCTTTATGATCCCTGAAAACCAATACACAAGAATTCATCATTAAGCTAACTTTTTTTTTATAATAGCTTTTTATTTTTCAAAGTACATGCAAAGATAGTTTTCAACACTCACCTCTGCAAAACCCTGTGTTCTAAATTATTCTTCCTCCCTCCATTCATTTCAAAAACATGTTAGTGACCTTTTTTTTTTTTCCTTTTTGGCAAGCCTGTCCTTAGCTCCCCTCTTCCGATATAGTCCTTCCCCTACACAGCAAGCAATCCAATATAGGTTTAACATGCACAATTCTTCTAAACATATTTCCAAATTTATCATCTTGCATAAGAAAAATCAGATCAAAAAAAATGAGAAAGAAAAAAAGCAAACAACAACAAAGGTGAAAATACATTTCTGATCCACATTCAGTCCCCTCTCTCTGAATGCAGATGGCTCTCTCCATCACAAATCTATTAGAAAGACTTGAAAAGTGCCAAGTCCATCAGAGCTGATCATCACATAATCTTGTTGCTGTGTACAATGTTCTCTGGTTGGGTCAGCTAGGTGGCGCAGTGGATAGAACACCAGCCCTGAATTCAGGAGGACCTGAGTTCAAATCTGGTCTCAGACACTTAACATTCCCTAGCTGTGTGACCCTGGGCAAGTCACTTAACCTCAATTGCCTCAGCAAAAAAAAAAAAAAAAAAAAATCAATGTTCTCTGGTCATATTCCCTTTACTTCTATTCACTGCAATCATCCTGCCGATCATTTCTTATAGAACAATAAGATTCCATTATATTGACATAGCATAACTTATTCAGCCACTTCTCAATTTATGGGTATCCACTCAATTTCCAGTTCTTTGCCACTACAAAAAAAGCTGCTACAAATATTTTTGCACACGTGGGTCCATTTCTTTGGGTTACAGACCTAGTAAAGACACTTAAGCTAATTCTTTTTTCTTCTACAAGAACAGATTTGACTTTTTTCCTTTCTTTTCTTCCTTTTTATTTCCTATCACTATCATGCTTTCCTTACCTTTCCTCATTTTCAACCCTCTCTTCTCCAAAAAATTCTTTCTTTGTAACAAATAAGTTTAATCAAGCAAGCAAAACAAATTTATACATTGGTTCTGTCTGAAAAATGTATGTCTCAGTCCATACTTCCAGTCTATCACCTTTCTGCTAAGTATTAGGTATGCTTCATCATCACTTTTCCAGGGTCATGATTAGTCATGACATTAATCACAGCTGCTTCTCTGAATCTGTGTGTGTGTGTGTGTGTGTGTGTGAGAAAGAGAGAGACACAGAGAGAGAGAGAGAGAGAGAAAGAGAGAGAGAGAGAGAGAGAGAGAGAGAGAGAGAGAGAGAGAGAGAAAGAGAGTGTGTGTCCAGATCACATAGTTTATATTTAGGTCCTCCTGAGGCCTGAGGTAACTATCCACTTCACCACCTCAATGCCCCTTGAATCCATTTCTTTCAATACTTCATATGGAAAAATAACATCCACCCTATCTTGTTCCCTCATACTTGAAATGCCCCTTCTTCCTTTCAAAGTTCAGCTCAAGTGCTACTTCCTTCAAAAAGCTCTTCTATATTGATGAAAGCATATTAGCTACCTCCTGACAAAGGAGATAATAGATACAAGTTGCAGAATGAAACATACATTTTCAGACATAGTCAATAAGAAAATCTATTTTGCTTGACTATGTATATTTGTTACAAAGTCTGTTCTCCTTTTTTCTCAATATGTGAAGGGGAAAGGCTATATTGGGAGAGGAAAGTTAAAGACAGGCTTGCCAAAAAGGGTCACTAACATGTTTTTGAAATGAATAGAGCATGAAAAATCACAAACAAGACAGCTTTGAAATCTGCATTTTAACTTCTGTACTTAACAAGAAAAGCAAGTTGTACATAAAAAAATTTGCATTTTGTGCACAATTTTCTTTCTGTTTCACTAAATATAGGAAAATGTTAATTTTAGATGATGTTTTAAGTACAAAATAAATTTTTAAGGGGGGGGGAAGTAAAGACAAGCCAAAAAAGTTAAACTCTCTGAGCCCTCACGGAACCTAAATTCTTCTGGGGTAATACAAGCAGTTCAAAGATAACTAATGCAAATGCATTGTCTCCTCCCTTCTTCTAAGGCCCAAGATAAACCTGAGCAAAAACCCACTCCCATCTTCCACTAATTTCTTCTATTCTTTGCCCTTTAAATTTAACTAAATGCAATTCAACCATTTCTAATCTTTGCCATACTGACCTCTATAAGCCAGAGACTTATAACAATAGATATTGGGGATGGGTCTAGAAAGCTGCAGCTTTCTTCAGATCAACACTTGGGAGAAATCCATGCTAAGAAGATATTTGTTGCAGGTATCCAGCCTTCAAGAAGCCCGGAAGGAAGGCAGTTTCATTCCAAGTGTTTATGATTCCTCTAACTACAACTTTAAACAGTACACAAAATTCCTTAAGCTATGCACTATTTTAATAATTCTCTCTCCCTCACCCCATGGAAAGGAGAAAAAGTATTTACCTATTTGTGTTCTACATAGCAAAGAGGGCCCAAATACCAAAAAGAGAGAAGATTGTTTTCATACTTCACATAGTGAGCCTCAGACCCTGCTCTCCAATGATGCTGTAACAGAGTTTAGAATTGTCTTGAGCATAGACTCACAAAGTGCTGAATTCTTGCAGATACACAAAAACTTTCAATCTTGCCACATATATAATTTGGAAGCCTCCTGAATGCTGGCTCATGCTATCTTCTTTCCTGGGACCTCCCCCAGTCCTGTCAGAAACACAGCTAGCAGTAGAAACATTTCTAGGAGTAAGTTCATTCCTAAGAGTCTCCAAATAAACTCTGGCTCAATCATTATCAAGTGCTAGGAACAAGAAGATTAATTCTACAAATCTAATGGCAATAAAGAACAATTGGATTACTAAATTCCAAAGCTTCTGAACTCTTTGAATCCAGGCAATCAGGAAAAGGGAAACTGATTTGGACCTGAACAGATTGTAAACATTCAGTTTATTGAGCTGAACTCAGAGAAGACACCTGGTCACTACCCTGGGTTTCTATGAACAAAGAGAACACAGTGTATGGCAACAAAGGGGTAAGTTTGCTAGAGAAAGTTAAAACAGTAAGGAAATATTGGAGGAATGCCAAAAGCAATGTGAGTCTCCAATTTTTTTTTTAAAAAATGAGATAATGGCCATATAAAGCAGCCTAACAATTATCCTAAATCTGCTTCTGACTGCTTTATATCTTTCTCCAATCTCTTAACTCCTTGTGCTGTTTCATTTCCTTTTAGCAAATTTTGTTTTGGTTTGATATTTGCTTCTAGGCCTCTGGGAGGATATACTATGCTTTGTTTCCCTTTTTGTTTCTAGGATACCTGAGCCAGCTTCTACAGAAATAAATGCAATGGAAGCAAGAAGGAGAAAGGGTTAGGATCATCAGACAGGAAGACAAAAAAGGGAGAGAAAGAAACAGCCTGCTCAGGCAGTTTGGTACTCTCTCTCTATCCCAATAGATCAGGAAAAATGATGGTTCAGAGGGTTGAAAGTAGATTCTAGCCTAAAATAGTACTAAAGAATACCCATAGCAAAAGAGAATTTAGGAGGAGTAGCTTTAAGCTCTGAGAAGACAACAGATCAAAGTGTAAGCCAAGGACATTGCCCAGAACTGTTTCACATTAAACATTCTTGGGCAAATGTAGGGTGGTCCCATTAGGGTATCCTTAGGGTTCCTTGTACTCCTTGTGGAAGGATGATGCCTGCAATTCTCCTGGGGCCCCAAAGGCACACATACACATTCTTCCAGGCACAAGGCCTTGGAATACTGCAGGCAAGAGGCTTTGGAGTAGGACTCCCCAGGCTGAAGGGACACAGAACTCATTATGAAAATGGCTCTTCCTGCCTGCCTTACACATCAAGCAATAACAAAGACAAAAAAGAACCAGGTTTATCAAATTAAAAAAAAAGTCACAAATGGAATACCCATGAGATATCCCAGAGGGGATTCTCCAACTCCAAAGGTCATCTGTAACTGTTTCTGAACAATGAAGAGACTTGTTTATCTCTTCCTCAAACACAGCTACAGAAGTTCACATAGATCTTTCTACAAGAGAAAGGTGAAAAATTAGCTCAAAGAAAGGCTGAGCAACATACTTTAGTACCCTACC
Organism: Myrmecobius fasciatus; assembly: GCA_023553655.1. Classification (NCBI taxonomy): domain Eukaryota; kingdom Metazoa; phylum Chordata; class Mammalia; order Dasyuromorphia; family Myrmecobiidae; genus Myrmecobius; species Myrmecobius fasciatus. The sequence goes on along the minus strand of JAJPUD010001525.1, from coordinate 375,306 downwards.
ACAGAATGGACCACCTTTAATTTGGGGTTCTTTTGCTCGAGTTTCTGATAGATGGACAGCACAGGAAAGAAAATGGCTCTGGAGAGACAATTACACAAAGAGCTCTGGCAAACCTGACAAATCATGCATCTGTTAATAAATTTAAAAGAATGATTATAGCAATTATAGCAACTGTTCACCTCTTCATTCTTCTGTTAGCAGTGAAAATAGATAAGCCTCTTTCCTAGTCAACAAAGAATAAAAGTGTCTGGTTACCAGCATGGTTGCACTTCTACATAATCCCTGAGGGTCCTGTGTTAAGGAAGAAGCCTTAGTTTCACATACACAGTCCTCTAAAGAAAAGGAAAAAGGAAGTGAGATGGGCTAGAACAGGCACAGCCCATTCTGCTTTCCTTCCCTGCCACTGAAAATTCTCAAAGTGGCAAGGGATTTAGAAACTTTGGGCTTAGAAACTTTGTATATTGTGCAATATGAAAAGGAAATCACCCATTCCTTTTTCCACCTCTACCTTTCCACCATCCCTTTATCTGCACCTGTCCTCATATCAATGCTATAAAAATGTCAAATGAAGGTCTTAATTGAAAATACTTTTCCTACTACTTGTTAACCTCTTCCCCCCAGAAAACCAAGAAATCTGTGCTTACTTTCAACTGGCTTCTAGTTCCACAGATAGAAATTCCCTTACTATTGGATTCCTTTCCCAGAAACTTACCCAGCTGGGTATGCAACCAGACCTGATCGGGGGTCACAAGCCAGTCCTCTGCCTCCAGACACTGTTATTCCCAGCACCTTCTCCAAGGTTACCTAATCAAGAAAATACAACGGTGAGACAAGGAAGAGATATGTTAACCAACCAATGGAAAGAAAGGGCTTAAGAGTTGGAAATGAACTTGGTTGTATTTTACATTGCTGGTTGATTTCAAAACTAGCCAGCAACTATCATTGGTCTCTTATGAGGGTCTACAAATCCAATAGCCTTTCTATTTTTCTGGAGAAAAAAAGCCTGCTGAATTTCTTGATCACATAAGAATGAACTTCTAGGTAATGCCCATATTTAAAGGAGTCTAGGTCTAGGTCCTGGGTCTAGGTTAGTTTCTATAAGACAAAATAGTAAGTTGGATCCCTGTCCTGCATCACTCTACTAGGAAGTAAGCCTCTTTTTCGGTGTTTCAGTGTCCTGAACCCAAGAAAAGAATGCCCAAAGAACTAGAAGTTCTATCTGGAATTTGTAAACTAACATCCATATCTCTTCATTTCATCATTCCTCATTAAGAGGGCTGCAAACATCACAAGTCTATTAGTCTAGGACACAGAATAAGCCTAGGAGGTAGAAACAGAACCTAACTAATAAAGTATTTTGTTAGATACAAGTACTTAATTACACTAGTTATTTTTATTAAATTACTATATTCTTGCTCCTCTCAAAAGATGGCAAGGAAAAAATGTCAAATTTTTTAAGATCCCCCAAAAGAAAGGCCAAACAGCTATCATCATTATTCACATTGTTTCCCCAAAATCATCAGGTCATCTCTCAAATAAGTAATAACTATAGCTACAATCAACTAGGCAATTATCTTCCTGCCACAAAATCATATGTTCAATGACTAAAATTTCTCTTATTTCTGTTTCTACTTCACAAGTTACCCCTGCCCACTGGACTCACCACATTCTAGCTCTGTCTGGGTTTCCATCTGTGGCTCTACTCAGTAATGGTGCCTTACTCAATCTAATAAAGACGAGACAGAGAGGAATGCTCAGCTGCTTGACACCTTTCTCTAATGTGTGGGATTGTAGAATGGCAATGCTGAAGGATTAGGTTGTATCATACTATAAAACCCGCCAAATCAAGGACATATGTGGTAAGAACCACAAAAACTTTGGGGGAGCTCTGCCTTATGGCAACAGGGTTATTTCCAAGTCTCAAAAAGCATCAAGATATTTCTTCCCCCCCATGATTTGCCCCAATCTATAAATTCAAGCAGTCCTGATTTGAACTTGATTTGAATCTCATAAGAAAGGGGAACACATTCTCTTAAATCCCCAAGAACTGGTTCTATCCAAAGTCATATAGAAAAAAGGTCGTTGGAGGAACTTTTGAGTTTACACAAACTGTGAGCCAGAATACAAGCCAATGTATATCTTTTAGCAATGAGTACTTTAGTTAGGGAATTCTAATACCCTTCATGTGGGTACTGAGACACTTCAATGGGGACTTCAGTGCCTATCTAGCAGTTTTAGAGATACTAGCCTAAATAAGGAACTGACATTCCTTAGTGAAATAAAAAGACTTTGGCTTTTTCCAAACATTCTTGGTAGTTTCTCCCCCTATTTCAAACCCTGGTTACTTCTCGTTCTGCTTCTCAAATGAGGTATTGTCCAGAGAGTCCAAAATACAATGTGTAAGTGAGAAAATTCAGTTAATGCTGCAGTTCTATACCTTTAACCAAAAGGCTAGCAAACTACAAGACCTGTGTTTTGTATATCTGAAAGTTAAGAATGGTTTTTACATTTGATCATACCATAAAACTTTATTTACAAATGTAAAAACCATTCTTAGTTCGATGGGCAGGGCTGATTTGGCTTACAGGCTGTGGTTGGCCTATCTGACCCCTGCCTAACCTCTGTATACTGGAAGAATGCCAAACTCTTCCTTCAGGCATTAAGCCCAGAACAACCACACAGAAAGCCACACTCAAGAGATTTCCTACTACACCAAATGGCTGTTATAGGGAAAAGATACTATTAGGCCCCAATTGGTATAATGATGAATTGTATGTATTCAATTCAAAATTGAAGTTAGAATTATATAAAACATAAATTTCATACTTCTAGTGGAAATATGTAGTATGAATGTGAATAATGATAATGATAATTGAAAATAACCTTTTCTAGGAGTTTATTATCTAAATGAACTGGGGCCTGATATTTTGACTATATCTTTTGAATTCAACTTAAACTAGTCCATCCCTGTTAGGTGGCACAGTGGATAGAATGCTGGGCCTGGAGTCAGGAAAACTCATCTCCATAAGTTCAAATCAGGCCATTGACACCTAGTAGCTGTGTAATCCTGGACAAGTCATTTAATAGTGTTTGCCTCAGTTTCCTCATATGTAAAATGTGCTGGAGAAGGAAATGGCAAATCACTCCAGTTATCTTTGCCAAAGAAAACCCTAATGACTCAAAGTGTTGAACACAACTTTATAACAAGGCTCCCCTTCCAAAAAACAAAAGGGAGTGGTAGGCTCTAATCTTTGAATGCCCTACATATTCAGTCATTTTCCTTCCCATGGCTAAAGGATAGTGGACCATACTTCTGGCTGGGAAAGCCCTGGTAAGCAGAAGTCTGATTCATTTTCAAAGGGTTTGTAGAGTTTTTTGTTTGTTGTTTCTCTGGATTTCTGGCTGGCCTTTATGAGGGGAAAGGAAAGCAGAGTTATTTCCCTTGGTATGGAGGGGGAAGGGCAGGGAAACCAAATTCAGAAGCATCAGCTGCTTTTTATTTTATGTTCTTAACTCAAACCAGCTTCCTGTTTGCAGGGAGGTTTGGATTGGACTTTCAGAGCAACTGATGTCCTAAGGCTCCTGCTCAATTTCAATCACTTGAACCAAAGGCTCTATAGGGGCTCAAGAACCAGATTTCAGAAGTCCCTATCACCATCCCAGGTACAAATACAGTTCCTCTACATCTCAGGCTGGTAGAATCACAAAAACAGTCTTAAACCCAGGTGAAACCACAGCTTCTCCCAAGCACAACATCAACATTCTATCATTCCTATTTATTTTTCCTATCAAGGCACACCAAGAGAACATCAAGGCAAAGAAAGCTAAGTGAAGAAACCCTTCATCAAGAAACCTAAAGAGAAAGACTTGAAAGTCACTTTGCTTTTCACATCTCACAAGCAGCTGGGCAGTGTATTTCCTTTGTAGGAAGGCTTAAGATGGGCCTAACTTCACAAAGGCAGCAAGAACTCTGCCTCACTCCCATCACCCAATATTTTTCTCTCTGTAGGACCCAAGTGGCCCAGGTTCTTTTAGTTCTCCCTTCCAAAGTCTCTGCCAGCCACTCAGTTTCAATCCATTATTGTGCTAAGCACTACACAGAAACATTAGGTAAATTGCTGACACAGGGTGAATTAAGACCCCAGCAAAAGGCCATTTCTCTATTAGCAACCCAGTGTCTAGATGGGCCATAAGGGAGGGTCACTGACAGGAATATCTCAACCCCACAGTTACTATATATAATCAGGAAGCCAAGCCAAAGATGTCAACAGAGGTTACTTTCTGAGGCAAGCAGGGAGGGACATTGACAAGATTATCTTGTCTCTAAGTGGGCCTCTGTGGAAGTGGACACTACTTGAATTTCTTTCACTGACAGGATTACCTTGACCTTCCCAGTCAATGTATATAATCAAGGGGGCCAAGCTGTAAATGTCAATCCCTGAAGTTATTTTGAATAACTTTCTGAGGCAAGCAACTAGCATAGTCAGCATACTCTGCTTTAAAGTCCTTTCCTATAAAAGGTCCTCCCCCTTTTCCTAGTTATTCACAAGTTCTGCTAGGGAACTTAGTCCATAAGGTGTCTTAATAAAGAATGGAAGATTAGTTTGAGTCTCTGAATTCATGACAGATAACTCTGTGCTCTCCAAACTTGTTGAACCTCATCAACACCCCAAACTGGCTGTGAGTTAGAAAGGTAGTGGCTTAATAATTCTATACTTCCTTATTTCTGATTCTTCTAGCTCCTTCAATACAATTCACCCAAGCAGCAATGGAAGTGTATAGAACAATTAGTAAATCTATGATTTGCACCCTTGCACACAAAATAACAGAAGCACAAGATCATTCATATAATGCTGCAGGGAAAGTTGCTCTAAGTACAAGAAATAACCTGCTTAAGAGTCTAGGCCAGCAGTTACCCTTGAATGCCTGTCCCCTTTCTTACTGTCGTTAAATCCTTTCCCAAAATTCAATCCTGTTTTACTTTCCATCAGCTCAGTTCTCCAGTACCTGGCCTGCTGAGCACTAATGGGAATAAAAAATAAAAAAAAAATATCAGACAATCTTAATGACGTGGTATACTATGAATTAATAACATCCAGCAATCTCAATTGGCCTATGATACGTTAACACTATAATACTTCAATATCATTGTTTATTTTTCCCTGGTAGATCAAATCCTCAAGGCAACTACTCCAAACGTGTTCTTCTGAAGTCACCACCATCTCTCTTTCAACAGAACAGCTTGCCACAAACTTCACTGAAAAAACTGATGCTTTGGGTTGTAAGCTCCCCCTCTTTCCTGATTCTACAATTCAAAAACCCTCAACACCATCCCCCACTCCCTCCTTCTTTGCTCCATTCTTTTTTTTTTTTTTTAACTAAAAGCTTTTTATTTACAGAATATAAGTGATTTTTCTACATTGACCTTTTCAACTTTTTTTTTTTGGTCCAAGCTTTCTCCCCCCCCATGACATGTAATCTAATACATGCTAAATATGTTAAATTATATGACAAATCCAATATATGTATACATATCTATACAGTTATCTTACTGCACAAGAAACATCAGATCTAGAAAGAGAGAAAAAAAATGCAAGGAAATATTCACAGAAAGTTAAAATGCTGTGTTGTGGTTCACATTCAGTTCCCTCAGGCCTTTCTCTGGATACATATGACTTTCTTCATCGATGAACAATAGGAAGTGGTTTGAAACACATCATTGTTGAAGAGAGCCATGTTCATCTGATTTGATCATCATATAGTCTTGTTGTTGCTGTGTATAATGATCTCCTGGTTCTGCTCATTTCACTCAGCATCAGTTCATACAAGTCTCTCCAGGCCTCTCTGAAATCGTCCTGCTGGTTGTTTCTTACAGAGCAATAATATTCCATAACATTCATATACCATAATTTATTCAGCCATTCTCCAATTGATGGACATCCATTCAGTTTCCAGTTCCTAGCCACTACAAAAAGGGCTGCCACAAACATTCTTGCACATGTGGTTCCCTTTCCCTCCTCTAAGTTCTCTTTGGGATATAGGCCCAATAGAAACACTGCTGGGTCAAAGGGTATGCACAGTTTGATCACTTTTTGAGCATAGTTCCAAATTGCTCTCCAGAATGGCTGGATCGGTTCACAATTCCACCAAAATTGCATCAGTGTCCCAGTTTTCCCACATCCCCTCCAACATTCGTCATTATCTTTTCCTGTCATTTTAGACAATCTGACAGGTGTGTAGTGGTATCTCAGAGTTGTCTTAATTTGCATTTCTCTGATTAATAGTGATTTGGCTTTGCTCCATTCTTTAAAGAGCTGGCCCTCCTTTTCAATGCCACCTCCTAGATTTGAGTCTTTTGATTCCATGCTGTCTCCTCCTGCAGTTTTCATCTTTATATGTCTATTCTTACTTAATCCTTAATTCTTCTTACCTGCTGGTTCCTTCCTGCTGCCTTCAAATCAACACAAGATTTCCACTATCCTTTACTTGGTCCTAGTATTCTCTCAAGTTATCATTCTACATCTCTCCTTGATTTCACATCCAAACTCCTAGAAAGATATATGTATACTATCATAGTTGCCTCCACTTTGGCAGTCAGCATGTATTTATGAAGCACTTAAGTGCTAAGTGCTGGTTCTTGCTTCCTAGTTCAACTCCTTGAAGTCTGAATTCAGTCTTCCTCCCCTCCTCACACCCATTCAACTTAAACTACTCTCTTTAAAGTCACCTTTCTCAGTCCTCATCCTTCTAAACTTCTTTGCAGTACCTAACACAATTGACCACTCTAGGATATTCTCTCCTCCCTTGGTTTTCATTACACTGCTCAGGCTGACTTTCTTTTTTCTAGCTAGTTAGACTAAGACTTGGCCTCCTCTGTGTCATCAGAATCCCCTTTCCTGTGGGTATTACCAGGGGCTTTGTCCTAAGCCCTCAGGTTGATGGGCCAGCCTCTCAGGATGATATAATTAGCTCCCATCTACTCAACTATCATCTTTATGTAGATGACTCCCAAATCTACCACATCCAGTCTTCATCTTTCTTATCTCCAGTACTGAATCTCCAACTATCCATTAGATATCTCCTCATAAGCACCTCTACCTCCATGTGTCCAAAGCAGAACTCAATAAAGCTACACCTCCTCCCAAGTTGCCTTCTTCTACCAAAGAAGTGAGGGTAAAAGAAAAAGCAATTATTGGCACTATGTGCTAAGACTTCACAAATTTGATCTTCAAAACAATCCTTTGGACATAGATGCTATTATTATTCTCATTTTACAGTTAAGGAAAATGAACCTATGAGAGGTTAAGTGACTTGCCAAGGGTCACACAGCTAAGTGTTTTTAGGCCTAAACTTTTCTTCTTTACCCCATCATGACCACTTTCCTTATAACTACTGCAATACACTCTATGTTCTCCCTGCATCCACTCTTTCCTTTTCCCAATCTACACAACTGTAAGAGTGAAATCCTTACAGCCATGTTTCCTTCCTGCTTCAGTGGCTCTACTATCTTTAGATTAAAATATAGGCTCCTCTACTTAGAATTTAAAGCCTTTCACAATCTGGTTCCAATCTACCTTCTAAGCTTACTCATTCATGACCTACTTATTGTTGACAATGAATGAATGAATTTATGAATAAAAAACATTAATTAAGTGCCTACTAAGTGCCATGAACAGCTGAGTGCGTAAGAAACAAATACAAAAGCAAAAAGAGGCTTTGTCTCAAAGAGTTTATATTCTGATAGGGAAGAAAACTGGCCAGTGAAGGGAGTTTGGTAAGTGGAATAGTAGAATACTAATATACTGACACTCCCATCCTAGAAAATGGTGCCATTGATTTGATCATTACAGCTCTCAAAGCTAGAGGTGTACAGGGAGTGGAACAGGAGAGAGTGCACCTTTCTGTCTGGCTGGGGTTAAGAATTGTGGTCCTTGAGAGTACAGAGCCCAGTAGTGACTTGCTCCTCTCGGGCATGATGTCCAGGGTAGGAAGATGGGGCACAAGGAACAGGACAGAAAAGAACCAGAGAGAATACAAGGGTGTTTATACAACTCTGTACTGTTGCTAAGGCTGTAGCTCAATGCCTAAAATATATGTTCCATTCACCTTACAGAAACACTAGCTTCTCTCAAAGATCACGTGAGGTGCCATCTTCCAAGGAACCATACATATCCTAAATGCCCACCCCCAAAATGTCTGTATCCATTATGCACATATTCTATACTTACTTTTCTGTGTATATTATCTTCCCTCCTCTCCTCACCCCCAGTGGAATGTAAGCTCCTGAACCAGGCGTGTTTCATTTTTGTCTTCATGGCTCTAGTACCTACCACTATGCCTGATATATAAAAGGCACTTAATAAATAATTCTTGGATGAATTAATTAAAAGAATAGTTTTGGGAGTGAGGAAAACAAGCCAGGGATGAGCAGAGATGAAGAAAGTCTGCTAACCTAAGTTAGGGCCTAAAAACTGATGTCTGAATGAAACTTCAGGCACAAAGACTCTACTACCATAGTCTTTGAAATGTAGCTTCCACCAAAAGAAGAAGTTAGTCTGAAGAGCAAATGCAATTAATAGCACAGAAGGTCATGGAGAACAGGTGCTGCAAGGCAGCCAAGTGTTTTCTTGGTTTTATTTTAAATTCTAACAACAGTATTCACTGAAGAAGCAGAGGCTAAAACTGAAAAATGAGCCACTTAATGCCCGCTGATGATCCCCCTTATTTATCCAGGGCTGAGCTCTACATTGTGGAAAACAAAACAGGTACAGCCCATGCTTTTGTAGGTGTAATGCCCTGTGATGGGGAAAACCTATACTCACACTGAAACGGGTGTCAACTTCCCTTCTGAAATTGAATTGCCAAATAACAGAATTACTACCAGCACAAGACGGCAACGCCAACATCCCTCACACAGTATCAACTGGACCGAGTTCGCCAATGGTCTTCACGGTGTGCCATTAAGGGAGGGAAAGGAGAAAAAGCCTTCCATACCCTAATGATATAAGAAAATATGTTCAAAACTTCCAATGTATACAAAAAGAATAATGTAAAGTATAAACTGAAAATAAAAAATCTGTGTGGTCCCTAGTGAAGTGGAAGGTGGGGAAAAACAGGCAGCTATGAGGTAACAGAAAAGGGACACTGGTTCAAATATTTATTGAACACCTACCTAATATGTACAAGGCATTGTAATACAGGGACAAAAAGATGAATCTGAAACACGGCTTCTGACTTCAAGGAATTTATCATCTAGTAAGAATGAGAAGGCACACAAATAATCAAAGTAATACGAAATGACTCATTAGAGAGGCACAAAATAACCTACTTATTACTGGACATATGAGTTAAAGACAAAAAGAAAGGCCTCATGCATACCCAATGTTCATAGTAGTACTTTCTGTGGCAGAAAAAAAAACTAGACCTAGCTATGTGACCTTGGGCAAGTCATTTAACCTCAATTGCCTCAGCAAAAAGCAAAACAAAACAAAACAAAAAACTAGAAACAAAGTGGGCTACCATCTATTGGGGAGTGTTTAAACAAATTCTGGAATGTGGACATAATTCAATATTATTGTATCATAATAATAAAGAATCCAGAGGAACATGATTAGACTTGGATACACTGAACACAGAATGAAGAAAGCAGAGTTAGGAAAAAATATATAAAATGACTACAATAATGTAAATAAAAATAACACTAAGAAACAGCTGAACAAAAAGGAAAAGAAATAAACATTACTCCTTGCAAAGAACAGCTGGTGGAATATATCTTCTCTCCTCTCAGTATAAGGTTAGGGATAATGCATATGACAATTACTACATATGTTGTAAATGTGTTGAGAGAGAGAAGGAAGGAGAGAGGGAAAGAGACAGAGAGAGAGAGAGAGAGAGAGAGAGAGAGAGAGAGAGAGAGAGAGAGGAGGGAAGGAGGGAGGAAGGGAGAGAGTGAGCTTTCCTTTGTAGCAAGGGAGGATTTTGTGGGAAGAGTCAATATTGAGAAATGTCAGTGATACAGAAAAATCATCAATAAATTTTTTAAAAGAAATGTCTGAAGTGCCCTAGGGGTTCTATGAAATGAAAATTCATATCTGCTGATGGAAGGGTTAAAGGAAAAGTTAGGTTTTGGGCCAGGCCTTTAAGGCTGACAGGTAAAAGCAGCAGAAGGGGATTCCAAGATGGAATGAGTGGTATGAAGCAAAGCCAAAAAGGAAAGAAAGTACAGAGCATGTGTAGGAAACAGGAAACATTTAGGGCATAGCAAGCAGAGGCATCTGATTGGGGCAAAGGGAAATAATTCATCATCAGACTGGAGCCAAAATGCGGCTAAACTATGGAAAGCCTCCAATTCCAGGTAGAGAGGTTTGAATTTCACTTTGTAAGCAAAGGAAACCCAGCAGGCTTCTGAGCAGCCAAATGACATGGGCAGGCCTGTGTTTTAAGAAAATTAATCTGAGGAGAAACAACATGATGTAGTGAATAGAAGATTGACCCTGTGTCAGAAAAACTAGGTTCCAGTCTCCATCTGACATTCTAGCTGGGTGATCATAGTTTAGCCACTTAATCTTTCAGTATTCCAGATGGGGAAGTTTCCTACACCAATGAAATTACAAATATGGATGAAACAAAAACAAAATAATTAAACTGGGAAAAGACTGGAGACAAGGAAATAAAGTTTAGTTACTTGTTACTGCATCAGGAGATAATGAGGGTCACACAAGACAGAAGGGAAGAAAAAGAGAAAAGATTCAAGAGACATGGAGGTACAATGGAAAGAACTTGGGGTCTGACTAGTCTGGGGGGGAAGGGCAAGGAATTAGCTTTTAGCCCAAGTTAACTAGAAAAATGGTAGCACTGGGGGTAAAAAGGAAATCAGAATTAAGAGATGGTTTAGTGGGGATGATGCTGAGCCTGAGGTTTTGGTGCATCAAGGTGCACCATTCAAGCATACTGTTGAAACTGTGGGATTGGAGCTTTTAAGGGAGATCAGAGTTACAGATTAACTCAATTAGCTAATAGAAATATGGTAAAGAAAGAAAAAAGGGGGCAAGGGTAGGACCTTGCTAAACTACATTTGGAGGGCAAGCAGGACAAAAGGAGTCAGTACAAGAAACAAAGTACTCAAAAGTAGGAAAACAACCAGGACAGCTGTCACCAAAAAAAAAAAAAAAAAAAGGAAAAAAAGATTCAAGCAGGTGAAGATGGATGGTCAACAGGGCTAAATGCTGCAGAGATGTCAAGGAAGTCAAAAGAGTAAAATAAAGATTATCTTTAGAGTTCAAACTCATCAGTAATCTCAAATAAAGTTGGTCCTATGGTTCTAGGAGATCCCAAGATCTGAGCATATCTGCAGATTCCTAAACATAAGCCAAAAAAAAAAAAAAAAAAAAATTCTCAGCAATGACTTTCTGGTCCACTAACTCCCAATCATTCCAACAGTCAAAATGTGAAGACTAAATTGCTTCCTTCACACTGGGTAAGGGGTAGCAGAAGAAAACAATAATATTATGGAAGCAGTTCTTCCTCTAAGAAGTAGTGAAAATTAAAGCCCACAAAAGGCCAAGGTCATCTGGGACTGGATGGACTGCAGAGTTCATATACATCAGCAGGAGTGAGAAAAAAAATCAGCATCTGGTGGGAGCTATTCTCTGGAATGGCTGCTGTGACAATACCTGCTTCCTCTTTCCTCCTCCCTCTATTTCTCAGCCCCCCCCCAAAAAAAAACACAACAAATTATAAATACCTGAGATATAAGTCACTGCCAGCCAAATTGTGGTTGGCTATTTCCATACACAAACATGTCAGAGACCTGCCCAAGACAGAACTTACTTTTCCTTTCCCTCCCTTCCCTCAAGTTAGGAATAACTAGGCCTTTCTCCTGCAGTACTCACTCACAGATAAGGGACAGTCTGAGGTGCCTGCATTAGATTCACTAATTCCAGCTCTTTAGAGAAACACAGGTGGCCAGACTTCTAGGCCCAGAGACAATGAAGTGGATCAGATATACATCAACACATACAGAAAGGTCTCGTTCTAAAAACTCTGCTTTCGGGGCAGCTAGTGGATATCTAGGGGATAGAGCACCAGCCCTGAAGTCAGAAGGACCTAAGTTCAAATCTGGTCTCAGACACTTAACATTCCCTAGCTGTGTGACCCTGGGCAAGTCACTTAACCCCAATTGCCTCAGCAAAAAGCAAATAAATAAATAAAAATAAAAACTCTGCTTGGCTTCTGTCTTTATAGCAAGAGAACTCTCTGTTAACAACAATCCCAAACAAGACAAATATTAGGCTCCCCATTCTATAGTCCAATTATTTGGAATTAAGTCAGTCTCCTCTGCTGGGAAAATTAGGATATCCTCAGCTTTTCCAAGAGATGACCTTAGAGAGCATCTAGATCAGAGAGTTCCAAACTTCTGGTATACCCTGGGGGCAATATGTGTGGCCAGGTGGTACAGTAAACAGACCACATGAGTCTGGTCAATAAAGCTTGAATTCAAACCCAATTTCAGACACTTACTAGAGGAGTGGCCCTGAAAGAATCACTTGACGTCTGCCTCAAGTTTCTTCATTCATAAAATGAAGATAATAACAATACTTAGCTTTCAGGGTTTTTGTGAGAATAAAATGAAATCCTTGTTAAAGCATTTGCAAACCTTATATAAATGTTAACTCTTAATTATACATTTACTTATTTATAAATAACACACATGCTACTATGCTATTATTTCTATTATAAAGCCAAAAATATAAACTAATAAAAGAATAATTTAATGAAGGTGAAAATTCAAAATTCACGTCTCTGGACTTAAAATTTTCTTTGACAATTGTGTGGATATAAATTGGTGAGTCTGGGAGTCAAATTATTAAGAGACTATTACCAAAATCTAGGAGAATTTATGAGGGCCTGAACTCCAGTGGCAACAGCAAAAGTAAAAAGAAAAGGACAAAGATGCAGGAATCAATGAAAGGGAGGAGTACAGGGTCACAACAAGGTCATGAACTTGTTGACTGGAATAATGTTCTGAACAATAATAAGAAAGTTTGGAAGAGGAATGGGTTTGCAGGGGAAAAGATAATATAATGAAATCTGTGATGCAAAGAGCAGTCCAATCACTGGATTAGAAATTTAAAACTGGAAGAGATCTCATAGACCACTGAATTCAACTCTTAGAGGCTCAAAGAAGTTAAGTGCTTTGCTCAGAGTCAACACAACTAGTAAATGTCAGAAGTAAAATTTGAATTCAAATTTTCCTGACTCCAAATATTACTCTCTATCCACTAAGCCAGAGGATCAAATTCATGCAAAACTCTGTGGCAGAGTCAAATTAAAATGTAATTGGAAGATTATGCAAAATAGATAATGTTAATTTGTGGTCTTCTAAGTCAATATGTAGCCAACAGAAATCTGTTTCTATTTGAATTTGACACTACTGCACTAAGACACCTCCTTTCTTATTCATCTGGTTCAAATCACCCTATCCCACTTAAAATAAAAAGAGGTGGTAAAATAAAAAGGTCTCACTAATTGGCCATTTGCTCCCAACATTGGGTCAATCAATGGACTCCTAATGTGGCCCTGGGACCTGGGATATGTCTACTCTGGGAAGAAGACGAACAGCAGCTGTTCAGGTACCCAAGTTAGGTTATCATTGCCCTGAGGAGTTCACAACAGGGTAGAAAGAGAAAGACTGGGGGTTTGCACAACCACCAGAAGAGGAACAGCAAGGGAATGATTGTTTGAAGAACAAGGTCCAGGACTGGCTATCACAAGCAAGGTGATTTAAAATTCATTCCCATTTCCCATTGATTGATCATAGATTGGGTCATGTAAGCCCTTATTCTGAAGAACAAAGATCTAGTTTCCAGCTTCTTAAACTGTGGCTCCTGAGGACCCCATAAGGGATCTTGTAAAGAAAATGGGAGTTGCAAAGTTATGATTTATTATCAGTAAATGTTTGATTTGCATACCTATTTTGTGTATCTATATATCCACAGTCACAGGTGGGAAAAATTTAAGAAGCTCTGATCTAGATAATAAGTCCCTAAGGATACAAAGAAATTTTTAAAATAAGTTCCTTCATTTTTATACCAGTTCTAAGAAATCAAATCAAAGTTTTACCTTGATTTAGGAAGAGAACACAATACTAACAAGTGCTCACTCAAGGGTATCTGTGCCCACAGTGGAAGCACAAGAGTATTTATATCAAGGGCATACTTCCTAAGCAACCTCAACGGTATGAAGTAGGAAAGATCAAGTGCTTTAATGCCACTAATCTGTCTCTGGGTCCTAAAAGAACAACTGGGGAAGTGACCAATTGGGCAGTCAGGGTGGCCTTAAGAGTTATGGCAAAAGGAGGAGTCACAAGATAGGAATAACAGTTCTACAAGACATAATTCAGGAATAAGCAACTCTTATTTAGGCAGCTAAAGCAGGCCTAAGGGAGTAAAACTAAGTACTTCATCTCCCCATTGAAAAGAGGCTGAAATTTCAAGGCAAGAGGGAGAGTGGAGAGGCCTATGTTCTTTGATGCCCACAGGGAATCCCACGTGGTTAGGGCTCACCCACACTATGCCCACACTGGAGCTCACCAGACTAAATTGGACTGCTGACAGAAGTTTCCATGGCAATGAATATTATATTGTCTCAAGCTGGAGAATCTGATTTTGTATACAAATGGAAGAGAGGAGTCTCAAAAAGAGAAACTAGCTAAATGACTAGATTGTAATATAAATACCAGTACCCATCTGAAAAAGAAATGAGTGAAATAAGAAAATGGGCAACCAATCTCTCCTCTATCTGCCCATAAATATGGAACTCAAGAACTCCCAAGCACAGATAGTAGTCCTAGCACTATTCTCATCCCTAAGACCTTTCCTACAGTTATAGGGAGGGAGAAAACAGAGGATTTCTACATATCTCTTTGAAACCCTAAAGGCTATGTTGTTTGGGGAGGGGAGTCTTTGCCCCATTCTAGAGCACTTCCTTCTTGAAAGCCAAACAGCTTTCAAGTCCTCCCTGCCTGTCTCTTAACAAAATTAGCTTTTATAAGCTATATATACTGGAGCAATTGGGGTTAAGTGACTAACCCAGGGTCACATAACTAGTGTCTGAGGCTGAATTTGAATTGAGGTCTCTGACTCCAGGGCTTCTGTTCTATCCACAGCACCAGCAAGCTGCCCTCTACACTTTTAAGTTTTCAAAGTATAATTTCGACAAGGCAGTGGACCAAGTGTTTTTTTGAAGTAGGTAAGAACTCTTCTCTGTATCCATTAAATCATACCATATAGACTAAACTTAACCTATTTATAAAGTTGGCCTTAAAATGGAGAATTTATAATCTTATGTTACTTTCTTCAAAATGCCAGAATTCACAAAATATTTTTAAACAATTACCAAGCATATAAAATAGAACTCCAAATCATCAATTATGACAAATTCAAATTAAAACATATCTAAGGTTTCCCCTCACACTCTAGCAGGAACAAAAATCAATGCTGGAGAAGACAAGCACATGAGTCAATGACAATGGAGCTATGAAATGATCTAGGCATTCCAGAAAATAATTTGAAATTAAGTTTTTTTTGTTTTTAATTTTTAAAGCTTTTTATTTTCAAAACATATGCACAGACAATTTGACAACACTGACCCTTGCATAGCCTTGTGTTTCAGATTTTCTCCTCCTTCCCCCCTCCTCCCCTATATGGCAAGCAATCCAATAAATATACATTAAAATATGTTAAATCCAATATGTATAAACATATTTATACAATTCCCTTGCTACACAAGAAAAATCAGAATTAAAAAAAAAAAGAAAGTAAATGAGTAAGAAAACAAAATGCAAGTGAACAACAACAAAGAGTGAAAATGCTATGTTGTGATCTACACTTAGTTCCCACAGTCCTCTCTCTGGGTGTAGATGACTTTCTTCATCACAAGATCATTGGAACTGGCCTTAGTCATCTCATTGTTGAAAAGAGCCATGTTCATCAGAATTGATCATCATATAGTATTGTTGTTGCCGTGTATATTGATCTCCTGGTTCTGCTCATTTCACTTAGCATCAGTTCATGCAAGTCTCTCCAGGCCTGTCTGAAATCATCCTGCTGGTCGTTTCTTACAGAACAATAATATTCCATAACATTCATATACCATAATTCATTCAGCCATTCACCAATTGATGGGCATCCATTCAGTTTCCAGTTTCTAGCCACTACAAAAAGGGCTGCCACAAACATTCTTGCACATGTGGGGCCCTTTCCTTCCTTTAAGATCTCTTTGGGATATAAGCCTAGTAGAAACACTGCTGGGTCAAAGGGTATGCACAGTTTGATAACTTTTTGAGCATAGTTCCAAATTGCTCTCCAGAATGGTTGGATCCGTTCACAGTTCCACCAACAATGTGTCAGTGTTCCTGTTTTCCCACATCCCTCCAACATAAAATTAAGTTTAAAAATTGACTAAGGATGTCAGTGCTCCAGAGATCAAAAAGTTTATGCTAATCCCTACAAATAGACCAAAGAAAAGAAAAGATTTTATAATCATAGCAGCACTTTTTTTTGTGATAGCGGACTAGAAACAAAATAAGATACCAACAACTCAAATAGCTGAACAAACTATATACTAATGTAATATCACTTTTACATAAGAATTGATGTGAAACTGAGAAGGATGAATCAAGCAGACCTAGGAAAATGATATACACAATGACAACAATGTAAAAAAGGAAAAACAAAACACAAATGAACCGTGAAAACTTTGTAATGAGCAAGATTGGCCCGGGGAATTTAAGAAAATTCATCCATTTCTCTTCTTAACAGAGGTAGGGAACCATTACAGATCTGTGAATTAATGTGTACACTGTGAGACTTGCATGCATTTGTTTGTTTTTTCTCAAAAGTATTTTATTTTTCCAAATACTTGTAAAGATGGTTTTCAACATTCATTTTTGTAAGATTTTGTGTTCCAAGTTTTTTCTTCCTCCCTCCTTCCCCAAGATAGCAAGCAATCTCATATAGGTAATACATGTACAATCCTTTTAAACATATTTTGATATATGATGTACAAAAAGATCAGACCAGGAGAAAGAAAAAGCAAACGGAAAAAAAAGGTGATGATATTATGCTTTGATCCACATTCAGTCTCCGTTGTTCTCTTATGTTGAATGTTGATTTTGTTGAAACTGCTTGTTATTCCTACTTCGTCTACTTCTATGTGGGCTTTATGTTTGTGGGAGTTGCTGGAGCAATAAAGGGGGAGGGGGTCAACAACCCAGTTTGGAAGTGATTTAACCATTTCGAGGGGCACCAAACACTAACTTTTCCACATACCCAACAGAAGCAACAGAAGGAATTGGAATAATTTGTAATGCCTGTAGAGTTCTTTTGGCGGTTAGCTTTCTGGTAATAGAGAAATGGCAAAACTCTCCCTAGCAGAAATGAAGCAGTCCCTCAGCAAAGACCTCCAAAGGGGCAAAGATATAGTATTCCATTTCCACATTCCTGATTCCTGCCTTGATTGCAGGAAGGGGACTCCCAAGGAAGGGAAATCCTGATTGTGGGGCAAGTAATGGAACTTGGAAGAAAAGAGGAAGTAGCACAGGGCAATTTTCAAGATCACTCCAGACAACAGAACAAGCCATAATGCAAGAGAGTATTGCCCTCAGACTTCTTACCAAAAATGATTCTAAATCATGATCAGGATGAATGACTCAACTGTCCTGTAGACATGATGTTCTTGGTACTGCTCTTCTTCACCTCCTCACTGTCACCATTTTACATCCCAAACTCACTGTGAACTAGAAAGATATGGCACCTATCAACCACCACATGGACCAGATCATTAATATCCAGACTCAGTCCTTCCAAAGGGTGGAGGTGGGAAGTAAAACCTGGGATTTCTGGTCTTCATTCCCTTCCATATTCGGTCATTCCCTCAGGAGACTATTACATTGCTGCAATCTTTCTGTTAAGAGTTTTATTCCCTCCACCTTCCATTTCAGTGCTGCTTATGCCAAGCTTCTTGCATCTTTGGGGTCAGTGATGCTCTGTAATGGCTTTAAAGCTATTTAAGAGGTGGAAGGTCCTCTAGAGGACCTCTACTGCACTTGGAGTAGAAGCAGTATTCTAAAGTTCTAACCCTGAAGGCTCAACTAGTCTTTCCTTAAAAAGGTACTGAAACTGGCATCAAAATTTAACTAAGCTCAAGAGAATAAAGTTTGCTTGAACCACATAGTTACCTACCATAGTGACCTAGGTAAAAAAGGCAGCAAGGAGTGGAATCAAGAATCTCTTAGACTTCTGATTAGCAGGCCAAAATGACCACAGAGACAAAATCCAAATGAACCAATCTTGTATCTTTCCATTCTGAGGCTATAAGTAAATCTGCTTTTGTTAACTATTAAGTAGTCTTTAAAGATCTTGTTTTCTTCCTGTCTCTAATTTATCAAACCATCATGAGACAAATATGATCTGTTGCTGTTCAAACATTTTGTTGCTGTTGAAACATTTTGGACATATCTTACTCTTTGTGACCCATTTGGAGTTTCCTTGACCAAGATACTGTGAGTGGTTTGCCATTTACATCTCCAGCTCATTTAACAGATGAGGAAACTGAGGCAAACAGGTTTAAGTGACTTGGCCAGAGTCACACAGCTAATAAATGTTTGAAGTTACATTTGAACTCAGGTCTTCCTGAGTCAGGGCTCAGCACTCTATCCACTATGGCACCCAGCTGCCCAGCCTACCTAATTTCTCTGAACTCTTCATATTCTTTATTAAGTCATATAATCTACTGTCTTGGTATACTACAATTTATTCAGCCAGCCAACTGATGGACATTCACTTTCCTTCCTGTTCTCTAGTACTACAGAAAGTTACCATAGATATTATTTTTGTCTGTAAGTGACTTTTTTATCTCTTGGGACATACATCCCTAATAGTAACATTAATGGGTCAAAGGCTATGACTACTTTCCAAAACACACAATATGCTCTCTCACCTTTTCATCATGCCAGTTGTCTAAATAATGGTGTGGTAACTATGGACTATCAAGGGGTTTCAAAGCAAAAGCTAAGATTATTGGATTTTTAAAAAATGTAACTCTCACACCAATACATCTACTTTGTGCAATTAACATTTTAAAAGAAGTTCAAATTCAAGTCTTAAAAAAAGTGAGCCAAAGTCAGTGAATACACTTCAACTGGCAGAGGTTGGCAAATGTGAGTGCAACAGTCAGTCACTGGTACATTGAAGGGAGTGGGCAAGGTGAGCAGACTTTTCCTTACCTCCATTTGCCTCCAGCCCAAAGCATTCATATCCTCCTTCCTTCATATTCATATCTTACATTCTCTTTAGAATTTGCTGAACCTAAACTAATCTATCTATTTAGTGCTATACCAATCAAACTCCCAAGAGATTATTTAACTGAACTAGAAAAAATAACAACAAAATTCATCTGGAAAAACAAAAGGTCAAGAATTTCAAGGGAATTAATGAAAAAAAATGCAAATGAGGGTGGCCTAGCTGCACCAGATCTAAAACTATATTATAAAGCAGTGGTCACCAAAACCATTTGGTACTGGATAAGAAATAGAGTAGTGGATCAGTGGAATAGGTTAGATTCACAGAACAAAATACTCAATGACAATTGTAATCTAGTGTTCGATAAACCCAAAGACCCCAGTTTTTGGGATAAAAACTCACTATTTGACAAAAACTGCTGGGATAATTGGAAACTAGTCTGGAAGAAATTAGGCATTGACCCACACCTAACACCATATACCAAGATAAGGTCAAAATGGATTCATGATCTAGGCATAAAGAATGATATTATAAACAAATTAGAACAATGTAGGATGGTTTACCTCTCAGACCTGTGGAGGGGGAAGGAATTTATGACCAAAGAAGAACTAGAGGTCATCATTAATCACAAAATAGATCAGTTTGACTATATCAAGTTGAAAAGTTTTTGTACAAACAAAATGAATGCAGACAAGATTAGAAGGGTAGCAGTAAACTGGGAAAATATTTTTACATCCAAAGGTTCTGATAAAGGCCTCATTTCTAAAATATATAGAGAACTGACTCAAATATATAAGAATTCAAGCCATTCTCCAATTGACAAATGGTCAAAAGATATGAACAGGCAATTTTCAGACGAAGAAATTGAAACTATTTCCGGTCACATGAAAAGGTGCTCCAAGTCACTATTGATCAGAGAAATGCAAATTAAGACAACTCTGAGATACCACTACACACCTGTCAGATTGGTTAAAATGACAGGAAATGATAATGATAGCTGTTGGAGGGGATGTGGGAAAACTGGGACACTGATACATTGTTGGTGGAACTGTGAACGGATCCAACCATTCTGGAGAGCAATTTGGAGCTATGCTCAAAGAGTTATCAAACAGTGCATACCCTTTGACCCAGCAGTGTTTCTACTGGGCCTATATCCCAAAGAGATTTTTAAGGAGGGAAAGGGACCCACATGTGCAAAAATGTTTGTGGCAGCCCTTTTTGTAGTGGCAAGAAACTGGAAATTGAAAAGATGCCCATCAATTGGAGAATGGCTGAATAAATTATGGTATATGAATGTTATGGAATATTATTGTTCTGTAAGAAATGACCAACAAGAGGATTTCAGAGAGGATTGGAGAGACTTGCATGAACTGATGCTGAGTGAAATCAGCAGAACCAGGAGAACATTATACACAGCAACAAGACTATACGATGATCAATTTTGATGGACATGGTTCTCTTCAACAATGATGTGATTCAAACCAGTTGTGCTGCGATGAAGATAGTCATATACATCCAGAGAGAGGCCTGTGGGAACTGAGAGTGAACCACAACACAGCATTTTAACGCTTTCTGTGAATATTTCCATGCATTCTGTTTTCCTTCTTAGGTTGTCTTTTTTCTCCTTCTCTTTCTAGATCTGATGTTTCTTGTGCAGTAAGATAACTGTATAGATATGTATACATGTATTGTACTTGTCATATAATTTATCCTATCTAGCATGTATTAGATTACCTGTCATCTAGGGGTGGGGGGCGGGGGGAGGGAAAGGAAAAGCTTGGGGAAAAAAAGTTTTCTAGCAAAGGTCAATGTTGAAAGGTCACTCATATGTTTTGCAAATAAAAAGCTTTATTATTAAAAAAAAAAAATAGAATTTGCTGAAACAGGAAGAAAACCTAAGACCCTCTCTGAGTGGGAGGAGGTAAGAATTCATGGTGGCAGTGCTCTATGTGAAAGTTCCCCAGGAGCCAAGAGCAGTGGTCAGAGGCTTTTCCAGTGATCTCTGAGAGTCACTCACTTCAGGCTTGCCATCCCTGTTTCAGATCAAGGAAGTTTTCTTTTTCTTTTTTTTTTCAAGGAAATTTTTAGCCTAGCCTGTTGGGACTCTGACTTTTCTTCTCTCAAGATTTCCAATCTTAAGCTCATCAATGTGCAAAGATTGGGACCATCTGCTGCTCTCCTATTTTCCACTTCACCTATGAGAGCAGGGAGGAGGTTAAAGTCTAAAACTCAGAATTCCAATGCAGACCCTGCTCACTTTTATGTGGCCTTGGGAGAAAGCTTTAACTTCTCAAGTCTCTAGTCCCTCAAATACAAAATGAAATGGCTAAGACAAATGACCCCAAATAATAAGACCATAATAAATAATAAGACCTAAAATTATTTACATAGATTTCTAAAATGAAAAATGTGCTAGGAAAAGCAACAATTTTTTTTTTAATTAAAAAAGGTTTTGGGGCAGCTAGGTGGTGCAGTAGATAGATCTCCAGCCCTGAAGTCAGGAGGACCTGAGTTCAAATCTGGTCCCAGACACTTAACATTCCCTAGCTGTGTAATCCTGGGCAAGTCACTTAACCCCAATTGCCTCAGCAAAAAGAAAAAAAAAAAAAAGATTTTGTGCCTATATAAATTTTCAAAATCATTGATTGAACTATGCCAATCCCTACAAATGGAATTAGCTTCCCCACTATCTCTGCCTGTTAAAATCCCACCTGTCCTTCAAAGACTCTTATTTCTCCGAGAAACTACTTCATATTTACTTTGCACATACTTCCCTTAATGGAAAATAAATTCCTCAAGGGCGAGAACTATTTCATTTTTGTCTATTACCTCAGTGCCTAGCATAATGCTTGGCACATAATATGTACTTGTGGAGGCACTGAATGAACCACACTAAAAGAATCTTCTCTAATCTCTCTCCTTCCTCTCCACCCATCTTTGCAGAGGAATAATCTGTGTTACCTTGGATTGCAGAAAGCTGTGAATGTGCCCTATCTCCCCTACTAGATTCATATTCTCTAGGCCAAGAGCCATCTTCTAGATCTCTGCATTTCTCATCACTTCTTGAATACATCATTCCTTTGAATGTCACAACAATTCTGCAAAGTAGGCAGGGCAGGTATCATTATCACCACTTTATAGATGAAGAAACAGAAGCTCAGGCTGGCGTGAGAACTCAATAAATGGTCTAGAATGCAAATCTCCAAAATCCCTATCCAGTATCAGTAAGGATGGATTTTCCTTATACATGAATCTTTTTTTCCTTAATGTGTAGGGATAATGCTGGCTGTCATACTATTCTATTCTGCTTCTGGACTTACAGAAAGTAGAATTAACTATACCGAAGGGAGAAATGTTATCACTTAGAGAATGTCATATATACTAGCCAGAGTCAAAACTAAGGGCAGGATAGAAAACAGGATACAGAATTACAGGACTGAGAGCTGGAAAGGATCTCAGTGGTTCTTTAGTCCAAACCAGGCCCAACAGGAATCCCTACCATAACATATCTGACTGAAAAAAGGTCCTCCACCCTGCCTGAAAACCTCTAGAGAGAAGAAACCCACTGCCCCTCTTGGAAGCCCCTTCTACTTTAGTACAAATACACCAGTTAGGAAGTTTTCCTGCTGTCAACCCTAAATTGTGTCTCTGCAACAACCACTCACTGTTCCCAATTCTGTTATCTGAGGCCCTCTTCTGCACACTAGAATACAGCTCTCACATGTGCCCCTGAGCCTTCTCTTCTCCAGGTTAAATACTTCCACTTCCCTCAACTGATCCTCATATAATATGAATTTAAGGCCTTTCACTCATCTGGTTACCTTCCTCTAAAGGCTTTCCAATTTATCAATACCCTTCTGACAACCTGAAAACTAGAACTATACATAATACTCCAGATGTGCTAAAGTGTCACTTCACATCATGAAAAAGTAATAATTTACAGTCTACTGAAGTCCTCCAGATTTTTGTCAGAAAACTACTGCTTAACCACACCTCTCCCAGTTATTATTCTGTGCCTTCTAAAAAATTAATCTTTTTTGAGGGTAATATACATATATATGTATACATTATGTTTGTGTATGCATATACATACATATGTACATGTGGGTATATGTATATATTTTACAACAGGGACTTGCTTTGTTGTTTTAAGCAGTTATTTTTGTCATGCTGTGGGAAAAAGATATCAATAGCAAAAGTAACAAATTTAAATTCTTCAACCATAAAACTTCTTGTGTTGGATATACTTTTTCAACCAAATAATGATAGCTATAAATTATATAAATAATTACATTCACGATTGTTTTAACAAAACATTTATTTTTTAACTAATGAATTTGGCTTTAAATAGGAAATGTTACTTGTCCTATTAGTTTTGCTACTGCCTGTTGCTTTTTATACCCCAGTAGTTCCCGTCTTCTCTCTGCTCCAAACATCATTTTGCAAAGAACACTGAAAGAAAAACATCTAAGCAAAACCAACTGGGTTTCACAGCCTATTCTATATTCCCTATCTATGTTCTCCAACTCTTTAACTGGGAGGAAAGAAGACTATTTCATTATCAATCTGACTGCTTTTTAGTCTAAATCACCTTGATTTTTAAAAACAAAAAATAAAACATTTCATTCAGTTCAATACAAGATACATAAAATTATGACAGGTCAGAATTACTCTCTTCATTCATCCTCTTTATTCAAAAGCTGAAAGAGAGCTTTTGATTTTTTAAAAGTGGACTTAATATCAGTTACTGCAAAAGAAGAAACCAGTTTAGCTGTGGCTGTTAAAAGCTAAATTATTATTTCAATAGTTTCTAATGTAACCAAGTATTTAAAATAATTCTATCAGTGTGCTGGTATGGTTTTTCTCTGGCCTTGGAATTCACTCTATAGTAGCTGCTGTTACAAAGAGATGTTAACTATTCATCTTTAATAGTTAAGGTCCTTAACGTTGAGAATGTTGGCAAGAAAATGATCTGGAAATAGGTCATTGCTATTTACAGACAAAAGAACTGAGAAAATGAATAAAAGCTGGACAAAGAAGAAGCTGTACCAAAATAACACCAACCTGTTATAATCAGAAGTGTGCAGGGGGAAACGTGCCACCAAAGCAGAAGTTTCCTGGTAGTATGGAACTTAAAAGCAAGGAGGAGCAAGGTACTTATGATCCTGCTGAGAGGAAAGCCTGGGCCCAGCCACCACTGTCAATGGTTCTTAAGGCAGAACACAGCCCTTCCTCTCTAAACTCCCTTCCTGTACTCCAACCAATAGCAAAGGGAACTAGCAGACCTGACAGCCTCTCTATCTGGCTAAAGCTAGAGCAAAGACAAACTTCTGCACAATAAGAATAGGCTGAAACTGCAGTCTTTTTTCTTCTCTCTCTGTGTGTGTGTGTGTGTGTGTGTGTGTGTGTGTCTCTTTCTCTGTCTCTTTCTTTTCTTATCACTCTCTCTTACCACCAGGTTCATCCATTCCTGGAAAGAGGAACTAGTTCAATTCCAAATCCAACCTCTAAAGCTAACAACTACCAAGAGCATCTTCAAAAAATAACTGATGTGAGACTTCAGAGGCCAGGTGGGACCCCTGAGGGGAAGACAAGGATAGGTACTAGTCTACCCAGGCTAACATGGTTATCACACTGGCTGCTTTTAATGCTTCCCCTAAGCTAGGTGGAACAGTTTATCTTGAAGCTGAGCCATGAGACAGACACCTAACAGACCCATCTTCTCACCTGGGGTTGATGTCACTTATACAGCCTCAGAAGCCCAAGAGATTCAAGGTTTCTGAATCACTCCTAGACTCTCCCTACAACAATCTCAAAAGTACTGCCCCCACCCAAGTCGCCTGGCTTAGGGGTGACCCCTCCTTCCTATCTGATAGGCCGACTACCTGGGGAGGAGGTAGAAAAACCCATCACCACCCCTACACTGCCTTCACTGCTTACTGGAGCCACAGTAAATGAACCCCAAACTGCAAGTCTGATGAGGCAAAGAAAATATAAGCCACCCCAAAGGATAATTAGACAGGCAATGTGGCTTGTGCTCCTTTTCCTACTGCACAAAACCCCAGCAATCAACACTCATTCTTCAGCTCCAGTTTCCTCTATGGAAAATATCTGTGTTTGGACACAATTCATGTCTCACAGGAATTAAAATGGAAGCTCTGTGCTCTGTTGTGGGCACAAACAGAAACAGATGAGGATGGAAGGTACAAGAGGCCCAGAGAAGAAGGGCAGAGCAGCCGTGGCAGAGGGGTGCTCCACTTCCAACCTGGCGACTGAGGAACAGACAAGTTTACAATTACCAAGACACACCAACCATGACTTTTATCTGTATTCTTAGGATAGAGAAAGAGCAACTGGTTGTGGTTTATGGTCAGCTGGAAATCACACAGCTGTACTATGTCAGCATCCACCTCTTGTGCCCACACTCCATACAGACCCTAGCAGGCAGCACAGAAATAGAAATGTGTCTATTTATAAGCAAATTAAGAGAACAAGGGATAGTTTACCTGTCAGATCTTTGGTGAAAGAAGGAATTTATGGCCAAAGAACTAGAGAACATTATGAAATGCAAAATGGACAATTCTGATTACATTAAATTGAAAAGGTTTTGGATAAACAAAACCAATACAACCAGGATTAGAAGGGAAGGAGTAAGCTGGGAAACAATTTTATGGCCAGTGTTTCTTATAAAGGTCTCAAATTTATAATACAAGTCATTCTCTAATTGATAAATGGCCAAATGATAAGAACAAAATTTTCAGATGAGAAAAATTAAAGCCATTTCTAGTCATGCTTTAAATCACTATTGATTAGAGAAATGCAAATTAAGGCAACTCTGAAGTAGCATCTCACACCTCTGAGATTGGCTAAAATGAAAGGAAAAAATGATGATAATTTTTTTTTATTAAAGCTTTTTATTTAGAGAACATATGAGTAATTTTTTCAACATTGGCCTTTGCAAAACTTTCTGTTCCAAATTTTTCCCTCCTTCCGCCCACCCTCTCCCCTAGACGGCAGATAATCTAATACATGTTAAATATGTTAAAATATATGATAAATCCAATATATGCATAAATATCTATACAGTTATCTTGCCGCACAAGAAAAATCAGATCTAAAAAGAAAAAAAAAAAGAAAAAACCTAAGAATGAAAAAAAATGCAAACAAAATAATGATAAATGTTGGAGGGGATATGGGAAAACTGGGACATTAATGCATTGTTGGTGGAGTTGTGAAATGATCCAGCCATTCTGGAGAGCAATCTGGAACTATATCCAAGTAGCTATAAACTGTGCCTACCCTTTAATCCAATCATGTTTCTACTGGATCTGTACCCCAAGGAGATCAAAAAGGATCCAAATGTGCAAAAATGCTCTTTTTGTAGTGGCAAGGAATTGGAAATTGAGTGGATGTCCACCAACTGGAAAATGGCTAAATAAGTTATGAATGTAATGGAATATTTATTGTTCTGTAAGAAATGATGATCAAACCGATTTCAGAAAAGACTGGAAAGACTTATAAAAACTGATGCTAAGGGAAGTGAGCAGAACCAGGAGAACATTATACACAGTAACAGCAAGATTATGTGATGATCAACTATGATAGATTTGGCTCCTCTCAGCAATGAGGTGATTCAAGATAATTCCAATAGAAATCCAATAAAATTGGATGGGAATATATAATTCCCATCCAATGAGATGGAAAATACCATCTGCATCCAGAATGAAAACTATGGAGACTGAACATGGTTCGAAACATAATATTTTTTACCTTTTTTTGGGGGGGGGGGCTCGTTTACTTTTTTCTTTCTTTTAGTTTTTTTTTTTTTTCTTTTGGTCTGATTTTTCTTGCACAACATGATGAATATCGAAATAAGTTTAAAAGTATTGTACATGTTTAACCTATATCAGACTGCTTGCTGTCTTGGGGAGGGTCACAAAAACATTTCACAAAAATTAATGTTGAAAATTCTCTTTACATGTATTTTGAAAAATAAAATATTATTGAGGAAAAATAATGGGATTTAAGTAAGGAAGACAAGAAATTGAGAGGCAGAGAAAACTGGTTGGAGAGTGAAATAATAATTAATTGTTTAAAAATAGTTTAAAAAAATCAAAGATCCTTTTTCTTTACTTTGTTTTTCTTGGGATTTCTTTGTCTATTTTCTTTCATAACCTAACTTACGTGAAAATGTGTTGCATGACTACCCATGTATAACCTATGTCAAATTGCTTGCCTTCTCAGTGAGGGGTGAGGTGGAAGGAGAATATTTGGAACTCAAAATCTGAAAAAAGGAATTTTTAAATTGTTTTTACTTGTAATTGAGAAAAAATTAATATTAAATTTTAAAATTAAATTAAATTAAATTTAAATATTAAATTTAAAAAGTGAAAACCAATTTTTTAATGGATAATAACACCTGGCTTGGTCAAAAGGACAGCAGAACTAGAAATTGCATTTACTTTACCAAAAAGGGATTAAAGAATCAAGTAACATCAGCTATTCTAATAATGGGTACTATGACCTTCACAACATAGGTTCACAATTTATTAAAGTCAATTCCTTCAGTGAAAATTTATTAAGCTCCTATCCCATGCAAAACATCTTACTGGGCACCAGGGAGATAAAAAACACTAAGAAAATTTCTGCTGTCATGGTGCTATATCTCACAAGCAAACAACACCCATGTACAAATAATGCATTAAGTACACCAAAAAACACAAATGAAGTAGTAGGTAAAGTCTAGGGGTAAGGAAAAGACCACAGCTAACCTTTCCTTCTCCTTATTCCCATATAAGGGGAAATTCTTGTTCTTACTGCACCACCAGTACCACCACCCCCCTTCCTACTACACACACAGACACCCTGTAATTCAGATGATTTGTGGACCAGAACACCAAGATATCCACATGTAGACTGCTATTCTCCAGAAAATGACAGTATTTCCAAAATGGCCATCTGGGTCCCTAGAAATTTAGACCTCACAGAGGAGAACTGGGAACATAGCCAGGTCACTTTAAGATAGGCAGATGGAAGGAAGTTAGGTAGTCTAGGGAACTCAAGTGTGAAGTGATTTTTTTCCTAAAGCAGATATCTGACCATGTTACCTCCCTGCTCAATAAAATCCAATGATTCCTTATTACTTTCAGGATCAAATAGGAATCCTCTCTTTGGTGTTTAAAACTCTTCACATTTTAAGGCCTTTATTTTTGAATCTTTCAAATCTTTCTCTTCTCCATGCCCTCCAAAATCTAGGGACATTGATCTACTTGCTGTTCCTTGAATACCTCAGCTCTCTTTTAGCACTGGCGGTCTCTGCTTGCCTGGAATACCCCTTCTCACCTCTACCTCTTGATAGCCTTGGCTTCCTTCAGTTAGGTTAAATACTACTTTCTTTCCTAAATCACTTAAGCCTTGCTCTTTAAAGTTACTTTCCTTTTACTCTGTATATATCTGTTTGTGTGGCTATTTATTTACATGCTATTTTCCCCATGAGAATATAAGCTCCTTTAAGGTAGGGACTATTTTTGTGTTTATGCCTTTCTTTATATCCAAGTGCTTAGCAAAGTGTCTGATAAATAAGTATTTGTTTATTAATAATATTCAAATCTAGAAGTACATAGGAGACTTCACTATCAAGTATGCATGTCAAAATTTCTAAGGAAGAGAGCTGCAAGACCAGAACTTAGTCATGAAGCACCATGAAAGACCACTCCCAAGATCTTCAAGTGAAGGACTTCAGTAGAAATGAAAGGAATAAGGAGACAATTAACAAAATATTCAACTTCATTTCAGTTTTGGAGGTGAAAGGAAAATAAAGGTTAGCAAATATAATAACTGAAGGTTAGAGAATTCTTTACAGGAACTGGAAGGGGAAAAAAAGCACTACAGAAGTTCTCTCTGAAATGGGAGGGGCAGAATTTATTGCTTGGATGGTAGAAAGAAGTTAGCCAATACCCCAAGTGCATTCTTTAAATGTACTTCAATACCAGGGAAAAATATTGTGGCCAATCTAGTAATGAAGACCTTGCTGATACAGTCACTGGCAAAAAGTAAATTGAAACTTGGAAAATCTGAACATATGAAAATACCAGTCCTATAGACCCACCCAAGATCTTGTTTCACACATTCACTATGCTAAGAAGGAGAAATGAGAAGATTAGGGCTAGAATAAGAAATAATATGCATATTTCTTAGATTTTCTCCTAATATCCTATTCTGAAACAAAGTATTCTGATTTAAGGCTATGATAGTAGAACACAAGTTCTGGCAGGTCCCTACAAAGCTGAAAAGGATGAGTACAAGTCTAATGACAGACCTTATGTTTGTAATCTGTGGGCTAGTCTATCCAAATTTGGAGGTGTTGCCAGCAGATTGATTTTCAAATGACAAAATTTCCTTATAACTGAATTCGTAACAAGTTCACAAAACCAAGCATTAATTAGGAAACTGAAGTCTGAATACAGATACAAATGTAAATGCAAACTTCCAAAAAGATGATCCTTGGCAACTCAATCCTATATCTAAGATGCTAAGAACTATGTTATTGAGGAAAGACAAAAACAAAAAAATATAGAAATGTCAAGTAACAAATAATGACACCTGGAAAAATAGGGCATAAGGCAAGTAACAGAGCAAATAAAATCCAAAATGCTCCCAGCACTTTGGTTTTTTTCTATCATGCTTATTGTCTAAACATGAAGTGAAACCAAGATGTATTCTATGGACAGTTATAAAGCCAGGATCCCAGGGAAGGTTGTTTTGAATTAACACAAGTCCTGAAATTCAGGCCTACAGCAGTTCTCCAAACAAAGGCAGTAATAACAGCAGTAAGTCTAGGTTTGGACTAAGGGGGTGGGGATAAAGATCAAAATAAATAAAGCCTTATCTCTATGTTTTCACAAGTAAGAAAATGAGAATGTAGGTATAGGTAACTAATGGAAAAGAAAAATATCAGTGATCCCCAAAAATATCAGAAATCTCTCAACAGTAAACAAAATTGTGACATAAAATGTCCCACAGCATTTGTCCTAATTTATATCGGGGAATTTAGAAAAGAACAATGCTGTTAATTCCTTGTATGCTAGAAGCCAGCAGACCAAGAATAAGCCAATTTGTGACTCTACCCGCCTAAGCTATTTTAGGCAGCAGAGGAGAAGGTATTAGGTCCTAATGAAAGAAGAACCTCCCAATTCTGCTGAGATTCATTCTAAAGGCTAATGAAGACATTAATTAAAAGGCCTGGGGACAATTCCCATTTTAGAATATTTGTTTTGAAGATATTAAGACATTCTACAAGTAAATGTTTTATTTTTTCTCACTGACTCAGTGAAGCAAATATTCATTCAGAGACATGAAACAGATTCAGAAAAGGCTTGTCCAAGATCACGTATAAAAGAAGTTCAGTTAGAATTGCAGGCAACCAGGGGGCTCAACTTTGTCCCCTATTCTAGTCCCCCCCCCAAAAAAAGGCCCAGAAATTGAACCCTGAGTGTTAAACATAGAAAACTAGCAATTCTCAAGAGTCCCAAGAAAACTGGGTAGTAGAGCACTGATTAAATCAACATAGTGAAAACTGAAGCTGACCAAAGAAATTATTGCAGAATTCATTATTCTTATCCCCTCAGGAAGCTTCTGCTAAATTATTAAAGCTCCTAGTGTCAGCTCTGAATCTAGGTCATTCAAAATCAAATGACCATCACATCCTCTAGATCAAGAAGAGTTCTTCACTAGGGACCTGATGATATATTTCAGAGGGCCTGTAAACAAGGTAAGAAAAAAATTACATCTTTATTTTCACTAACTTTAGTTTTATTTGTGATGCAATATTTTATGTACTTAAAAACATTCAAGGGGAAGGGAGAAAGGAATAAATAAGCACTGAATAAGCATTCACTACATGTTAGAAACTATGTTAAGCACTTCCCAAATATTATCTTGTTTGATCCTCACAACAACTGTAATCCTCATTTTAGAGGTGAAGACAATAGAGCAAACAGAGGCTAAATGACTTACCCTAGATAGTTGGATTTGAACTCAGGTTTTCCTGACCCCCCAGGGCCCAATGCTCTGCCCATTGCACTACCTGGATGCTTCTGAGAAGGGGTTTACCAGACTTCAAAGAGGTCCATGACACAGAAAAAAATTAAGAACTTTTGCTTCAAGACCTATGACTGTCATGGGAATTTTCCAGGATACCTAACATTCTTGTCCTACAGGACAAATGCCAAGAAACACAGTGTGGCATAGAGAGCAATGCTGGATGAGAAGTTAGAAGACCTGGCTTTAACTCTTATCACTAACTGGCTATGTGATCAATCAAGTCACTTAATCCCTCTGCATCTGTAAAATAAAGCTGTTGGATTCAATGACCTTTAAGATTACTGAGCTCTAGTTCTGACTCTCTGACCCTAAAGGGTTAATAATACCCAAAGCATCTACCTTCTGGATTTGGCCTAAGCCTGGAATGAGATAATGTAGATCAAAGTGCTTGGAAAATTCTAAAATTTTATATTGCCTCATTCTAATACCTCTTAGATGATATGGATTCTCTAAAAGAGAAGGACTTTTAGTAGATGAATCCACTAAAAAACCCCAATTATGGACCCAGGTGATAAACTAGAAACATGTAGAGCATGGGCACCCACAATGTTGGCATGGGCTTTGAAAATTAAAAAACTTCTTTCATCAGAGAGTAGTAAGATTCCAGAATCTCATTAAATGCTTAAAAGCATCAAGCAATCAAATAATCAGTAATAACCTTTCTATGAAATGAACAAACCCTTCTTGAAGATATGACTAAATACCATCCTATAATTCTGGGAAAATTAATACATTATGAAAAGGTGAGGTTTGGAAACAAAAGACTCTAAGGCGGGGATGGTGCTTCAGATGAAACACACTTCTCTCCAGAGTGCCATGATCCATCCATTGTCCCCAATTCCCTACTGCAAAAGTAGAGAAACTTTTTTCAAGAGAAAGCCAAAAGTAGTTACAAAAAGTTCCTTTCAGGACAACGGTCTATGTAATTATATACCCAATAATCAAAATCAAAATTCCAGTTTCTATTTGCCTATATATGTATGTTTATATACATGCAATAAAATGGCACTGAGTCACCAAAAGGAAGGATTCCCATCCCTGCCCCAATGAATAAAATTTAAATGCTCCACACTGGAGAAGAGGCCTCTATTCAAGCATCCCTTAACTCCTCTTCACAATTTCAACAACTTCACTTTTCCATTACTATCCTACAAAGATGCTTCCCTCCTCCCAAGCTAATATTGTTATATTCTCTACCCATAACTCATCTGTTTTGACCTCTACTCTGTACATGGCTTTCCTTTTTTTTTTTTCCTGGAATACTCACCCCTCCCCCCCCCAGCCTTTTGTCATTCAGTATCCTTCATCTCCATATAATCTTTTTTTCAGAACTCACTCTCCTTAGAGAAGCTTCCCATATTTAATACTACCTAACTTCCATTTTCCTTAGTATTTCTCCAACTCACATATTTCACTCATTTGTGTTAACTGATAAAATACAACTGAAGAACACAAAGTTTCTCCAGTGTCTCCTGTTTTCCTGATTAAACTGGAATTGAGGATATGGGCTGCTAAATCTTTTCCTTTTGTAACACTTTCTAGAGCTCCTATCACAGTGCAAGACATACAATGTAAGCACTCATATTCTGACTGAACACAAGTAGCTAAATGGACAACTTAACTGAGACTAGCACTCTTGAGTTTTAAATTCTTTTATAATACCAACTCTGAAACGGTAAAGACTTTTCAGCTTTCAGATGCTTTTACAGGACCCCCACAGATTTCTCCAAAGTGGAGTCACTGCTTGCTATCTCAACTTTCTGATCATAGAAAACCCAGGAGCAGGTAGTAAGGAACAAGTAGCAACCTTTATTCTCTATGTTGAATTCTCTGTAGTTAGGTGATCTAGGGACCAGAAAAGATTCCCTGATTGGCTCTGCTTACAAAGTTGAATATTACATTCAAGTTTCAGATTCTTCTAGAGGTAAGATAAATCCAAAAGGAGACAAATCCATATCACACTGGTTAATTTTTAACCTGCCAATGAAGCTGATTGTTTCTCAAGAGTGCAGACAGATGAACATAGGAAATACAAAATAGTCTCCTTCAGAATTTATTTCAAAACCATTTAAAATCTCATTTGGTCTGATCCTAATGCTACAAAAGCTATTGTCACTGATTTACCAGGGAAGTAACCTGTGGATTTAATTTTCCTTCTTATCTTGAAAAAATGACAGCATAGGGCCCTATTATCCCAAATTACTTAAATTGTATTTTAGAACTAAACCCACAAGCACCACTAGAGTTCCCCAGTAATCAATTACCATTAACATCTCATATCAGTATCTAACAGCTCCAGTAGTTCATAAGCTATTTGGATAATCATGAGATATATTTTTTAAAGTCTTAAGCAATTGCCAGACAAAAAAGTCTATTTTTCATCTTCAAACCAGCTGATGAATCTTGGTCTTAATAAATAGTCACACAAAAGCAGCTGCTATTCTTTTGGACACTGAAGACCTTTTCTAGAATCCCTACTTAGAACACTGTCTTGCCCTTTTTGGTCAAAGGTACACAAACTTTCTATAACCATGTGGCTCTAGGTTAGGGAAAGCTATAATAAAATTTCAAATGTGGATTTCCAAGATCTGTATTAAATTCTCTTCTCTGAACCAGAAAGCTCCAACTTCCAAAGAGTTTCCAAACTTCTAGAGCAAAAATTAAACCAGCATCATACTACTGGCTGATTAAGCTCCTTTTATTAAGTCCTCCAAATTTCATTATTATCAACCATCACATACAGGATAGAGATATGTTTATAAATTCTGATCATTTCCAAGCTACCTGTCAAGGATCTATTACAAGGATCTAAATTTCTATAAGGATAAGCCAATATTCACAAAAATCTGATCTAAACAAATAAGCAAATAAGATCATAAGACTACAGAGCTAGAAGGAACCTCAGAGGCCATCTAGTCCAAGAAATTGAGGCTTAAGGAAATATAAGTAATTTGGTCAAAGGTCCCACAAAGTGGAATCAGTTGGAATTCAATCTATATTTATAGTGACCACAGCAAACTGCACTGGGGGGGTCTCAATTCCCAAAACAAGAGCAGTACAGAAACTCAGGGTCAGTTTTAATGCAGGGAAGTTTCTTTGGTAAAATATACAGAAAGGCCATTTACACACGGACTAAGTCCAAGTAAGATTCTCTTAAGGCAAAGGGATCTGAACAAAGCTTTCTTAAAACTCTACCATACTGAAGAGTAGAGCACTAAATCACTAACTGCCAGGTTTGCTTACCCAATGAAGAAATGCAGGCAAAGCAATAAAATGTGGCTGCCTCAAAACACCTCTCCCTGTGGCAGTTCCTCTAACTCACAGAGCTGTTGTATTTACAGGCCTAATAAGAAGCAAAAATCTAATCTGATCCTGTGGAATTGAAGTTCTGGTTTTCCTCAAGGATCAAACTTTACTCTACTTTGGCATTCCCAAGATTGTGGAGTCCAGCAAATGTGTCCAGCACATGAACCAGAACACAAAATGAAAACACAGCGAAGAAATGAAAGGGCTAACTTCAAGATTTAATTCCCAGGATCCTTTTGCAGCCAGAGATGTTCAGAGCTCTCCCCTCCTCCAGGCTTTGAAATGAAATAATTACTACACTTTGCTGATAGGTAGCAAAGAGATTATTTCCACCTTCAGATGGGCATCAACTCCATCGTGCCAGGAGAAACCAGGCAGACTCCTTTAAGATTTTCTTTTGTTCAGAATTTCAAATAAAAGCTGACTGATTTCGTTCAAGTTTTGGCATAAATTAGCCTTGAGATCAGGAGTTGTTACCAAGGAGAGCACCTGAAATCCAAGCCAAACCCCCAGGCTAAATGTTTTCATAATCCTCTTCCTGCTGCCACGAATTCTCACCTGCTCCTCAGCAGCCCTCAGGGAAAGACTGCATTAGTCACAGCTCAGTTTCGAAAAGGCAACACAAGCTACTACAACCCTCTCCCAGGAAGGGAAACTGAGTCACCACAAGACAAGCAGTTTACCCAAGCTCACTCAATTTGCAGTGAGGAGGCTATGACTGGAAATCAGAACACTTTACTCCCACTTCTCTGAAATGATTTCTTAAGTCTCAGTCTCTCCACCTGGTCCACCTCCCAACCTTTTCTTGCTCCCTCCAGAAAGTGAACCAGATCTCACCTTGGTGCTGATATCCTCCCTCCGGCTACCAGCCTTGCTCCTGCGTAGTTTTATGGATGGGGACCTGAGCAGGTTCTTGATCCGGCTGGTTATAGTGGAACCTTCCACAGACATCATGAAGAGGGATCTTCGAAAGGCGCAGGGGTTCAGGCGGATCCCCAGCCTCGGCACGCGCTCCTCATTCCATAGGGTCTTAGGATCTGGCCCAGCAGTGACCTAGATGGGCGGGGGTCATTACATCACCCAGGTCCCGGCCCGGCTCTGCAGTCTTTTCTACGCTACACCCCGGCCCCCAGTGGGCTGCCAACACATCAGGAGCGAAGACGCGAAGGGGAAGGGGAGAAGCCCCGAAATCCCGAGAGGGGGAGCAAGCCGTCAGGCCCACACATCAGTCAGTGCCCCAAGGGAGCCCGGGGTGATTCCCGCGAATGTTCCCATGGCAACGTGCTGCAAGGGGTGGGATGAGTGGGGGCGCGGAGCTGAAGGGAGGGGGCAGCGAAGCCAGCCGGGACAACCCCGAGACCCCGGCCCCAGCGCCGGCTGCTTTCACCTCCCCCTCCCTCTCCCTCTCGCGGTCCTGCCCCTTCTCCGCCTTCCTCCCCCGGCTTCTTCAGAATCTCTGGCCTCCATTCAGCGGCCCCCACACATCCCCTACATTCAGCCGCCCCTCCCCTCCTCACCAGCCCCAGGAATCGGAGACAGTCCAGTTCGCAGGTCCCTCGGGCATCGCGCTCAGAACTCCTGTTTCGCCGCAACTGCGGCTACAGGCAGCTATGGCGGCACAGACGGCTCAAAACGCGAACGGCGGCTGCAGCCGCGACTCCCTCCCTATGGGTGATGGTGCCGGGAGGGGGCGGGACCGCAAGGGGAGGAGCCAGTAAGAAGGGGAGGGGCTATAGGGAAGACCCAGCTGGGAAGGGAGAGGTTTTCTCTTAGAAGTTGCGGAGGCAGGGTTTGAGGAAAGAGACCTGGCTTGAAAGGACAGGGCAGGAGGGAGACAACCCAGAGTAACTTGAATAAACTGTTACTGGGAGAGTCTAGCTGCAAAGAATGCAAACGTGGGAAGAGACCTTAAAAGTCCAACGGGGCACATTCTCTTATTTTATAAGGAAGGAAAGGGCCTAGAAATAGGTAGATAGGCCTGAGATTTGGACATTAGACGGCCAGACGTATAACCTGGGGCCTGCTGGCCACTGAGGTTACGGTGTATTCATAGGCCCTACCTCGAAAGCAAGGCCCTTCCCTCTTCCCACCACTCACAAAGAATACCACGCGTGAGAGGGGCAAAACTGTTCCCTGGGCTCGGAAGGGGCTTTTTGATAAGCGGAAAGTGGAAGTGCAGTTGCCAAAAGTAGGTTCATAAGAGTTCTTGGCTTTAAGACTGGGGGGAGGGGAGAGGAAAGGAGGAAAATTGGAATGGGGTATGCTGTAAATGTAGATCCGTCAGTCAGTCGTAACGTAGGAAGTTTGCACCATTTGCATGCTTCAGCCAGTTTCAGAGTCTCTAGTTCAATTTGGTACTCCGAGCTGAAGAAAAATTTAGTAGACTCTAGTAGATGACGTCAAAAGACCACGTGGAATGAAACTGTACTCCTCCCGTGGCTCACTACCCAAAGCTGAAATTTAAAGTGCTTGGAACAGACCCACTGACCGCCTACCGGTAGACTCCTCCGCTTTGACAGTTCCTCAACTGTGATATTTAATTAGCATACCCACCTGCCAGAATAGGCCTGGATCAATCTAGGAGTCCCAGCACCTATTTAAGTACCCAAAACAATATTAATGACTCCCACTGCAACTCCTCTCCTAAATATCTGTATGTATGTGTGTGTGTGTATATATATATATACACACACACACACATACACACCAGAAACAATAAGCCATGAAGACCTGTGTCACGCTGGGAGTGGGAGGGGCAAGTCAATGTTTCCACTGCTTTCTAATTATATATATTTAGAGACCATATAAATAAGATCGAAACTAAAGATTTCTAGAAGCTTGAAGTGAAGAGGAAAAACCAAAAGGCATTGAACATTTTATGCCAAGGCCTCAGGGAAACCTAATGGAAGAAATAACAAATACGGAGTGGTGACAAGGGAAGAACATTTTGGTATGGAAACTCATAAGGATGATATATAGGGACTTAGGGGAATAGATTGACCTTTCCAGGAGCAATAAGTTTATTTGCTTTTCATTCCAAAACTGGCAAAGAGAGGGGAGTGGTGTAATTGTTCATGAGATTGCCTAAACTAGACATAGTGGGCAACTGAAGCACTTACTCTGGAAGGCAAGTCTAGACATGAAAGGGTCAAGATTTCTGAGCTGGACTACACCTTGGCCTAGGGAGTAAATACAAATCATTCCAGGAAACCTCTGTAGAACCACACCAAAAAAAAAAAAAAAAAGAGAGAGATGGGATGGGTTATCTAGAGAACATAAAATACTATTTGGCTAGAATGTCAAGTTTATAAAAGAGATAGAAGGGCAAGAGTTGTATGGAGAGCATATATGGATGCACAGGAAAAATTTAAAAATAAGGATTTGTTTAGAAGATTGAAACAGGCAGGTATCAGAATAAATATAAGATCATGGCATGGTCCTATAAAGTCCTGGTAGTAGTGTTCAATCTCAGTATGGGCTGAGGCAGGTTAGAAAAGATAAAAACAAAAATTTGAGGGTTTTTATATATGTATATATATACTAAAAAAAGACCATACTTTGGTTAGGATTTCTTTTTGGGGTGGATAGGATGATTATAACTGACAACAAAGGTCAGAGCTATCAATCCTTTTGTTTTCTCTGCCAAAGAGAATGACTTATATACTGGAAACTCCAAAACAAAAATAATAGGAAGCTGATATCCATGGTGATAAAGTAAAAAGGGCATAGTTGCTTTTAATGAATTCAGGTCATTTGACATATACAAACTACATCCTCAGGTACTGAAAGAAATGGTGGGTGTGATTTCTGAAAAATCATGGAAAAAAGAAGGTGGTATGCCTTGATTAAAAAAATTATAGGGTCTGAAAACTATATGCAAAGGAACGATTCAAGTTACTAGGAAAAATCCAATATTTGGTTAATGAAAATTCTGAAAAGGAAGCGATGATTGCTAAGGTCATGTGATGTCAGATTAAATTTATTCCCTTTTTATGCTGTTACTAAATTTATGGGGAACTAAGTGGTACAGTTGATAAAAGCACTGGGCTTGAAATCAGGAAGACTCATCTTCCCGAATTCAAATCCATCCTCAGACACTTAACCAGCAATGTGATTCTAGCAAAGTCTCTTTGCTTCAGTTCCTTATCTGTAAAATGAATTGCTAAATAGGGGGAAATAAAAAAATAAAAAAAGACAAAACAAGCAAAATGAGGTCTCAAATGGGGACATAATTGAACTGGGTGAATTAAACAATAAAACGATTAGAAAAACTTATAATTGGCTAAAAGGCTGGATTCAAAGAGTAATCAATTAAATATCACCTAGATAGAAAGTCTTCAGTGGAGTACCTTAGGGCTCTATGTTGGCCCCCATGCTGTTTAAAATCCTTATCAATAACTTAAATAGGAAATGAATTGGTCATTAAATTTGCAGACGATATAAAGTTGGGATTGACAACAGACTGATTGATGGTCATATCCATAAGATATTTTGACAGCTAGAGCACAAGGTTCTGAACATGATAAATGTAAGGTCTTAATACTGATTAAAATAATCAACAGAAGTATAGGATAGGGATAGCATGGCTAGATTAAGTTTTCCTGAAAAAAAAAAAAAAACAGAAAAACAAAAAACTGGATGTTTTTAATGTAGTGTTAATGAGTT
Organism: Myrmecobius fasciatus; assembly: GCA_023553655.1. Taxonomy (NCBI): domain Eukaryota; kingdom Metazoa; phylum Chordata; class Mammalia; order Dasyuromorphia; family Myrmecobiidae; genus Myrmecobius; species Myrmecobius fasciatus. Next base: position 335,932 of record JAJPUD010001525.1, on the reverse strand, counting down.
AGCATCATCATGTGATAGCCAAAAAGAAGCTAATATAATTTTAGGTTTAAAGAACCTATCAATAATAAGGTGATACCCCCCCCCACACACACACACGCCTTGCTCTGGTCAGACCACATCTGTAGCATTGTGCTTAGTTCTGAGGATGACATCGATAAAATGGAGAGCATGCAGAGAACAGAGTCTTACATCATATGAGGATTGGTTGAAAAAAACAAGAAATTTTATTTATAGAAAAGAACAGAAATATGCAATAGCTGGGTTCATGTATATGAAGGGTTGTTAAAAGGATTAAATTTGTTGTTTGGCTTTATTCAGCAGAAGCAAGAGTAATGGGCAGATGTTGCAGAGAAAAATTTAGGTTTAATGTCAGGAACAACTTAACAATTAGAACTATTCTGGAATATGCTACCTTCAGGAGGTTGTAGATTCTGCAACACCTTCCTCTACTCCTCCCCATCAGAAGCATTCAAATAATAAATTAGCTTTTATTTAGTGCTTTGAAGTTTGTGAAATACTTTACATAAGCTGTCTTCTTTGACCCTCACAACTATTCAGTGAGGTTAGGTCAAATTATTTCCCTTTTACAAACTGAGGCTGCACAATTAAGTGACTTGCCCAGAGTCACTTGGCTGATGAATCTGAGGCATAATTTGAACTTAAGATCCTCCTATCTGCAATTCCAGGCTAACCACTAAATTGTATGTCTTAATTATCAAGAACGGTATAATGGTCAGACTTCTCCTTTAGGAATTTCAATTTGGTAGCTATGTAAAAAACAAATTGGAGAAGGAAAGAACTAGATGGAGGATTGGATGGCTACAGGCAAGGGAGAAATCAATTAAAAATTAAAAAGTGAAAGAGGTCCTGAACTACTGTTGAGTTGAAAAAGGGGAAAGATGTAAGAGATGTTGGAGGTAGAATCAACAAGACTTTGAAAGTGATTGAATATGGAAATGATAGGAGTCAAGATTTGGAAGAATAGTGGTGCCCTTAATAGAAATAAGTTAGAACAAAATATAGCTTTAAGTTCTTAAGAGTTTATCTGATTTGGACATGTGGAATTGGAGCTGTTAAAGGACATCCAAATGTCCAATCCATTGGACCACTAGAAAGTCAAAACTAGAAATCAAGAATTGAACACCATATGTCTAAACTTAGGAGTTCTGCATAAAGAAGATAAGTGAAATTGTTTCTCAGCCATTTCAATTGTGTCATCTCCCGATTTCATTTGGGATTTTCTTGGCAAAGATACTGGAGTGATTTGCCATTTCCTTCTCCAGATTATTTTACAGATTAGAAAACAAGGCAAACAAGATTCCCAGGATCACACAGCTAGTATTTCAAGCTACATCTGAACTTTAGGAAAATATTCCTGAATTCCTTTCTTCCAAACAGAAGCTAAAGATATCACTACTAAAGCTGAAGACTCAAGACATAGCCCCTGGGGAACCTTCACAGGTAGGAGCAATGACATGGATGATTCTGTTTAGAGAAGTTCAAAGATTTCTTAACCCAACAACTAGGAAGAAAGCCAGAAGAGCAGGAAGTGGTCAGTGGTGTCAAGTACAGTTTATAAAGGATATAAGGACTGAGAAAAGGCCATTAATAGCCATCAGTGAAGGTTTGGTGGGACAGAATCCAGATCATAGACTTGTGTGAATCTTCTGTGTTCTCTCTGGGGTAAAGTAAAGCCTTTCCTGTATTTAATAGATTATTAATCTAAATTCTTTCATAGCAGCCAACAACACTAAACAAGGTGAAGTGAGAAAAGACTACATTCTAAAAATAGGAATGGTTTATAAGTTAACTGTCCCTTTTCTGTTGGAATTGAGTTCAAATTCTAGTCTACATATTCAGTATTGAACAAGTCAAATTTTCTTTGCCCCATTTACTAATCTACAAAATGAACTGTCTTTGATGACCTCCAAATTCTTAAATTCAAAATCTCTAATCCCATGTACATGACATTTTATATCCTGTCTCTATACATCCTCCACATATGGAATCCTTAGCTTCCCCAAAGCTTCGATTAAATGCTACCTCTCAATAGCTATTATGACAATGCAATTAAGGGAAATTAGAATGCCAAGTTGTCAAAACTTATTCACTATTGCTGAATTTACAATGCATGAAGGTAAACAATGTGAATTGCCTGGAAAGGTTGGTTGGAAACATTGCAAATGGTTCTAAATGCCAGACTGTATGTACTTTATACTAGAGGAAACTTTTTAAGTATGAAGCTTTTTGAGTTGGACTGTCAGATACCTTTCCCCTGCTCCCTCCCTGCAGATTCCTATTGTCTTCTGTCCCCATGTCCAAACTTACCTGTGTAGTGCAAAATCCTCCAAAAGTTATTTGCTAATTAATCCATCTTTACATGGGTCATGGGAAAAAGAAATGAAGAATTAAGACCTATTGTGTGCCAAGTACTAAGTTCTTTTAAAAAACTCATTTAATAAGTGAGGAAGATCTTCAGGGTTTCTGAGAAGAGGCAGAAGAATTAGGGTGGAAATTGGAGGACAAGAAAGTTCATCACCACTTACAATAGACCATCTGAACCATCCGATGAAAGATCCAAATCTTCTCCTGAGTTCCATATTAATCTTTGTGTATTCTGTCCTTATCATTATCGTAAAAAAAAAAAAAAAAAAAAAAAGGTAAAATAGCATTGCAGATAGATTGGCTGGACTTCCTAAGTATATGTCATCTCTGGATGGATTTCATCCTCAGATAGTTAATAGATAACAAGCTGGTAATAAGTCATTTTACAATGCAACATTTATTAAACATCTTCCAAGGGCTAGGAACTTTACTAAGCACTGGATATAAGAAAAAAAAGACCCTGCCCTCTAAGAGCTTTCAATTTAATGGGAAATGGCAAAATAGGTAAGAAAGTTGGAAAGCCTAGAGAGAGGAAGGGAAAGAAATGATGGTGGAATCAAAAACCAACCAGTGCAACTGTTGGGAAATAAGGAATTGGCTGAGCTTCTGGGTTCTGTTTAAAGGGAGATTCAGGAATAGTTTTTGGTCAAACTTCTAATTAGAGGGACAGAGGCAACTGAGAGTACTGAAGTGATATTACATGCTGAAACAAACTATAAGGCTTGGTGAATTTAGCCTAATGGGAAATGATAGAACTGAAACCAAGCAGTGTAGCTAGTGGGAAATGAAGTTTTGGTGTTTCCTAGAGGCAAAATAACTTAGGGTAAACTGCAGCCCTTGAACGATAGGATTGTAGACACAAATTATTAGAGGCTGAAAGGCAGTTAACAGAGTTGGTCTTACAGCCACGACCTGGGTTCAAATTCAGCTCAGACAAATACTGCTCGAGTGCCTCTGGGCAAAACTCTCAGGCCCATAAGCACTCTAAATACTATAAATTGTAAAAAGCTGCCAATCTGCATTGGTAGTTTGCTCATCCAGAGTTCTTTGTACCATTGAAATTCTAGTCTGAACAGGAGTCAGTGTGATCAAGAAATTGTTTCTTTTCAGGAAATCTACTTTGTGGCATATTTATATTTCCTAAGTAATGCCCATAAGAACATACAAGTTTGCCTGTGGAGACACCTATTATTTCAGAACAAAAACTTTCAATGGTAACCAATTGCGCCACCAAGTGTCACTTTTGGGGTACTACAAGTTTCCATGGGTTTCTATGAACTTTTAACTACTTGAATGCGATTGATTTCCTTTATAATCCCATTTTATACATTTTAAAATATTCCATTTAGAGGCTCACATGGTTCAAATGACTCCATGACACAATACTATGTTAAAAGCCTCTATTTGAAATCCTCAAAACTAGGTATATTCAGAGGCAACTCCAAGATCTTATGATAGGTACAATTCATACAGCTCTTTATCCAGAAATGGTCTAAAGATGAAACGCATCAGAACAATGGATAAGTCTCCTTCAGCTATCCCCATACCCTTTGAATGCAATACAAATTTTTAAAGATATGCCACTGAGAAATTTCTGTTCAAATTAGAATTTACTTAGAAATAACTCATCACTGGCTCAGTATGAATTCAATACTGTCCCCTAACTGCCTTTTATGTACCTTTAACACAACCATAGCACAATAACCCAAAAAGGCATTTGACCAATTTTGTCATTTTGGTTTTTTCTGTTCTAAATGCATATAGTGTGCTTAATATTCTAAGATCTCAAATGTATTGAGATTTCAGCAATTCTTAACAGTATACTTGAATAGATACACATTTTGACAATTCATACCATGAAAAGGCAATATTTTGGTTCACTGGATTTTGGAAAACTGCTGGCTGCAGTCAACAATCACTCCCTGGATTGACAAATATTTATCGAGCTCCTATTATGTACAAAATACTGCAGGAAAGTGCTGATCAATACTTATGACTAAAAATAGGCTGCAACTTGTAAAAAGTTTTCAAATCCTTTTAGGTTTAAGGATTAGTAAAAAATGAAAATAGATCTGCCTCAAATCTCAGTGCTTAATGTATATAATCTATAATCTGCTGCTACAAAATTTCCAAAATACTTTATGTAAATGATTTTGCCAGTTAACCCTGAAAAGTGAGGTTCAAAATAGTCCAATGCCTCACCCAAGGGTGACCCAATCTCTGGGTCAGAGCTGAATTTGAACCCATTTCTTCTCCATATCACTTACAAAAAAAGAACATCAAATAAATACAAAGTAGTTCTGGAAGGGAAGGTACTGAAAACTGGAGGAGATGCACAGGAAATAATTTCATATAGATATGTTGTAAAGGTAGAGGTAGTAAAAGAGATGACAGTTGATTAGGTAAGGAAGAACAAGCTGAAGATGACTTCAAGGTTGTGAACCTGGTGACCAGAAAGATGATGGTGCTTTTAACAAAATTAGTTTTAGAAGTTCTTGGGGGTAGGGAGAAACAGGAAGAGTTCCATTTTGGACACACTGAGCTTCAGATGGGAGATCCAGTTGAGAACAGCCTATTGTGTTTCAATGGGAGTTCAAAAAAAGAGAGGAAAAAAAAAAAAAAGCATTTTAAAGCACCTACCATGAGGACCTATATTAAGTTTAAGTGGGATGGACATGAGGCCTTCTCAGAAAATTGACCCCTGCCATAGTTTAGGGCTACAGTTCCACGGAAAAACCCCTTACTTAATCAATCACAAACCACTCTGTAATTAATCTATAGTCCCCTTGTTGTTGTATCCTGATAGTGAGCCCTAATACTAAATCAGGGACAGCTGGGGCCCTAGTTCCGGATATAAAAAATTCTGCTCTGTTGCCTGTACTTTGCTGGTGGAGGCCATACAATTCTCTTGCAGGAACTGAATAAACTGCTTTCTGCTCTGGATCTGAGAAGTGTCTGAATTTCGGGTTAGTGGCCACTGTCCCCTACAAATAATTTTTACAATTATTCATTTGCTCAAAATAACTCTGAATCAGGTGCTATCATTGTCCTTACTTTACATTTAAGAAAACCGAGTCAAAAGATAAAATGATATGCCCAGGGTGTCTGGGGTCACACTTGAACTCTGCGCTCTTCCTGACTCAAAGCCCAGCAACTCTATCTACTGTGTTTGAATGAGGGTTTCTACAGTGAGATGCAGAAGATTGTCCTTTGCTTTGTTATGGCCAATGTTTATGATCTGTGATTTAAATGAAATCATAGATGCAGGAAGACAAGCATACTACTGGTGTAGCTATGAAATTGCATAAACATTCTAAAAAGCAATGTGGATTTTTTTTTTTAACAAATAACATGACTAAAATGCCCATAACCTTTGATCCAGACATTCTAGTACTGCACTTAGTCCCAGGTCATTGATAAATTTCCCACATTACACTAACACTGATAACATTAGAAACACATACGTGTTCACATGCATGAATAGCACAATACAGAATGTATGACACTATACAGTAAGAAATAATGTGTGATGATTACAGAGAAGGAAAGATCAATGGGAAGTGACAAGAGTGAAGAAGAGCCAAAGTAACAACACATACAATGACTACAATCAATAAAAATGTTAAGAATATAATGTTGTGATATTATAAAGAAAAATATGGCTTGAAAGAAGAAATGAGAGGTTCATGGGTGTTACACATTGCACAACTTTATCAATTTTATTTTAATACTGATAGAGCTGATTTTTTTTAACTTTTTGTTTGGGGGAAAAATGTTGACATGGCACTGAAAGGCACACTGGAGAAAACTTCAATCACATTAAAAAAAAAAAATCAAGGAAAATTTAAATTAAACCATAGCTGGGATGCACAACTAGCTTGCAAATGACAAAGTTTTGAAATTGAAAAGAATAACATAGGGTGGAACACTGGACCAAACCTAGTAAAATAAAATTTAATCCAATGCTCATGTACAAAATGGGAGAGGATCTACATAGCAATCTGTCTGGAAAAGAACTAGAAGACTTAGTGGAATGCAGGCTTAATGAATTAACAGCAGTATGATGTAACTTTCCCCCAAAATTTTTTAATCTGACCATACCCTGCTTTTGAGAAGGGTGTATCCAGAATGAACAAGGTAATTATCCCATTTTATTTTGCCCTCGTAAGGCAACATCTGTATGAAGCCCAAAGAACTTTTCCAAAAAAATATCTAGAAGGACTCAGTTTTAGGTGTTTCATTTTAACAAGGACAGTGATGAACCAGAACACATGAAGAGAAGAGTGACTAGGATAAGTAGATTACTTAAGGAACTACTTGGGAAATTCAGTCTGGAAAAGACTTTTTTTTTGGGGGGAAAAGAGAAATGATAAGTTATCTTCAAGTATCTTTCAACTTGTCATATACAAACGAGATTAGACTTGGACCCACAGAACAAAAAAATAGGACCAGTGAGTGACAGTTTCAGAAAGATTAGTTGAATGTATTCAGATGGCTGGAGTCTGCTTTCCAATCAATGAGTTCTTATTAAGTACAAAGCATTTTGCTAAGTGCTGAGGATAAATACCTAAGTGAGATAATTCATGACCCCAAGGAGAATATAGTCTACAATTAGACCTAATAATTAGAAAACAAGGGATAAATTGACTCTGCAATTCTCACTTGAATTATTTAAATGAAAACTAAATAATCATTAGGTAGGGATATTCTAGTACTGATTCTCCCTGATGACCCTTTTCAACTCTTTGAGATCCTATATCTTAACATTTTTAAAGTTGTTGGCATTAGTGGGAATGGGGTATGAGTGTGGAATATTGCATATAGCGTGAGGTATATATTCAATGTGTTGAACTTAAGTTTTAAAATGACCTTTTTCTCTTGTAATTTTTGTTAAAATGGAGGGGGCTCTCTGTAAGAGTAGGGGGAGGGATGATATATTCACAAAATAACAAAAGGCACTAATAAAAAAGTTTTAAATTCAAATAATAAAAAATGTAACAACCCCAAAACTCTTATCAAAAATAGAATCAACAGCCTCAAAAAGTTTATCTATATCCTAGCATCTCTGTAAAACTTCACTACTGACAAAACCATTACATGAAAGTATTAATTGCCGATTCATGTTTTGCAATGATTAGTTTGCTGATTGAAAAATCCTGAGTGCTTTCAATAGTTTCTCACCATCTAAATCATTTTTTAAAAGAATAATTGGTAATAGGATCTTTTGTTTCTTTTCATTGGGTATATTTTTTAGGAGGTAGATATGTTGGATTGTCCTAAAAAAAAAAAAAATATTATCCTTCAATTTACCTCATCTACCTTTCAATCTCAACCAGCACTTCCAAAAAACCCCAGCTAAACTCCCAAACCCAAACAAATCATACATGTCCCTCTTTCCTTTATGTTCAAAACACTTTTTTTCTTGTTGGGAATCAGCTATTTGACCTCTAACTCTCAAACAGCATTTCTAACAATATATTCATTTTAAAATTCTACAAAGAAAAACATTTGCATGGCATTCATATAATGGCATGTTACCTTTAGTTAATGATCACAAAACAAAGGCACTAACGGAGCACAATATTGAAAGGGACTCTTCAGTGCAACTTAGGGGAAAGACTTTCTGCAATGTAATAGTAAACAGTGCTTTTGTACACTGCTAGCCTCACTTTATTGTATAGACTTCCTCTAGGACCTAGTTAATGGAGATAAATGGTATATGAAGTCACACCTTATAGTATCTCATCTCTTTTTTTTTTTTTTTTTTGCTTTTTGCTGAGGCAATTGAGGTTACGTGACTTGCCCAGGGTCACACAGCTAGGGAATGTTAAGTGTCTGAGACCAGATTTGAACTCAGGACCTCCTGACTTCAGGGCTGGTCTCTATCCACTGTACTACCTAGCTGCCCAACCTTATAGTATCTCAACACTGTTCCCAAAAGGTACAGCAGGAAGTTTCCAAGAAAAAGGCCAAAGACAAATTTTTAGTATTAAGGTCTGTCTCAATATTTCCACCCCCTTCTCCAAACCAGCACAAACCTCCCAACACCTTAATTAACATGATTGATTTATTTCAGGTTTATACATTATGCCTCTCTGTCACCAAACATTTCCTATTGTTAAGACTTCTAAAAAAATAATCATTTTTCAAAAGCAGAAAAGAGGGAAAGTTATATTTTAATATATAAAAGGAAAAGTTAAATTTGACATTATTATATTCTTAAAAACATTCCATCTATTTACAGATGTGTAAAAAAAAAAAAAAAAAACAAAACAGGATTCTTGGTATAGCAAGAACATGCTCTTTGCAGGGTGGGGGTGAAAGCCCACTGTCCTGATTTCACAATCCCTCTCCACACAGCTACATCTTTCATATATCACATACGTAATTTTCATTCAATCCCTTGGGATAAGAGTAAGTCTGGGATCAGTGAGAAGAGGGGGCCTTAGAGATTTCAGATAGCTGGCAAGTTACAGGAAAAAGACATATGGAGTCTTTCTCTCTGAAGTCTGAACCCTCCCCAAGCTGGCCTTGCCAAGTATTAGCATTAGGCAGCTCCAGAATACTACCCTGTTGGATAGTACACTATTTGCAGCAGTTATTCCTGAGAACCTCGGGCCACCTATTCAAGTCTTCACGTAATTATACAATACCAGAGCCAAACATGTCCTCCAGATAGGAAGAGGTTATTTGTTTTCTTCCAAGAAAGTGAAAGAAAAATGTTTAGAGTATAAAATGCTCCTTTTATCCTGAGGATGATTCCCTTGGTTGCTGCTGAGTGGACCCTCCACTAACAGCCACCAAAAGAGCCTGGAGAAGCCAGGAGGAACAGTTAGGAGGGGACAAGCAAGGGAGAAAGATGCTGGTCTCCTTGGCTAAGGCATTGAATGAAATCTTTTGGACATGAAAAGGGGAGAAGGGTGAGGAAAGGGTATCCTTCACCTACTTCTTTCTTCATTTAGGAGCAAGGAGGTCAGAGAACAGGACTTCTAGGTCCTAGTATTAATAGTACAAGACCAACAAAGCAATTATATTTACTGGGCTTTACCTTACCAATATCTTTGTATACAATAAGATTACAGGGAACACATCCCATTCTTCCAAGATTGGCAGGAAGGGTGCCAAACATATAAGTTAGAAAGAACTTACCTGCCAAAAACATATCAAACAACCTTACAAACTGGGTTGGGAAGATATGCTGTGTGGGATGTAGGGTAAAGAGAAGAGGGGAGAGGGAAGAAATAGTATCTCCTAGGCACTGCCCAGGAGCTTCAGAAGCTGGAAGCTCTCGTGCTAGTGTTCCACAACACAAGGAAATCCTGCTAATGAAGGTGGTGAAGACAAGGGTTACATTCCAATATACAATTACGTAAGAAAGGCAAAATGCAGCAGCTAGATCCCAGAGTCAGTACAATTTCAGAGCAGTGATTCTCACTTCCAGGAGTTTCCAAGAGACCCCTCAAGTGCATCATGATTCCTACTTATTTACAAACCAGATAGGAAAAAACATTTCTATACGCATTACAAATCTCATCTCTTAGGTTGAAAACTTCAGCCTTTAAGGAAGCTATGAAAACAACTGTGTACAAAAATATAAATATCTTTACAAGCTGCCAGGCCTTAACAACCTGATAGCTTATGAGTGAAAAGGCTCTATGTATCATTGAATCCATGGTGGCAGAGAATAAAAATACATCTTGTGATTCAAATACTGCCCTATTTCCCTGGTAATGAGTGTCTGCTATGACTTTATTTTTTATTTTATTATTATTATTATTATTATTTTTTGCTATACAACCCTGTGCAAGTGCAGCAAAACCGTGTCCAAGCACCATTCTTGTATGCGGAGGAGACTAGTTTGATGTAGCGAACAGCCCCACAGGTTTGTTTTTTTGTTTTTTTGGCTGTTGTCTTGGGAAAAAAGCATACCCTCTGTGAATCAAATCATATCTTAGCAGGGTTGTCACTGGGATGACCCAGGGCAGAAAAGGGATGAAAGGATTTCCACGTACACCCTTAGGAGTATTCCAGGAGGTATTTTCTGGGGTAATAAAATGCTAATCTAAGAGCCCAATAAAAGAATGAGAGAGAACATAGCTATTAAATGAATTAGGCCAATTAGCTTTGAGCCATTTAAAAGCTTCCTTCTGTACCAGACATTTGGGCTTACACCAAAAAAAGATGTGGAGTGGAAGCTTACAATGAGGAAGATGAAAGCTTTTGCTGAGAAAATTCCTCACTTTGGTATTCCATAGAATTGATTTCCTCCATCCCTAACTCCTGGAATACCAATCCTTTGGATTCCTTTGCACAAGGCTCATCAAGTTTCTAGGGTTCTGCAGAAACTTCAGACACAAACGACCCTGAATCTGCATAGACAGTTCACTGTACCAGGAGCAGAATTCATAGCAGCTCCTCAGCCTTAAGCAGCTTTTTTCTCTGGGAGGAAAAAAAAATCAGGGGCTTCTTTCCCTTGCTTGGAAAAATTCCTTGGTAAAAGGGGTTCCCTATGTCCAGCAATGATGGATGACCATCCTCCCCCAGAGAATAATGGAACCCAGCACCAAAAGTGAGGTAACAAACTTTAGCATGATCAGAATTTCATAGCAGTGATTCCAGGGCCAACATTTCCCACCACTTACCCCACCCTCAAATTAAAGGACCATAGTCCCATGACAAAAAAATAAGAAGATGCCTACAGAAGAGAGAGTGAGCAGGAGGCAGTTTTTTTTTCCCTTTACAGCCTTAACAGTTTTAGGCTTTTTCACATAGCTTCAGGACAAGCCTCCTCATTTGCCTGAAGAACTCGAGGACCCAGAGTTACTCAATTTAGCTACCACAGGTGCTAATGTTGGCATCACTTTGTTCTCCTGTCCTTCTTGGTCACTGTGGCCCACTACGGTGGTTTTCAGCCCAACTGGCCCTCCTTTGGCAACTATAGGTGCCAAGCAAGGCATCACTTTGAGACTCTGTCCATCGACATCACTAGGAGGATTAGCTAATTTAAGTCCTAGTGGTGCCAATTTTGGCATAGGCCTCCATAAAGTATCTGTGCTGCTGCTCTCTTGGCCAGTCTTCATATGAAGAATGGGAGGTGAAGACAAGTTTTCAGGCTCAGTTGGGAGGCTAGAGGTTATTTTCCCAGTATCACTGGCTCTCCTATGGGAAGGAAATGATTCTTTTATCTCTGGGTCAATGACAATCTTTAGGACATCAGTTTCTGTGGGTTGTCTTTCACCCTCAGTAAGATCATCATCTTCCAGGTGCAGAAGGAGTGGACTGATGGAACCACTGGCTTCCTGTACCTCAGGCAGCTCTTTCAAATTACTCCCAAGGGTGCCAAGTTGAAAAGTGGCTCTACTGCTAGAGGACAGCTTACTGGCAATAGCCCGCTGGGCATTTGCCAATCTAGGGAATTCTGCACCTACAGAGCTGGGGATCTCAGTCATGCTGGAAGAGTCATCATTTAGCTGCTGATTGAGAAAAGTAATCTCATTGAGCAATGAGGTTAGAGTCTCATCTGTATCATCTTCTTCCTCCATACTAGAGAGAAGCTCATTAGGGTCCAATGTTGCTTCTTCAATGGCAGAGGCCACTTTCCTCAACTCTATCTCTATACTTGAATCTTTAAGATCTTTCATCTGCAGTTTACGAAATGGGATTTCCTTTAACTTCAACCTCTCACCTCCTGATTCACTTTCTTTTCTCCTACTTTGGCTACCACTCACAACTCCTCCAGAAACTTTTCTGGACAAGGTGTCCAGGGGTGTCCTAATACTAGAAACATTGACTATTTGTGGAAAACTAACATCTTTGTTTTCCACAAAATCCTGTGTGGGCCCTGGCAATATTCTCCCATCTCCATGATTGTTTCCAGAGGATATTCTTGTCAGGTCTTCAAGAGACGGAGTCTCATTTCTGATGGTTTCTTTCAGTATCTGATCAGATGTCTTGGAATGAGAAGTTTCATGAGAATGCTTGCTGGCACCCACATCTAAGCTGAGGCCTCCATCGGTGGCCAGTGAGGTCACATTAACAATCCTGGGCATCATAAACAAGTCATCACTTTCTGAAAAACCAAGAAAAGCAGACTCATCATTACAATTTGTAGTGGCATCCATGTCATTTTTTATCAAAACAACTCAACATCTCAAGTAGTTATATCAAGACCAGCCATTTAATCCGTAACTCTACCTACTTGTCCCCTGAAAATAATAATATCCCTTAAAATGTTAGACACAGGCTAACATCAAAATAATGCCAATTAAGCACTGGCCTTAAGACAGCCTCCTTATACCTTACTTTGATAAGTTCTTAAGTGTCCTATGTCAAGGAAATGCCTCCCAAGCCTACTCCTGAACCTTGCCAAGGATCCATTCTTTTATCCTAAGACAGACATTCATCAAAGTCTTGTTTAACCCATTTCATAGGGAAAAATACAGTGCCAATAAAAGTACACAAATTACTGAATTGTTAACCCAAAGTAGATTCAGAGTTACATTCACTGTTAAAGGCATGGGGCTGTGGTCACTAGAAGACAAGCATGACTAAGACTAAAGAGACACTGAGAATGCCTTTCATTTATACAAGAAGTGATATATTGAGAACTTGACAGCAATAAGTGTCCTTTCTAATGGCTATATGTGTCTGATGACCTGCTTCATAAGTGTGAGGACCCTGACACTGAAAACTCATTCTAAAAGTAAACAAATCCCTATGTAAATTAATTCATTTTCCCTTAGCATTTAAAACCCTCCATGGTGAGGGTGACATCTGAAAAGGGCACACATACAAGATTATATGACTAGACCCAGAACAACTTTGGAGTAATCAAAGTAAATATGAAAACCTCCCTCAAGCCTTCTTCCTTTCTCTATTATCTATATATTCACAATTTTTCTTTCTTCCTAAAGTTACATGCTATAGGCATATCTAATGCTAACTTCACATATTTACTGACATTTGAAAAAACTTGGAGGTTTCTAAAAGTGTAGGTAATAATAATGTACTCCAACAAGTTTCTTTGGGTAAATGAGTAGATACTTCAAATACTTTTTTACTTAATTTACTAAATTCTCAGCTACTTTTTCCTTTCTTCTCTTTGAGGTAATCATTTGAGGGGAAAAACTGTCCAATCAATAACAAAACCTGATTCATTATTATGATTTCTTTCACTATGCAGGGGCATTATTTTTTGATCACAAACATACACGCATGCACGCCCACACTCACAATACCCCTTTACCTCTCTGAATTAAGATATGTTCACCCCCCCACCCCTGCCCCTTTTTCCTCTTGTTATTAAGCAATACAGGTGGAGCAAGCCTCCTCACTCCAGGGAGATCCTCCCCAATAGAAGAAACATAGTCATATAGAATACTTATACTTGCTCTAGCATTTATTCTCCGAACTAAAATGCTTTCTTTGCTTTTTTCTCTTTTAACCAGTCTCTTCCCCCCCCCCCCAAAAAAAAAAAGCCAGGAAAAGAAAGTCTATGAGCTTCACCTGCCTAAAAGGATATTTTACTAGAAATGTCTGAAATATATTCTTTTTAAACTAATTGGACCCAGTGTTCTCACATAGAAAATAATAGTTACATATATTCTGCTTCTGATTTAACTGTACCAAGTCTTTTTCTTCATTATGGGCTTATTCTTCTAAATACTAACTTGTCTCTCTTACCTCCTTTAAACGAGAGAAATAAACATTTTACTCTTGAGGCAGCGAACTAGAGGTTCTTCCCTACAGCAGGGAGCTAATGGACAGATAATAATATCTCTTCAAAAATTCCTGAGGTAATGGATTAAAAAGACTAAAAACTAAGTTTTTCTTCCTACCAATTAAAATATCACAAAAGTAAAAAATGAGATGAAGAATGAAAGAAAACTATCCTAAATAATATAGCTCACATAGAAAGATGAGCTTCTTCCTGGTCTAGAGAAGGTGTTATGAAAACTCTCTTGCCTCTGTTCTACTAGATTCCAGATGTTGGCATTTATACTGGTGGAACTCACTGGTGGATTTGAAGCCAATGCCCTACAAGCCTAAAGGACCAACCCCATTAATGGAAATGCCCAGCAGACCCACATCTGCAGCTGTCTGTGCCATGAGACAGAAACCCAGTTAAATGAATAAAATTTCATTCCAGTAATTTGATTTCACATATAAATTCCAAAAAGCAACACTACAATACCAGACTATGACTACTAAGAAAGGTGATACCAGTTCCTCATAATATTTTTCCCTTTTATCTTGAGATAACATTTTCTATTTTTCTACCCCCAACTTCCACTTATAAGTAGCAGCACTTCACAATTCCTATCTAAGGAGATCAGCAGCAAGCCCAAACAAGACCAGACTAATAAAAACTACAAAGTCAGAACTAGGCAAAACTACATCTAGGTAAGACTACACTTGATGAAATTAATGTTAGCCAGACAAAAGACAAAAGACTCTCTCTGATTTTGGAGAAGTCAGAGAGAGATTTCTTCAGTGTAGACACTGACATACCTTGCTGAACTACAGCACTGTTGGTAACTTGAGGCTTCAGTTCACTTTGTAACAGAGCAGGAGAAACAGTTACCATAGGTCCTGAGACTAAGGGTCCCTTCAAGGTGAGCACTTGCCCTTGTGGAGTCATCACGAGGCTGGCAGTATTGTGTACTGTGTGAGAAGGTGAGATCTTTTCTATAATGAAGATTAGAAATCAATTAGGATAAAAGTCTTCACACTAAAAGTTTAATTTAAATCTCTGAAAGCACCCCTTCTTTTAATAGATAAACACAGCTTAATTTTAAGGTAAGTCAGGAGACACATTTAGGAATACATTTTTTTGAATCACTGAGAAACAAGGAATTAGTTTCAGTTCTTTGTTTACTATCCCTCCACAAGGAGATACTTTTCCTATTAAAGAACCAATCCCTGAAACTACTGATTCAAAAAAGTTCTTTGACAATAATTTCAGCAAAAACATCAAGATTTTATAGTTGCCCAAGATATCCAAGATAATCAAAACATCAGTTTGTTAAGCCTTTATGGAAACCTAGAGTAATGTAGCATAATAACAGTTTGAATTTATATGAAGTTTGCAAAGTGCTTTACAAATATTTCATTTTACCCTCACAACCTGGAAAAGTAGGTGTTATTATTATCCTTATTTTAAAGATGAGAAAAGCAAGGCAGGTTGGTAAAGATTATATAATTACTAAGTGTCTGAGTCCAGATTTCAATACAAATCTTCCTGACTCCAGGTGCAGTACACTATTCACTCTAAGTATAGAGGAAAAAGACCATGAAAATGAGTTAATAAATCTAGATCCTACCACTGGACCTGACACAAAAGAATTACTAATTCACAGTTTCAGTTTTCTAATTTTAAAACTTAGAGGATGAACTACATTATTTCTAAATCCCATCCTGCTCTAAAAATTGTCAACTTGTAAAACATAAGTCCTATTCAGGACTCAATAGCATGATTTCATCATATCATAAAATAACTCATTATTCATCAGAGTCCAATTTTTATACAGCATTAGTAAAGTTTTAAATTATTAAGTGACTGATTTGCTTTTTTTCTTCTTGTTACCAATTGTAGCAGTCTCCTTTAGGAATTGGTAAATAAATTCTCCTCTGAAATATTACACTGAAAGGGAAATGCTCAAAATCTATAATATAACAAAACTGGATGCACCATTTTGTTTTTAATATACTCAATAGACCAATAAATAAAGACCAAAGGAGGTTAATAGTTCAACAAACTAGATTTCTTTATAACACTCTTGAAATGACCACAAAACACCCTTCCTACCTGTGGATGGTGCTCTTTTCCTGGCGAGTATCAATGGCTTTCCCCGTCTGCTGGTCATGACTACCTGCCCCAACTCTACAGAGGATGTAGAAGCTCCTTCCTGCTGTTTGACTACTCGAGGAGGCACATTAGGCTCATCCTGGTCCATCTTTTTCTTTTTCTTTTGTGCTTCTAATGCTTGCTGTTTGGCATAAATGTATTCCAGCTTCTTAAGGACAACTTCTTCTGTCTTACCTGAATGTTAAAAAGAATCTAAGTGACCTTCTTTTGCTATCTATGGCTTAGATAAAATTGAGAAACAGCAAGTGAAATCCATGTGCTTAGTCACAAAGGCAAACATACATTTGTAAAGCAGCACTGGCTGTACCTCAGGAGAAACTTCCTCATGAGTTAAAAACCAGTATACATCTACATCTAGTTTCTCAAAACACATAAAACATCCCACAGTTTGCTTTTTTCCCTAGAGTTATTATTACTTTCCCCCCCCCCCCTCCATCTACAAGCCTTACCTGAAAGAGAAGATACTTTGCGAATCAGATTATTCCGTTTTCGAGTTAGGAGATTTTTCTGCCCTATCAATTTGTCTGCTTGGTCTGTTAGTCCCTGGATCTCTCCAAAGGCCTAGGAGAAAAGATAAAGCCATCATGTCAGTCAATTCACTTTCTTTGCAATAATTTCTCATTATATTTTGGGGTGAATAGTGCCATCATTAATCAATATAATGAAGTCAAACATGAAAGAAAACTTTAAGATGCTATTTTAAAAAACCAGAAAATACTGAAAGGTTTTGTTCATTTTAAAAATTGGTTGGTTAGATGCTTTATACTACTGGGGTCCTCCTCATTATTATTAGCAAAGTGTATCATTGGCTGGTTAATATTATACTGACAAGGAACAATTCTTGTGAAGTGTTCATTCGATAGACCTATCCAAGTTAATAAAATGCTATTTTAAAATCATCTATTTGACTAAAAATATTTTTTAAAGTTAGGATGACTTTACAATTAGTAACAAAAAACTTATCAAAGTTTGGAAATATGTATACATATATTCGATTTGCCAATATTTTAACATAATTAACATGTAGTGGATATCCTGCCATCTAGGGGAGGGGTGGGGAGTTGGGGGGAAAAATTTGTAACGGAAAGCTATGTAAGGGTTATTGTTGAAGAATTACCCACACATATGTTATGCAAATAAAATAAAAATTAAAAAAAAAAAAAAAAAAAACTTATCAAGTCACTCTTTTTGCATATTAAAATACATTGCTTAATGTAATCTTTCTTAAAAAAATCACAACTAATAAAGATGCTATAAAGTAATACTTATTCAATTGCTACAGTGAATCTAAAGAAAGTATTTTGACTATAATGTTCTAATTAAATTGTACCATAACACTCTAGATCTAATGATTTAAGATTTTAAGATCCTCTTATGTTAACACAATTAAGACATACTCAGTAACAAAACAGAAAAAAAAATTTTTTCCCTTCTTATTTCCAAGTATTTATTAACCTATTTTGTATATGCAATGTACTTGATATTACAGAAAATTAGTGAGAATGTAGAGAGAACATGATCCTCTCTGTGAATCATTTTCCTTTGTAACTTAAAGAATGGGATAATCTGACCATTTAGAAATTCATTTGATGAAAGAAATGACAACACCCCAAACATGAAAATATCATTGTGCTTTATTAGTTTGACTAGATTTTTAATAGTTTACCTCTAAATTTGAAATACACCCATACAAAGTTACCAAGGATTATTGGGGAATAGTCAATACTACTACTCTTCTTAATCTTTCTGGAAAAACCCTTTTGCTCAATCATTACATGTACAAATTGAGTAGAAAACCCACCCTTGTGAGAATGAGGCTTTTGGAGACTTTAGAAGAATGAAGCAGTCCCAATGTTATCTTCAGTTTCTCAAAGAGATCCCGCATTTCACCACGCCGACGTCGTTCATTGGCTGTGTGTGTTCGACGATAATATGCAAAAGCTTCTGCTTCTTTTTGTAGTTTTTCACTCCAGAATTCAGGTTTCAGTTTCACAGGGATTGGTGGGTCCTGTTCAAAATTAAAAAATGGACAAATCAACCAAATTTTGAACCAACTCATCCAAATATATTTAGACCTAATTGTAAAACCAAAATTATCCACAGAACTGATAATTTTTCTGTTTTAAAAATGTACTCCCTTCAAATTCTGGAAATTTTGCACATTAAAAGGTACAAACACAAAGGTGGATGGTAAATTTTGATAACATAAAACATTTTCATAATATCAATTAGGTTTAGTGGAGATCAAAAAGGCCAAAAGAGAATTAGGCCTAAATAACATGCAAATAGGTTATATATGGATAGTACAGAACAAGTGGTTACTTTTTGGGGCACATATAACACAGTGTTGAATTATTCATAATGTTGCTCTGTTTGATAAATGTATGCTATTAATACTGTCTTTCTCCTCTCTGTATGTTTATAGGTGCTGTGTGTATCATCCTATCAGGTACTTTGCAGACAGATGTGTACTGACTATACTCTGGATTTGATGTACCTCTCAATTATTTTCCAAGGGCTAAAAAACTTTGGCTACAGGGAGAAATGCAAATCTTGCTTAGAATATCTATTTTAGAGACTATTGGGTCAGTTACTATCTTTTTAATAATCAGATAACAATTCAAATGCTATATTACTACAACTTTAAAATATAGAGAGAATGTTAGGAGAATGGCAAGGGGGGTGACAAGTGAGGAATGAAAAACTGAATAATGTGAAATACTCCCGATAGAACAGTAATACCCTTATCTCTAATGCTATCATCCACCCATGAGGATCCATGATATATTCTACATGTGCCTTGGCCTAAGTAATCCTAGCAAAAATGCTTTTTTTTTTTCTTTTCACTTTTTACCCTAAGAGTAACTACTTGATAAAAATTATTAAAAATATTAGGTGCAGAAGATGACGCAAAAAAGAAAAAGATAAAAGAGATTTTTGTTCCTAAGAAAGCTATTTTCAATTTTATTTTATTAAGAATATTTTTAGGAAAGACTTTTTCTAATATCTTGAGAGACAATGAAGTAATATTACTAGATTGTAAGGTCCTTGAGAGCTGGGTGTGTCTTTTGCCTCTTTTTTGTATCTCCTGGCACAAAATAAAAGCTTAATAAATGTTTGTAATTATAATATTGAATTTTCAAACAATGAAAGTAATTAACGATATTTTTAAAGTATTAGGTGACTTTGATCACAGATAAGATATTTAAAATATATATACACAAATATAAATTACATATCTTGATTTTACTACTATTCTCATTTATTAATAAGTTATGTATGTGTGTATATGTTAATAATTTTAATATTTATTTAAATATAGATAAATAATAATTACCATGAGAAACATACCAGTAAGAGTTAGAAATACAGATTTTCGTAACAGTTATCCTTAGTACCTATGGTAGACAATCAATATTCTGGATGGATCTAAATATTTTGAGTGTAAGTGTGAGGAGGAGGGTGCACACATATCTGTGTGTTAGGAAGAATGGGGCTAAGATATGGGAAAAGGCTACATCAGAATATTAAGATTCACAAGGATTCTGAGCAGCAATTGTGGGAAAACTGTAAGGAAAGGATTCAATATGGCATGACACTTAATCATTCAAAAAATTAGCAGCCCAAAATGCCTTTAATGGAGAATACCTAACAAAATTTTCAACAAAGGCCCAGCTACATACTTAGGCCCTCATTTCTGGAAGGAAGGAAGAAAAGGAGAAAGGGAAGGAGAGATGACAAAGGAATAAAAGGGAAGGAGAGGGGGAGAGGGAAGAGAGAGTGGGGGGAAGAGAAAGGGAGAGAGAGAGAGAGAGAGAGAAGAAAAGTAAGGAAAGAGAAGGAGTAAGGGGTTGAAAAGGGGAAGGGAGAAAAGGAGGAGGAAAAGAGGGGGAAAGAAGTAGAGAAGTGGGGGAGGAAGGAGGAAAGGAGAAAGGAAATATCTGAACAGACCTTTCGACTCTTCTCAGGTGCTTTCTCGTCTGAAGGAACATGGCTATGGCATCTGAAAAAGAAGACAGAATCGTTTCCTAACATCTTACAGTTGGAATTTTATGCTAAGATAGCAAGTCTTTATTGAAACAGTTCTCTGGCAAATTTTAACTAATGACTGCACATCTTTTTATATAAAATGTGAAGATGCCTAAATATACCTTGAAATCATATCAAAATACATTGCATTTACAATATACTTTAATATTGTCCCCACTTAAACAGCACAGTTCTGAAGATAAAAGAAAGTATTCAACTCACAATTCCCAGCACTCTCCTCAATTTTGCTTGTATTATACTCATTGGTGTAGACATTGTATCCCCCATTAGCACAATGTAAAATCATTAAGAGAAGAGATTCTTATTTATGTCTTTGAACACTTAAAACTTACAGACAGTAGACACTAAACATTGTTTACTGAAATGCTTTTAACGGGCATAAGAGAGAACTAAATGAGGTTTGTTATGCTTTCTCCCTATCAATATATGGCTCAATAAAAAAGAATATGAGGTAAGCTTCTTGTTTCAAGTCCTGTCCAAAAAGATTGGGATTCAAACCTTCCCTCTGACATACACTAGCTGTATGGCTCTGATAAGTCATCTCAAGCAGTACTCTCAGTTCACAAGTGGCAGAGAAGGTACTCTTCATCTAGGAGTACCCTATATCAATAAAATCAAAAAAGTTTCTCTACCTATAAAGTGAATAAGTACCTCCACAGAACAGAAACAAAGGTGGGAAAAGACAGTGGGCTTAATCTGAAAGATGGTCCACCAGAAGTCTTCAATGCAACTGCCTAAAAATCACTTGTGATTTTTGAAAGACAAACTTTTTTTCTTAAGAAATTCTGCTTAGTTTCCTAATTATCACTTCACTTCAATGACATGTTTACTCGTTTTTGCTTTTGTGTCCCAATTTGCCATTTTCCACAACTCTGCTTTCAATAATTGTACTATTGGCCATCTGTTCCTATTTTTCCATTTGTAGTTGTGAGGTCTAAAACATTATATACTATTAATTTCAAGTTTAATGTCTGAGCTATTTTACAGGAGTTTACAAATAAATAAGATTAATATACACATTTGATACATCTCCCTTCTTAAGGAAGAAAAATATTATGGAAAAGATTATTACTATTTTGCAAGTTATTTCTGAAGAGTACAGATAACCTCCAGTTAGTATGTTCAAAATCATTTTGTGTTAAGGTGTCATTAAAATAACTAGATTAAGTAGTAAAAGAGAATGATACATGAACAATTTCTGAATTTTGGAATTTCAAAGGAACTGAGTATACTTTTTGAATTTTAACTTATGTTCTTCTATTATTTAGAACAAAGCTAAGCGACTAGAAAAGATACAGGATGGTTACTCAAAGTTCCTAAACATGGCATTACATTTAAAAATGTTACTGAAGAACAAATTAATGAGAAAAGCTTACGGTTGCTTAGGAGAACGTATATGAGAAGCTGAAGCCTTCAAGCGAGCAATATTCATTTTCTCTGAAAATTCCTCGACAGTTTCAATGTCTACTTGTTCTTCCTCTTCAGTGTAATCCATAGAATTATTCTGAAACAAACAATTTTAAATCATAAGCTATATGCAAACTAAATTACAACAAATCTAAGGCTTTCATCTTCTTTCTCCCATCATGAAATTAAGCTCCATAATGCAATACAGCAGGGAGTCAGAGGATTTGGTTCAAATACTGACTATGATGCTCACTCAATACTTGTAGACTTTAGGCAAGTCATTTAACTGCCTTGGATCTCAGTTTCTTCATCTAGAAATAAGGTGATTAGACCAGATAACCTGCAATTTAACCCTACAAGAAGTATTTATTAGCTCTGTCACATAAGGATACAGGTCTTCAGAAAGGAAAAAAAAAAAAAATCAGTCTCAAAGGACTGTATTACCTTAACTCTAATACTGTATTTCCAATACTATTTTTACGAAAAGTAATCTTAAAAACTTGATCTCACAAGAATAGGGTCAGATTCAGTTTTTGTTTTTGTTTTTTTGTTTTTGTTTTTTAAAGAAAAAAAAAGCAATCAAGGACTTTTTATAGTGAAACATTAAGCTGGATGATCACAAAGTATCACTAGCTTTCTTAAAGTATCTAAAGAACAGAATAAAAAACCTGGCACATTTTTCAACCCTATAGTTTGCTTTTGAAAAAGTTTAGATTCCAAAACAAAGTCTATATAGGATTATCTCTTTATTAAAGCATAGGTAAACTAATGAGTTTACTGAACAAACTATGTATAAAATACCATACTAAAACTAGCATGTGTTACAGCCATTTTAACATCAGTATGAAGTATAACTATATTAAAAAATTTGGTGCAGTGAGATGAAAACAACTTTTAGCCTAAATCCTAGTTCTGCCATTTTCTAACTGTGCCATTGGTTAAATCACTTAAACCTTCTTTCCCCAAACCTGTTTCTTCATCTGCAAAATGGGAAAAATTATTTTACTTCCCATCTCTGAGTTAAGAGTCTTAAAACAAGAAAATGTGAAAATACTTGGCGAACAAAGTGTTATAATTGGATTTTTTTTTTTTGTCATTCTCCAGCTTTCAAAATAGCTATTTCCCACATCAGAAATAAGGAAGACTTGTTTAAAACTTCTCTATAAAGTATCAGGCATTAAGTGTAAGTAAAATTAAACAGTATCTTTTAACTGCCTTATTAACAGAATTTGAACTCAATGAGAATTACTCATCGCCCCCACCCCAACTCCCATTGAACTTGTTACCATTAATGGCTGACACAGAAGATAGATTTTCGTTCATGCTTGGCAAACAAGAGAAAAGTTACTGATCATCTGCTTTCCACAATCACTAAGTTAACTACTGATTTTTCTGTTCAATCTAAATACTCTAAGTAACTTTTTCTGACTAAACATCAACCCTCCCACTCTGACCAATAATAAAAAAATTCTTATGATGAATATATATCAAGAGGCACTGCTACTCTAATGCTCTTAAAAAGCCTACTTTATAGCCTTTACAACTTGGATATACAGAAAGTCTAACTCTCTCAAATTCAATGAATTCCATGAAGCTAAAAGGGCATTAACTAACAGTGATATAATTTAACAAATAACTCAACATTTGGTATGGTCTACAGATGTGCTAGATGCCACATATAAGCAACCTAACTGATATACCTTCCAGAAATGGATTTTAGTAAAGTAAAAAAAAAAAAAAAAAGATTTAAATAAGTTTAATAAAAACACTAGAATAAAATATTGTGAGCATCAAATATGCAAAAGCATTTGGGGGGTGGGGAGGAAGAGGAGAGGAATGTTGGCCAAAATCACAAATGTATTATTATACAGTGTAACAGCTACAACTATTAGCTGGTTTTAAATGTCAGCTTGTTCTTGATTTTCTTATCCAGTGCTAGTTAAAATAGAAGACTCTACAAAAAGTTTCACATTACTAATAACACAAACTCCAGGGTCACTAGATTAAAGAAACCCATCTTTCAACTTCATTATAATCCATTGGAGAGAACTAAGCTCTAGCAAACAGTCGACTCATAATAAAACAGTGGCATAAACACATTCTCAAAGTTTCGTTTCATCAGTGTCCTATTCTGATATCTACATGGCACAATGGTGACAAGTTATGCTAGTGGAGCTCTGGCAAGTCTTAATAAGTTTGATAGATTTCAATTATGTGGGCCTATTCATTGATTGTCTATTGTTTGAGGAAGTTTAGATAAGTTTAGAGAGTTTCATCACTAAATTGAACAGTGATCAATTATCTGGTCAAAGAAAATTCTGAAGATCCTTTATCATGTCACTGAGTGACTGCAACCTGCTTCACTGAATATCCATAGTGATAAAATTAGACTTCTGAAGTACTTAAATATATTTTGCTTAGTTTCCTACACCCCATACAAAACTGAGTACAGTTTTTCATCTTGCTCAAACATCAGTAAACAGGAAAATAGAAGAGTTACGTCAACACAAAAAAGTCAAGTGACAAAAGGGAACGGAGAAATAAAGTCAAGAGATGAATGAAGTAGCTTCAAGTAGAGTATATTTAGGATTACCAGCTAACAATGCTAAAAGAAGGGAAGAGTGGAGATAGTGAGGTCCAAGTTATTCAGAAAAATTTCAGGCTACATTTGGTCCCCTAAATTTGACACCACAGGGGCAGCTAGGTGGCGTAGTGAGTAGAGCACCAGCCCTGAAGTCAGGAGGATCTGAGTTCAAATCTGGTCTCAGACACTTAACATTGCCTAGCTGTGTGACCCTGGGCAAGTCACTTAACCCCAATTGCCTCAGCAAAAAAAGCAAAAAAAAAAAAAAAAAAAAAAAAAAAAATGACACCACAGCAGCTAAATTACTGTTTAGTAAGAAAAGGGTTAAAAAAAAATACACTCTTGTAGGGAATGGTGATTAAAATTCAGAGTAATAATTCAAGAGATTTAAAGATCTATTTTTTGAAAGAGAAGGTAAAAGAATCATTAAGGCAAGATTAAATTCAAGACTAAATGGTTACTTCATATTTTAAAAATACTTATTCAAATGTAAAAAGAATGCATTTAACAGAATTGGAAGTAAGTGGTTCCATACCAACAGAGTTGTGATATCAACAGAGACTCATATAGAAAATAGTACTGAACCTCAATCATACCAAACAGAATACTGGTTTGGAAAAAATAAAACCACAATTTGTTAATGTGATTATTATCACTAAGTTTCATGACAGCCAAAATTAATTTTCAACCATTTCAGATACTCAAGTGTCAAAAATATGCTTTTAATAGGGCGAGGAATCTATTTTTTTGCCTAATATGGAAAATAAAAATAGAAAAGTAATTTATTTACTTATAACTTAAGTCTAACCACCTAATTGAAGTATCAATCTTCAATAAGGTCTTGGTGATCCTCTGAAGTAGCTACTGGCTGTATCAAACTATTGAACAGAATTCTAGAAACTTTGCAGTCAAAACAAAAAGGAGCTCACCACCTTTTCAACTTCTTCAACTTCTTCACTCTGGTAGTCAGAGATGCCATCAACCATGTCATCAGCAGAATCATCAGTTTTCTCCTCTTCCTCCTCCTCTTCCTCTTCTTCCGCATCTGAAACAGGGAGTTCAATAATGGTTCTCCCACCCTTCTTCCTTTGCTTTAGATGTTGTTGTATTTGCTCTCCTGGAAGGAGCAAATGACCTTGAACAATTTTATCTCCTTTTTGGGCTTTTTCAGCCATCTGAGGAACAAGGGGAAAAGCTGTAGAATTAGGAATCTTGTTCCAGTTATCAGATTCAACATTTAAATTTCTGGTGTTCTTAGCAATTTCACTTTCTTCCAATAAGACAGAAGAGCGTTGCTTTTGACCCAGAACAGAGTTTTCTTGACTTGCCTCAATTGCTTCAGCCAAATGTTCATCTCTAGCTTGCTCATTTTCTTTTGAAATACCATCACATTTTTGGACCAAATTCTCCATCAGATGGCTTTCCTGATTTTCTCTTGTAGTACTTTTTTTCTCTATAGAAATTTCACAATCCTTCTCTTTTGTTTCAGTTTGTGCTATCACTTCTTCCTGTACTACTCTGTTCCTGGATGATCTGTCTTCCTTAGAGTTAGCTGAAAGTTCACTGTTCATTAGTTTCTCCTCTGGGTTCTTTACACTGTTGTGCTCCTCATTTACAATTCTCAGCTGAGATATCTCTCCCTGAACACTAGAACTTTTCAGCTGTACCTTATTCATTGTTTGAACTGCTTTATTATTAACTTCTTGGGGATTATGCTTTTCTTCTGGAACCTCATTCACTTTTTCTTCCGAAGAACTAAGATTACAATTTTCTTTTTCTTCATTAACTTCTTTATTACCTTCATTTGCCCGTGACCCACTGATATAGGAATGATCTGAGGATATGACATCAGCAGGAATGTCCTCTTGTAAAAGGGGATCTTTATTTGAGGCACCACCCCCATGTTCTTGAAGGTCTCTCTGGGCTACCTCAGAAGCAAAAGCATCTTGGTCTTGCTTTACTACACCAGTCAAAGGTGTTTCAGTCCTACCAGGTAATTCTGCTTCCAATCCTAAATCATTCTCTGGCTCTGTGATATCTCCCTCTTCCAAACGTAAAGCCTTTTTGTGACTGTCTTGCTTCAAAGAAGTTGTTTCATCTTTCTGATCCAGATTCTGAGACTCTCTCTTCATCTGCAGTGAAGCAACATGCTGAATAATTGAGTTGGGAACCGGCTTCTGTCCTGGGAGCTGCAGCAAAGCAAAACTACCAGACTGAAGAGGAATGAGACTAGCTGTGCCAACTGGCTGCCCACCTGAGCTGTAAGTTATTTTAGATTCTGAGCCTGTTTGACTTGGAAAGTTGCCTGCTCCAGGAGGGGATATCCTCAAGGTCAAGGTGCCAGCTTGAGACACAAAGCTAGGCACAGTGGAAAGTACAGATGATGCCTGAGAAATTAAATTCAGAGGTGGAGAAGAGCCAACAGCTTGAATCATGGGACTCATGGTTGAGAAAGTTGAAGGAGAGGCATTAGGAGGAGGTGTTTCAGGAGGTTTGGAAGGTGTAGGTAAACGGATTCCAACTGCAGACCCTATAAAAAAAAATGAAATGATAAATTGTCATTCCCCAGGAAGAGTCTCTTTTCTTGAATTGGGTATGTCACTTTCAGAGAAGTTCAAAGAACATATACTTCATTCATTAAAAAAATCTGGGATTCCCCAATGTCTTAATTTTCCCTTATTTTGCTACTTGCATGGATCAAGTACCATATGATCTTTCATCTGCCATGAACTGAAAAATAAACATGACTCTTAATGTGTTGTCTCCCTCAATTAGAACACGAGGTCCTTGAGAACAGGGACCATCTTTCTTCTTTTGTTTTTTGGGAGGCATTCAGAGTTAAGTGACTTGCCCAGGGTCACACAACTACTAAGTGTCTGAAGCTAGATTTAAACTCAGGTCTTCCTGACTCCAGGTCGGGGCTCTAACTACAGCACCTAGGGGCCCCTATCATAATTATTTACCTATATCTCTAGCATTCAACTCAGCACTTAGCACAAAGTATGCATTTAATTAATGCTTTTCTATTACCAAACAAAAAATTCCTATATAGGAGGCAAGTCTACTCATGACTAATTTTCACCCAAGAAATTTTTAGATGACTCCAGGTATATAAAATCAAACATTTAGTAATAACAAATCATAATTTCACAACTCGCACATTCAGTTAAGGAATCCCTTTTGGAGTTATGACCCACCGCTTAAGGAAGCTGGGATATACAGCACTAATTCTATTAAATTAACTTTTTTGGGGGTGGAGAAGAGGAAGGGACTGTCCTATGACAAAAAAAATTAAATTAAAAAAAATTTATGAAAATGATTCTTATACCTGGGTTTCGAAGCATAACAGGCTGTAAGTTGGGCTGTGTATTAGAGCCTCGCACCTGCTGCAAAGGAACAAGCTGGACAATCTGACCATTGGGATGTCTGAACAAGTTCATTCCACTAGGGCTCCTGACAGGTTGCAGGAGCATTCTCTGACCCTGAACAAGTTGCATGTTTTGGAGAGGTCGGAGACCAGGAGAGCCTTGTTGCACGGGGATCAAAAGTAGCCGAGGTCCAGCACGCTTTTCTGGGCTAGGAGAAACTGGAGAGGTAGCCACTGGAATCTGCGGAGCATTTTCTGAAAAACAAGGAATAGACACATAGCATCCCAACCTTCCTTTACCACAAACAGGAATCACTAATGAATGCCATGGCTTCTAATCCAACTCCAAATGGCCTTTCAAGATGTTTAAATTGTGAAATTAGGAAAATCCTAAAATTCTGGATGTGTTATGCTATAAAAAACTGCCTTTCATATATGATTTTAAATGTTATAGACTTTGCTAGAAAAATTGCATTTAGAATGTTTAAAAGAAGAATCATCTGCTGTTAGGAAGAACAATTCAATAAGGGATAATGAATCTGCTTCATGAAAAATTTAGGCAAAGCTATAAAATTTGGGTATTCTACAGAGTATAAGTAGGAATTCAGAATTTATAAATCCCTCATACTTGTACTATTTTTACTGTGAAAATTGTTTGAAGATAGGTAGCACTATGCAACCATGTTGATAGCATTGTAAAATCACAAGGAATATACTTGGCTCAAATTCACATCAGATGAAAGCAGGGTATTAATTTGAATTACTGAAAAGTGCCCAATTGCATAATTCATTAAACAATGGGCAGAAGTTTTAAGTTATTTCAGAAACATTTTCAGAAGGGAAAAAAAGAGGATTCTTGTGCAGTAAGATAACTGTATAGATATGTATACATGT
>JAJPUD010001525.1:200536-300137 GCA_023553655.1 Myrmecobius fasciatus | reverse complement strand
AAAAAAAAAAAAAAAAAAAAAAAAAAAAAAAAAAAAAAACCCAACAATTTTACATTTTAGAAGGACATTTGTTCCCTTTCTCTAGAACAAGATCCTGAAATAGGAGATGACAAAGACCTTCACCACATGATTTAATAGAACTTTCAGGCCTGTAAAATTGTCTTAAGAGTTTTTATGAAATTCCTACATTAAAAAGAGCTTTCTGCCAAATTTCTGACATATTCTACCATTCATAAATGCAAATCAGGCATGAACAAGATGTTCAGCCATTAAACATACGATTAGTCCTTCAGATCAAAAAAGATATTGTTATGGCAACAAGCTGCATATTCTACCTTCAAAGGTTCCTACTGCAAGTTGCTCTGAGATTGCTTCTGCATAAGATTCCTGCATCTCCACCTCCTCACTAGCCTCCACTTCATCTGCTGTGTAGTT
Organism: Myrmecobius fasciatus; assembly: GCA_023553655.1. NCBI lineage: Eukaryota > Metazoa > Chordata > Mammalia > Dasyuromorphia > Myrmecobiidae > Myrmecobius > Myrmecobius fasciatus. The sequence goes on along the minus strand of JAJPUD010001525.1, from coordinate 299,702 downwards.
ATCAGTGTGCAATAAAGAGAAGTAGATTTTAATAAGAAACTAACCAGAAAAATCCAGTCTACTGTCTCTTAATCATTTAGGTATTTTGGTAGTTATCTCTGATGGAAATAAGAAAAGCCCTCTCACTTCTCTTTTTTCCTCACTTGCTCCTAGACATACCACCCTTTCTTCCTTTTGCCGGATTGATAGCTTGTCTCTTAGAGATAAACTATCTTTGCCTAGGAAAAAGTAAAGAAAAGTCAACTAGAGAATAATGCTTCTCCTCCCTGTTGAACCTAACAAGAAATCTACCCTTTTGCTATCCCCCTTGAAAAAAAAATGTTTTGCCACTGGAAGAAGAAAATGGGAGAAGAGCTATGGGAATGAAACTCCATCTCTTCTTTGCAAAAGTAAGGGACCTTAAATGCAAAATATTGAACATCAAGAACTTGCTTGATACATTGCTTAAGGTTTGCTAAATTGATTTTTCTTTACCAATTTTTTTTCTTTTCTTTTTTATAATATTGGATAGCTACAATGGGGGAGGAGGATAAAAGAGTCATTGAGAAATGAAAATGACATGGGGAAAAAAAGGATACTAATAAAAGTTGCAATTTTAAAAAAAGAGACCCAACAATAATTTTGACAGTGAATTCAATTCTTAGGTGAAGAGGCTGATATATTAAGGCTACCTTCAGAAATCTGGATTGCTCTATTTAACTACAATTTAAGGCAACTATACAATAAAAGCAAGTTTTAGTTTTTACCTCCTGATTTATCTCCATTTTCTATTTCATAGGTATTCTGCTTCATGGATTGATGTTCAGAATCATGTTCCTATAAGAAAGATTAGAAGAAAAAAATTAGTTTGAACAAACAAATTTATTTAGTATTTATACAGAATATAAGGAGAGTAAAAAATTACTTTTCAGGCATATTTCTATTACTGCAAAGTAATATACAGATACTCTAAATTAAGTAATTTTTTATTTTTTAATTCATTGCATTTTTTATTGTTGACAATACACGTAAAACTAATTTTAAACATTTTTAAGACTTCAAGTTCCAAATTTTTCTCTTTCCTTTTCTACCTTCCTACATTCCCAAGAAAGCAATCTGATATACAAGTGCAATCATGAAAACATTTCCACATCAGTGATTATGAAAGAAACAGAAAAAATGAAAAAACAAAACCAAAAACCCACCATCAACAAGAAAGTAAAAATAGTATACTCCAATTAGTATTCAGATTTCATAGTTTTTCTCTGGATATGGATAATGTTTTCCACCATGAGTCTTTTGGAATTGGCTTGGATCATTTACAGTCTCTTCTGACCCCAAAACATTCTGCATAGCACTGAAAGAAAAATCTTTCTAGAGTACTACTTTCCCCATGTCACTGTCCTGATCCAAAACTTTCAGTTATCTTCTGTAGTTTGAAGTCAAGAATTTCAAGAGAATTAATGAAAAAAGAAAAAATGTCAGTGAAGATAACCTAGCTGTATCAAACCTAAAACTACATTATAAAGCAATGGTTACCAAGACCAAGTGGTTCTGGCTATGAAATAAGAGTAGTTGATAAGTGGAGTAGTGTAGGCTCTCAAGACACAATAATCAATGACTATAGTAATCTAATATTTGATAAAACCAAAGACTCCAGCTTCTGGGAAAAGAAGTCACTATTTGACTGGAAAAACTGGAAAACAGTATGGCAGAAACTAGGCAATAACACACACCTAACTCCTTATATCAAAGATTAGGTAAAAATGGGGTCATGATTTTAAGATGATACTATAAGCAAATTAGGAAAACAAGGGATGGCCTACCTCTTTGATATGTGGAAAAGGAAGGAATTTATGACCATAGAAGAATTAGGCAACATTATGAAATGCAAATTGGATAATTTTGATTATATTAAATTAAAAGGTTTCCTACAAACAAAACCAATGCAGCCAAGATTAGAAGACAAGCAGAAAACTGGGGGTAAATTTTACATCCAAGGATTCTGATAAAGGCCTCCTTTCTAAAATATATAGAGAATTGATCCAAATTTATAATACAAGCCATTCTTTAATTGATAAATAGTTAGGAACAGGCAATTTTCAGACTAAGAAATTAAAATGATTTCTAATCAGGTGAAAAAATGCTCTAAATCACTATTGATTAGAAAAATGCAAATTATGATAGGAAAAGATAATGATAAAATGTTGGAGGGAATGTGTGAAAACTCGGACATTAATACCTGTTGATGGAGTTGTAAACTGATCAACCATTTTGGAGAGCAATTTGGAATGCCCAAAGAGTTATGAAACTGTGCATGTATTCTCTGATCTAGCAATGTCACTACTGGGTCTATATACAAAGACAAAAAGGAAAAAGGACCCACACGTGCAAAAATGTTTGTAGCAGCCATTTTTGTAAAAGCAGGGAACTGGAAACTGAGTAGATGACCATATGTTAGGGAATGGGTGAATAAGTTGTAGTATATGAATGTTAGGAACATTATTGTTGTATAAGAAACTATCAGCAGGCTGACTTCAGAAAGGCCTGGGGAAACTAGCATGAATTGAAGCCAAGTAAAGTGAGTAGAACCAAGAGAACATTGTACACAGCAACAAGATTATGTGATGATCAACTCTGATGGATGTGGCTCTTTTCAACAATGAAATGATTCAGGCCAATTCCAATAATGGAGAGAGCCATCTGCATCCAGACACAGACTGTGAGGACTGAATGTGGATCACAACATAGTATTTTCACCTTTGTTGTTTGCATGCTTTTGTTTTTCCTTTCTCATCGTTTTTTCCCCTTTTGATCTGATTTTTCTTGTGCATGATAAATGTGAAAATGTTTAGAAGAAATGCACATAATTAACCTATAATGGATTATTTGCTCTCTAGGGGAGGGAGGTTGGAGGGAGAAAAATAGGCAACACAAGGTTTTGCAAGGGTGAATGTTGAAACTAACTCTGCATGTATTTTGAAAATAAAAAGCTATTATTAAAATACACATATATGTCTATATCGATGTAACCAAAAGAGCCAAGAGAACAATATACACCATGATTACATTGAAGCCTCCTCTTCTTGGAAATATCCTTCAACAAGATGTTAAATCCCTTATCCCATTGGTGAGTTTTCTCCAGAGCTCATATTGAATAGAGGACCAGACTAACTTTGATTTTTCTCCTTTAAATCCTTTCTGGATTTAAAGACCATACCCCTGGGCTGGTATTTAATACTCCTCATACCTCACCTCACCACCTCCTTTCAGCACCCCTAAATGTGTTCTTTTCCCATCAGAATGCAAATTGTTTGAAATAAGCCCCTATGTTTCTTAATGCTGGCAATAGTATTTTTTTTAAATACTTTTTTTTTCCCAATTAAAATTTTTTTAAAAAGGCTTTTATTTTCAAAACATATGTATGGATAACCCCTGCAAAACCCTGTGTTCCAATTTCCTACCCTTCCTGCATCCCCTCTCTAGATGGCAAGTAATCCAATATATGTTAAAAATGGTAGAAATATGTTAAATCCAATATATGTGCATCATTATACAAGTAATTATTTTTTAACATTATTTTTAAAAATTTTGAGTTCCAAATTTTCTCCCTCCCAGGTTTCCTTTTCTTCCCCTCATTGAGAAGACAGGTAATTTGATATGCATTATACATGTCCAATCATGTAAGTCTTTGCAAATTTTTCTGAAAGCATCCAACTCATCATTTTTCATAATACAACAATATGCCATAACATTCATATGCTATATCTTGTTCATCCATTCCCGAAATGATGGGAATCCCCTCAATTTCCAATTCTTTGCTACCAAAAAAGAAGTCACAAACACACACACCTCTATTTTCTTTCCTTTTTTTTTTTTTTTTTTAAAATATCTTTGGGATACAAATCCAGTAGTACTTTGCTGAGTCAAAGGATCTGCAAACTTTTATAAACCCTTTTGGGAATAGTTCCAATAGTCTGAGCTTTTACTATAAAACAAAATCAATCAATAACTGAACATTGTAAAATTACAAAGAACAAGCATACTTATATCTTACTTCGTGACAAGAGAGGGCCATATATGCATGTTGCATATAGTTTCAGACTTAAGAAGATACTAAGAATGAAATCAGGTTGGCAAAGCACTCAATGCAGAATTTAAAAAGAAGAAAAAAAAGTGAGAATGTCTTCCAAGAAGCAAAGGTTCTCAAAAAGAATAGCAAGTTTGGAATGCAAAAATATAGACGAAGATTGGCTAAGATAACAAGAAAAGATAATGATGAATGTTGGAGATGTGGGAAAACTGGGACACTGATATATTGTTAGTGGAACTATGAACAGATCCAACCATTCTGGAGAGCAATTTAGAACTATGCTCAAAAAGTTATCAAACTGTACATACCCTTTGACCCGGCAGTGTTTCTATTAGGCTTATATCCCAAAGATATCTTAAAGGAAGGAAAGGGGTCGACCCACACGTGCAAAAATGTTTCTGGCAGCCTTTTTTGTAGTGGCTAGAAACTGGAAACTGAATGGATACCTATCAATTGAAGAATGGCTGAATAAATTATGGTATATGAATGTTATGGAATATTATTGTTCTGTAAGAAATGAGCAGCAGGATCATTTCAGAGAGGCCTGGAGAGACTTGCATGAACTGATGCTGAGTGAAATGAGCAGAAACAGGAGATCAATATACGCAGAAACAACAAGACTATATGATGATCAATTATGATGGACATGATTCTCTTCAACAAAGAAATGTTTCAAACCAGTTCCAATTGTTTAGTGATGAAAAAAGCCATATACATCCAGAGAGAGGGATATGAATGTGAACCACAACATAACATTTTCATGCTCTCAACTGATGTTTGCTTGCATTGTGTTCCCCTTCTCAGATTTTTTTTTTCTTGTAGATCAGACTTTCCTTGCACAGCAAGGTAACTGTAAAAATATGTATACACATATTCGATTTATCAAGTATTTTATTTATTTATTTAGGCTGAGGCAATTGGGGTTAAGTGACTTGCCCAGGGTCACACAGCTAGGAAGTGTTGAGTGCCTGAGGCTAGATCAGAACTCAGGTCTTCCTGACTTCAGGGCTGGTGCTCTATCCACTGCGCCACCTAGCTGCCCTTTGTCAAGTATATTAACATGTAGTAGACTTCCTGCCACCTAGGGGAGGAATGGGAACTAGGGCGGAAATATTTGTAACAGAAAGCTTTTCTAGGGTCAATGTTGAAGAATTACCCATACATATGTTGTGCAAATAAAAAGCTTTAATTTAAAAAAAGCATAGACGAAAGAAGTACCAGCTTTGACACATTACTTCTAAATGTCAGTAGACATAATGCTAATTTAGAGATCATAAGTCTCATAACAGATAAAAAAACCCTGAATATCATAAAGTAAGAAACAATAAAAATAAGCCTTTGAATAGAAATGAGGTAAACTGATCAAGTGAATCCAAAAATAATTTCTACAGAAAAATTACCTCCTTTAAAATTCCAAGGTATAACACCTGTCAGATTGGCTAAAATGACAGGAAAAGATAATGATGAATGTTGGAGGGGATGTGGGAAGGCTGGGACACCGATGCATTGTTGGTGGAGCTGTGAACAAATCCAGCCATTCTGGAGAGCAATTTGGAGCTATGCTCAAAAAGTCATCAAACTGTGCATACCCTTTGACCCAGCAGCATTTCTAATGGGCTTATATCCCAAAGAGATCATAAAGAAAGGAAAGGGTCCCACATGTGCAAGAATGTTTGTGGCAGCCCTTTTTGTAATGGCTAGAAACTGGAAACTGAATGGATGCCCATCAATTGGAGAATGGCTGAATAAATTATGGCATATGAATATTATGGAATATTATTGTCCTGTAAGTAACAAGCAGCAGATATACACCCAGAGAGAGGGATGTGAAATGTGGACCACAATATAACATTTTCATGTTCTCTACTGATGTTTGCTTACATTGTATTTCCTTTATCGGATTATTCTCTTATACATATGATTTCTCCTGAACAAAAAAATGATGTGTGGCAATAACTATACATATATTCTATTTAAGTATTCTAACATAATTATCATGTAGTGGATATCCTGCTATCTAGGGGAGGAGTGGGGAGTAGGGGGGGAAAAATTTGTAACAGAAAGCTTTGTAAGGGTTAATGTTTAGGAATTACCCATACATATGTTTTGCAAATAAAAAGTATTAATTTAAAAAAAAAAAAGAAAAAGAAAAGAAATAACCAGCAGAATGATTTCAGAGAGGCCTGGAGAGACTTACATGAATTGATGCTGAGTAAAATGAGCAGAACCAGGAGATCATTATACATGACGACAACAACAATACTATGACGATCAATTTTGATGGACAGGGCTCTCTTCAACAATGAAATGTTTCAAACCACTTCCAATTGTTCACTGAAGAAAGCCATATACATCCAGAGAGAAAGGGATGTGAAATGTGGATCACAACATAGCATTTTCATGCTCTCGATTGATGTTTGCTTGCATTGTGTTTCATTTATCTGATTTTTCTTTCTAGATAGGAATTTTCTTGCACAACAATGATAAGTGTGGAAATATGTAGACATATATTCGATTTGTCAAGTATTTTAACATAAAATGCAATCGTGTAGTATTATTTCTTCTCAGCCTGGAAAGACTTATATGAACTGATGCTAAGTGAAATGAGCAGAACCAGATCATTATACACAGCAACAATAAGACTATACGATAATCAATTCTGAAGGACACGGCTCTCTTCAACAGTGAGGTGACTCAAACCAGTTCCTATTGTTCAGTGATGAAGAGAGCCATATACATCCAGAGACACTTGTGAGAACTGAGTATGGACCACAACATAGTATTCGAATGTTTTCTGGTGATGTTTGCTTGCATTTTTTTTCCTTCTTAGTTTTTTTTTTTCTCCTTTCTCTTTCTAGATTCGATTTTTTGTGAGCTTCAATATAACTGTATAGAAGGGGAAGCTAGGTGGCGCAGTGGATAGAGCACCAGCCCTGAAGTCAGGAGGACATGAGTTCAAATCTGGTCTCAGACATTTAACATTCCCTAGCTGTGTGACCCTAGGCAAGTCACTTAACCTCAATTGCCTCAGCAAAAAGTAAGAGAGATAACTGTATAGATATGTATACATATATTGGATTTATCATGTATTTTAATATATTTAACCTGTATTGACTACCTGCCATCTAGGGGAGGGGGTGGGGGAAGCAAGGGAAAAATGTGGAACGAAAGGTTTTGCAGGGGCCAATGTTGAAAAATTACTCATATGTTCAGTAGATAAAAAGCTTAAATAAAAAAATTAAAAAACAAAAAAACCAAAAAAACCGTACCAACTAGAATTGCATCCTACTCCAAGAAATGTTTCCTAAAAAATTAAGCTTAAAACTAACTTTTCATGAAGATAATCCCCCCCCCTCCCCAAAGTAATGTTACCCTACTGTAAAACAACCTTGTGCTGTTTTGAACACAGACACACACACACATATATATAGGATATAAGTTCTTTGAGGACAGAGATTGTTTAATTTTTATCTTTGAATTTTGTATTTTGTAAAACAAAGTATAATTCTTGCACACAAGAAGCATTTGACAAATTCTTGTTTACTGACTAAGGGGACTAAGTCCCCTAGAGTTTTTAGTGTCAAGAGTGTAGAGGGGAAAGAGGCATAAAAGAGAAAAATGATAATTGGGACCTAGGAATGGTTGTGATAATGTTAAGGGAAGGAAGGAGACTCAAGCTTCCTGACTCAAGCCTGGCAACTTCTGGCAGTTTCCAGTCAATTACTACTTCTTTCATGTATTGACAATGATAAATAGGAGAAAAAAGGGAAAAAGAGGGAATATAATGAACAAATGTGATATAAATATAAAAGAATAGAAAAAGAATAGAAGAGGAGGTTCAAATTTGGTACTCTTGACTCTACCATTTTGCGAGCCACAGATGGAATTGTGAATTAACAAAAACTAAGGAATAAAATTCGGATTAGAAGAAGAGAGTAAAGAGGAAGACAAAGTTAAAAAAACAAACAAACAAAAAAAGTCAATGAAAATGGAATTCCTGAAAGAAAATGTTACTTAAAAATTAGGGGGAAATGATGGGAGGGAAAAACAGGAAAATTTTGGTTCACCTATCTAGTTGTAAAAGAGAAATCAGAAAAAGAAAGAAAAATGAGTAAAAACATAAAATTAGCTATTCAGTTATTAGTTATTCAAAGAAGAGCAAGAAAGTGAAGCAGATCAAAATAGCACAAACAAAACTATCAGAGGGACAAAATACTGACAAGAGAAAGGGAATAAAAATTTTTAAAAAATCAACACAAAACCACGTAAGCAGAAAACAAGCTGAATAATCACAACCTAAAACAGAAATGGATCACACAATCCAATTAAATGAAAAAATATAACAGAAAGAATGAGAAAACAAGACCTGACAATTTGGTATATATAAACAACACATCTAAAAATAAATAAAAATATATATATAAAGAATGAAATAAGAATGTGGAACAAATTGACTAAGCTGAAGATGAAAAAAAGAATTCCTAATTATCAAGAGAAATGAACAAGTTAACAAGAACTTATTAAAAATACTTATACTATGTGGCAGGTCCACATTGGGGCAGGGAAATATTATTTTTAAAGATACCATAAAACCAGTGGCATTCACAGACAAGTCAAGCTCCAACAGAAATGTATGCCCTTGGGCTACTGATTTAGAAAACCACAAATTAACATTAGTATCTCAGTAATGTTCTTATTTATTTTTATAAACTACTATCCAATCACGTTTTAATCTGATTCAGATAGTCATAACTAATTGATATCAATGCCAGCATTCATGTATCAACTGGCAAAATAACAAGGAAAAGACGTTAGTCCAAAAAGGGGAACTTCAATAATTTTATCTTAAAATTGTATAAATCTTGGGGCAGCTAGGTGGCGCAGTGGATAGAGCACCAGCCCTGAAGTCAGAAGGACCTGAGTTCAACTCTGGTCTCAGACACTTAACACTTCCTAGCTGTGTGACCCTGGGCAAGTCACTTAACCCCAATTGCCTCAGAAAAAAAAAAAAAAAACAAAAAACAAAAACAAACAAAAAAAAAACTGTATAAATCTTAACTAAGACAAACCAAAAGTAAAATATAGAATTAAATTGTTGGAGAAAGCAGAGCTCAAAAGATTTATAGTTACTTATGAAAGGGAATATTAAATAATACATGCAGTACCTCACCTTTGCATTATAGTTCTTAGTACTAGATTGGCATGAATTTTGTTGTCTCAATGGTGATGGTTGTTCTCCCTCTTCTAGTTTCCTTTCATATACTCGAACCCTAGCACAAGTCATCATGCTCTCAAAGTACAAGTACACAGGATCTTTGTCTTCTTCTCGAATCTGTAAGTTACATAAAAGATAATTCCATCATACATACTGTGACAAGGTATATTGCAATCTTCAGATCAAAAGCTAAAAATGACCAAGGCAAACAAAAATCTTCAGAATCTAAAATAGGAATACCCACGCTCAGGATTGAATGTTTCAGAGAGGATAATAATTAAATAATACTAGAAACTAAACCACAAGACGTGAAACTTCAGGACAGATAGTTTAACACTTAGTTGATGCTTGGGATAATGATCATAATACATTGCCTTATGTTTATTGAAGTGCTTTCTAAATTTTTTTTAAAAGTGACTTTTGTAAGTATTTTTGTGAGGTTTGGTTATTTTTTTTTTTTAAATCTTGATTCTCACAATGATTCTTTAAGATAAATGGAGTAAATAAATACAATTTACATTTCTAGCAAGCAAAAATGTGGAGACTTTAATCCCAAGTCCCCTACGTTCAAGTTTAATATTCTTTTAAAAATACCATGAATATCATTTTTTCTCAATTGTCTTTACCACTATACATACCTCTGGAGCAAATACTATATGTTAGAGTAGAACATTTTTTTTTCTCATGGTAAAAAATTAATTTTAAACAAGAAAATAAAATTTAGCAGTTTGAAATTTACTAACAAGCTTCCTTATAAATTAATACAACTCAGGAACTATCAGCTCTATGATTATAATGTTTCCTATTATTTTCTAATCTAAAATTTAATGCTTCTAAGAAGGAAATATTTTCTAAAAGCATTTAACAGGAAAAGAATTCCTTGATATACAATATAGATTTCATATCACAGGATGGGAAATTAATAAGGGGTTTGAGAGGGTGAAGGTGGGAGAAACATGTTTTTTTTTTTTTTTTTTTTTTTTTTTTGCTACATTACACCAAAATTTATTATCAAACATCTACCCTATGTCTTTGCCCATGATAGGGACAGGACAAATGAACTGGGGAATAAATGAACCAACTTCATTAATTAAAACAGATTTCTGAAAACACTACAAAGGCATAGCAAATTTAAATCAATGAGTATTATTCATATAAATGTCAAAGAGATACTACAACTTTTAATTTAGGCAGTTCTATTTGTAGAAATTGAACAATCACAGTATATTACATCTCTATCCTGCTGACCTCTGAATGCTATAAATCAAATTTGTTAAGTAAAAAAAAAAAACATATCTAATAAAAAGAGCAAAAAAAAAATTCAGAGAACTAAAAATAAATCTGATAAAAATGCACTATTTTATATATGAAAGAGAAAAGGATCCTGTCTTAAAAAGTGAAGCCCCGGGCTTACCACAGGGTTGGGTTTGGGAGTATACACACGCACTGGTTTAACTCCATTGGTTAGTTTGTTCTTGCTGCTGGTAGGCAAAATCTCTGGGTGAGGCAGAACAGTTGGTTTCACTGGTTCAACAACAGAAGGTGTTGGAATATAAACCGGCTCTGGATCTACCTCACCTTCTACTTTCACCCATAATGGATAATGACGAAGGGGCTGTTCTGGTTCCGTATCACAAATAGCTAAATAAAAAAAGAGAAAAACCATGGTTGATTTTAACAAGTTCAGCTCATTAAATAACATCCGAAATCATCCTTTATTATCCTGAGCACTGTCAGGATAATAAAGAATAAGACATCCATACAAAAAAGGCAGGCTTTTGATTCAAATTTTCATAAATCTCATGAAACTTTGGACAAATAAACTGTTCCCAATGAATTACTTCAATTATTTCCTAATCATGCTTTTTCATTTGCCAAAGATCACAATGAAAAATAATTACAGTTTAATGGGAGAAACAGAAAGAGGAGGGAGGGAAGAAGAAGAAGGGGGGGGGGGGGGGAAAGAGAGAGAGAGAAGCAAATATAACAAATAAAAGAAAAATTTCATTAACATGAAATGCTAAATATGGAGAAAAACTTCAGCATTTAATCAACTAAAAAATTTATATTATAAAGATGGGCATGCCACCCATATTAAAAATAAGTAGGAATTTATAATCCCCTTGAATTACATAGTAAACAATTGATAACAGCAACACCAAGATTATTCAATGATAATTCTAACTCTTTTCAACAATGACATGATTCAGGCCAGTTCAAATGGTCTTGTGATGAAGAGAGAGATATCTGCCCCCAGAGAGAGGATTGTGGGAACTGAGTGTAGATCATATCATAGTATTTTCACTCTTTTTGTTGTTTCCTTGCATTTTGTTTTCTTTCTCATTTTTTTCCCTTTTTGGTCTGATTTTTCTTATGCAGCATAATTGCGGAAATATATATATAAGAATTACACATGTTTAATATATATTGGATTACTTGTCGTCTAAGGGAAGGGGTGGGGGAAAGAGAAGGAAAAAATTTGGAACACAAGGTTTAGCAAGGGTGAATGTTGAATATTATCTATGCATGTTTTGAAAATAAAAAGCTTTAATAAAAAACATTGATAAGTATAGATGAATAACTAGCAATACTATTTATTCTTCTGATTTTCCATCAAGGCTCAATTTTGTCTGATCAAACAGTTTGTACTTTTAGTTCAAGGTATTCTTTCCTACCTCTGATTTGCTGCAGCATATGCATCAGTATGACATTTTGGTATATCTTTTACTGTTTTATAGGGTTACTTTTGTAAAACCTTCCCAATGGGACAAAGTTCCTTAACATCTAAGTTCAAGTTTACTTCTTTCAAATAATTATTTATTAAGCACTTACTTACATATACAGCATCATACTAAATGAAAATATCTGAAGTGCAAAACATAGCTACAATGTAATAATTGACTAATGAAAAGCATAAAAGACAAGAAACTTTTAAATTCTAAATTAGATAAAATTATTCAAGTGTTCAGATCGAGTTCAGAGGTGGGAAGGAGATAGAGAAACAAAGAGAATCAGAAACAGAGAGAGATCAATGCTGTCAGGAAACGTTGCAAAAGGATTCCTGATATTATTGTTCTGTAAGAAATGACGAGCAAGATGATTTCAGAGAGGCTTGGAGAGACTTGAATGAACTGATGCTGAGTGAAATGAGCAGAACAAGGAGTTCATTATACACGGCAACAACAGTACTATATGACGATCAATTCTGATGGACATGGCTCTCTTCAACAATGAAATGTTTCAAACCACCTCCAATTGTTCACTGAAGAAAGCCATATACACCCAGAGAGAGGGATGTGAAATGTGGACCACAACATAACATTCTCATACGCCTTGATTGATATTTGCTTACATTGTGTTTCCTTTATCTGATATATTTTTTGTGTAGATAAGATTTTTCTTGCACAACAATGATAAGTTTGGAAATATGTATGCATATATTCGATTTGCCAATATATTAACATAATTAACATGTAGTGGATATCCTGCCATCTAGGGGAGGGGTGGGGAGTTGGGAGGAAAAATTTGTAACAGAAATGTATGTAAGGGTTATTGTTGAAGAATTACCCACACATATGTTATGCAAATAAAATTTTAAAAAGTTTAAAAAAAAAAGATTCCTGGAAATGGATTTGAGTAAGTCTCAAAGAATTATAACATTTACATAGGCATAAACGTTGATATTCAAGAAAAAGCAAGCAATGAATGAAAGTAAAAAAAAAGGGGAAGCATGAAAAATGGTTTAAATATGAATGAAAAGCCTCAAAAAGACATCTTAAATCATCTAGTATAAGGTATTCATTTAACAAACAAGAAAACTGAGGCCCTGGTTATTCTCTTTTGACAAAGAGAGAAGTTGATAGACAATGATTTAAAAATCTATGAAAACTCTGATTTATGTACTAACCAATCATAATTCCAGACCACTAGTGATGAAGCAGGCTTCTCACATTTTGGGAGAGAGTTAACAGACCAGAGATACAGAATGAGAAATAATTTTAAATACAACCAATGTGTGAATTTGTTTACTTGACTATATTTGCTAAAGGAAAGGCTTTTTTTTTGGAGGGGGGGGAGTGAGGGAAGATGGGAAAGTTGTAGGGGGAGTAACAGTAATTTCAAAACAAGAAGAGAATTAATAAAACACTTTTAAAATACACAGTTTACATTGGAAAGGATATAAGAAAGGTGACATTATGCAGGCACATTTCATGCAAGCATTAAAAAATTGATCTGCACATAATAGATTCACAAATTCATTTGCAATCCTTATTTTCTATACCTTGTACATTAATGTATCCAAGTTTATTAAAGTCTGTCAAGTAAAAAGGATGTTCAGTTTAGAATATATAGGAAAACATTTAAATGGGAAAGTCCAGTAAACAGTTGAAAATACAAAAATGAACAAAGCAGATTTAAAAATTTGCACATAAATGGCCATCAACATATATCTCTCTCAGATATGTAACCCTTTCTCCACCATTCAAAGAAAGAAGAAAAGTTGTCTTCTCATATATTATCTTTGGAGTCAAGTTTGTTCTTTGTAATTTCACAACATTCATTTTTGTTATTCCTACCATTAACACTGTTATAGTCATTGTGTATATTGCATTCTTTACACCAGTTAAATCTCTCCATATTTCTCTGTATTCATCATAGTAAATGCGTCAAATAGCATAGTCATATTCTATCACATTCATTACCACCATTTATTTAGCCATTCCCCAACATATGGGTATTAAATTCATTTCCAGTTTCTTTGCTACCACACAAAATGCTATCACATTTTTTTTTGATGTATATGGGACCTTTCTTTTTTACTAGTGACCTGAGATATAAAAAACTATCAGTGGAATCTCCAGATCAAAGACTATGGACATTTCAGCCATCTTAATCTCAGAAATCCAAATTGCTGTACTACTTTGAAAGCTTTACCAACAATACATTAGTATATGTCTTTCCCCATCAGAAAGATGGCATAGTGGATAGAATAGTAGGCTTGGAATCAGAAAGATGAATCTTATGACTTTAAATAATGACTCAAAAGGGCAGCTAAGTGGTGCAGTGAATAGAGCACCAGCCCTGAAGTTAAGAGGACCTGAATTCAAATTTAGTCTCAAATACTTAACACTTCCTAGCTGTGTGACCCTGGGCAAGTCAACCCCAATTACCTTAAGGGGGGAAAAATGACCTCAGACACAAGCTGTGCAACCCTAAGGGAAGTCACTTAACCCTGTTTACTTCAGTTCCTCATCTGTAAAATTATTTGAAGGAGAAAACGGCAAAGAATTCCAGTATCTTTGCCACAAAAATCCCAAATAAGATCACAAAGAGCTGGATATGACTGAACTGTTCAAGAGCTTTCCACATTCTATCTATTCCAGTCTTTCATCATCTTTGCCTATTTCTTGGGTGTGAGGTGAAATCTCAGGATGGTTATAATTTGTATTTTTCTTGTTACTAGTACTTTTGGAACATCTTTCATATAGTCTTTTAAAATTTGCAATTCTTTTATGAACTTTAAAAAAAAAATCTTCAGCAAATCATCCACTGGGAAATGGCTTATAGTCTTAACATTGTTCAGTTATCTATATATCTTAAGACACACCAAACTCTTACCTAAGAAAATTGATAGAAAGATTGTTTTCTCTTATGTTACTTATTTCCCTCTTGATCTTAGATATCTTTGGGCAGAAGCCTTTCATAAAATAAAAATCACTTTTTTTTTTTTTTTGCTTTTTACTGAGGCAATTGAGGTTAAGTGACTTGCCCAGGGTCACACAGCTAGGGAATGTTAAGTGTCTGAAAACTAGATTTGAACTCAGGTCCTCCTGACGTCAGGGCTGGTGCCCTATCCACTGCACCACCCAGCTGCCCCAAATATTACTTTTTTTTTTTCCTTTTTCTGTATACTTTATATTTTAGATAAGAATACAACTTTGAACCACAGCTGTGAAAGGTATATAATATAATCTCTTTCTCTTAATTTCTGTGTCATATCATCTTTTACCATTCAGGTCAGACATCCTTTTCTAATTTATTGTGGAATAAAGCATAAAATACTAGTAGTAAGCTAAATGTCTGCCAGAATACAGTTTTCCCAGAAATTCTTACAAAAGTTTTTTCCCCCCCTGTCATTTATATTTTCTTTTTTTTTTTCTTTTGCTGAGGCAATTGGGGTTAAGTGACTTGCCCAGGGTCACACAGCTACGGAATGTTAAGTGTCTGAGACCAGATTTGAACCCAGGTTTTCCTGACTTCAGAGCTGGTGCTCTATCCACTGCACCACCTAGCTACCCCCCCCCCCGCCTTTATATTTTCAAGCTTAATAAACAATGGGTAGAATTCCACCATTTCTGAATCTCTCATCTAGTTATATATATTTTTTAAAAAAACATATCAAATGGTTTTAAATATCTGCAGTTTAACTACAAGGTGATTCAGGCCAGTTCCAATGGTTTTATGATGAAGAGAGCCACGTGCACTCAGAGAGAGGTCTGTGGGGTCTGAGTGTGGATTACCACATAGTATTTTTAAAATTGTTGTTTGCCTGCATTTTATTTTCCTTCTCATTTTTTTCCCTTTTTGATGTGATTTTTCTTGCGCAGCATAATTATGGAAATATATCTAAAAAACTGCACGTTTAACTTATGTTGGATTACCTGCTGTTGAGAAGATAGAAGGGAGTGTAGAGGTGAAATGTTTCATAAAGAGGAAAATGGAGATGGTGATGGGAAGAATATGAAGGGGTGCTGGGATTGGGAAAGGAGTGAATGGACATAGATCACAATGAGAGATGAAAAATGAGTTTGATTAACAGCAGCTAGAATTATTAATGAAATGAGTGAGAATATAGCTGGGTAAGATTATTAGTCATTGACAAATTCAGTTCAGGTGGGTTATTAACATTATGAGGAGTTTAGCCTTTAAGAGTCTAGTCAAGTTATTTACGCAAATCAGGTAAGGAGTGGGGGGAGGAGGTTGTTGCAGAAATTTCTGCACTTATCAAATGTTTCTTTCTTATTCTCTTTGCATGAAGTCCAAAGCAGGAGATAGGTAGGCAGTATGGGGAAAAAAGATGTTTGTCCCATGCAGATAAGACACTTCTGCAAGTGAGAAGAAAGCAGGCCAGGAGACCAACACCTATGGAATGGCATCCTTCTAATTGCCAATGCTCAGTCAAGTACCTGACACATTGCAGGTATTCAATAAATACTTTTTGAGTGATTATTAACTTGAGTGGGGTTTCTGCATTCCTTTGCTGACATAAAAAAGCCAGATCTTGGAAATATGTATACATATATTCGATTTGCCAATATTTTAACATAATTAACATGTAGTGGATATCCTGCCATCTAGGGGAGGGGTGGGGAGTTGGAGGGAAAAATTTGTAACAGAAAGCTATGTAAGGGTTATTGTTGAAGAATTACCCACACATGTTATGCAAATTAAAAAAAAAAAAGCCAGATCATTCCTTGACCACCTGCTGATAGGAGATAACAGATTTCTAATATAAATCCACCTTCCTAATAACATATGATTTTCTTGTCAAAATTACTATAGTCTGTTTCACAAGACATTTAACAATTCTGAATTGATATTCACTCATGATATTGGACTATGGGTCTTCGGTTTTACCCTTTAGAAGGTTTCAATATTAAGACTATAATCATCTTGTAAAAAAAAGTTTGGAAATTGTCTCCACACTTTTAAAGTATAATTTGTGCAGTACTGATAATAATTGTACTTAAAAGTTTGATAGAATTCTGTGAATTATCAAGAGGGAACAATTTAAGGCACCTAAGTAGAACAAGAGTGCTGTACTTGGAAGCAGAGATTTGAACCTGAATTCAAAATTGCTTCAATTACTTAATGCCTGCCTATGTGATCCTGGGCAAGTTACTTAGTCTCTTCTAGTCTCAGTTATCTCATCCATAAAATAGGGATAGTAGCACCTAGAACTCCTCAGGAATGTTTTAAGGATCTAATGTAAAGCACTTTCTAGTATTAAAGGACTATATAAATGATAGCTATGATATAGTCCTTTCATTAACTCATCAAGAGTAACGGAAAGCTTTGTAACAGTCAATGTTGAAGAACTACTCATACATATGTTATGCAAATAAAAAGCTTCAATAATAATAAAAAAAATTCACCTTTTTCATTGATATTAGCCTCAGATTTTACAGGGCAATCATAAGTTAGGGTTGCAGCTTGATCTTCTTTGTTTTTTACATTATACTGATCCAAATAATTCTGAGGTTTTTGATGGGTTTTCTCATTATTATTAAAAAAAAAACCACTCCTTTCCTTTACATGAGAATATTTCTTTTGGTAAATTTCATAATTTGGTTGTTCAATTTAACCACAATGGGTATAAGGGTTTAAAACACAGATGATTTCCTCCATACACTATGGAGGAAATCTGTGGATTGTCTCCATTTGTGCCTAATTTTATGTAAAGTTCTGGGCTATTTCTTTCCTTTGGATTTTTTGTTTTGTTTTGTTTTTGCATTATGATGTTCAGGTTTTTTTAACTTATGCTCTTGAGTTGGTTCTATGATCCTTAAGTTATTGCTTCTCATCTTGTATCACTTTGATATCAAGGGGTTTTGCTTGTATAGAGATCATAGTTCTTTTAATGCTATTTTTAAAAGCTTTCTCCTTTCAAATAGTCCTTTACTTCAACATAACATATTCTAAATTTGTTTTTCTTTCACTATTTTAGAAAGACTGACCAGCATAGATAAGTATTTCTATTCTACTAATTATTTCTGCCATGTAAGTCAGAAATTTACTTTTTGCTCCATCAAAATTATTTTTTCAACTTTCTCATTTGTCTCAAACTATTGTGGGACATCTTTCTATGGTTCTAAGCTCCACTGGACATTCACAAGGGCTAATTAATCAGATGCCATTTCTTGTATCTTAAAATATATTAGAAACATTTATAATCTTTCAAATGTTTTATTACTTATTACCCTCTTTTAATATATTCCTTGTTGGCTTATCTGTCTGGGCTTTAGGTTTGTAACTGAACTTTCTTCATTCTGGTTTCTTTGATGGTTTAGGTTTTTTTTTTTTTTTTGCTGAGGCATTTAGGGTTAAGTGACTTGCCCAGGGTCACACAGCTAGGAAGTGCTAAGTGTTTGAGACTACATTTGAACTCAGGTCCTCCTGACTTCAGGGCTAGTGCTCTATCCACGGCACCACCTAGCTGCCCTGATAGTTTAGGTTTCTTGTCCTTTTTTGTCCTTAAATTTTATGATGGTCGGTTTACCCTGATGGTGCTTTATAACTCTGAAGCTGACTCAGTCCCCTCCCTCTTAGAGGAATTTATTTTTTCACTTGCCTCAGGCCCTTCCCCCAAGTAAATTCTAGACAGAAAGGTCTGGCTCTAACTGTATACAAAAACTCTTAATCCATTAACTTTAGCCCCATATGCTGGTCCCTGATCACAAAATTCTTCAATTCTTTGATTGGGTTGCCATGTCAGTGTCCATTACTTTGGAGAGGCGAGGGAGAAGATAAAAGTGGATAGGCAGAGTTCCTGTTGTCTTGGGATTCCTAACATAATGGATCTCCGAAGATATAGAATCCTCCTTCTAAAGACACTCTCTCTCATCCACTCCTGGCTGAACAGAGTTGAAGTCCACTGTTTGCAACTGAAAGTTGGGAGAAAGGATACGGCAGATACTGGCCAATACCATACTAATAAAGAAATTGCTGAGTCCTAGACCATCCCTCCTTATGGGATACTCCTATGGAACGGTATGAGTGAGAGCCAAAAATCTGAATTCTCTACTACTAATTCATGATGATGATGGAGCTGTGAGGAAAGCATTTTGTAAACCTGAAAGTGCTACATAAATATGTAACATTCATACAATTAAATTGAATTGAAAAACCATTTTTAATTATCCATATTGTTTTATATACAAGGCACTACATTAGGCAAGAGAAATTTTTAAAAGTAAAAACAGTCCTTGCTGTCAAACAGTATACATTATTTATTTTTAACCTTTTAAAAGCATCGTGATGACTGTCATTCTAAAATCTTTAAAGGTTCCTCTAAATTGATGCCATATATCTAACATAATTATCATGTAGTGGATATCCTGCCATCTAGGGGAGGGGTGGGGAGTAGGGGGGAAAAATTTGTAACAGAAAACTTTGTAAGGGTTAATGTTTAGGAATTACCCATACATATGTTTTGCAAATAAAAAGTATTAATAAATAAGTCGATGCTATATTCCTCAGTCTGTGATTTTGTCCTTTTTATGTGTGTTGACTAATTCCTTCATCCTCCATAATCTAACTTTAATTTGTTTTTCTAGATATCTTTATCCAGGATTATTAACCCTACTTCCAACCTGTTGACACACCACCATGAACCAATTACCAACTATCATAAAAATCACTGGGTTAACAGTGTCTAACCGATCACTGACTGTCCCATCCCAGCATAGTTTCCATAACCATTAGTCAAAGGAGCAATTCCTGGCTTCCTACCTTCTACAGAAAGCCTATTCCGATCTTTGTTAATTCTAGTGCTTTCCTTCTATTGATTATTTCTTATTCTTATTAATCCCATATATACCTTGTTTATACATAGTTGTTGCCATGTTGTCTCCTTCATTAGAATATGAACTTAGTTCCTCTCCTTTGCCTTTCCTTATATTCACAGTACTTAGCATAGTGCCTGAAATGTAGTATGCCCTTAATAAATGCCAGCAAATGTCAACCACATATTACCAAAAAGGTTGAACATCCAACCTAGCTAAGGTAATAAGAGAGAATGCTAGGGACAAGACATAAGATGTCATGTGTCAGGCAGATCACATCATTACCATTAATTCCCCTCACACCCTTATAAACACAGCCCAGATCAATGAACCTAAGAACCCAAAGACTACTTGCCACTTCATTCAACAACCACTAGCCCTGATTCCAACACAATACCAATCATAATCATGATCCAGAAAAGCAATCTTTTTGGAGATTCAATCTGGCAACCACTACTACAGGTATTAAAACTCATTCAGCAGTTATACCTAATGAAGTCCCCGAAAATAAAGTTGTCCATCAAAGCCCCTGGCACCACCAAATGGTTCCACATCAGAAAGTTATTTCAACATCAGAAATATTTTAGCAATGAAAATAGCATTAAAGAAAATACATTACCATCTGCTTTGCTGTTACATTTAAAGAACTGAAAGGCCTATTCTTCTAACTTGCCACTGAAATCGCTTTTATCTTCCTCTTTAACTTGTAAGCCTCCTTGAAGAACAAACACTGTTATGCTTTTCTATTTGTATCCCTAACACAACACAGTCCACTGGACATAGGCAAGTGTTTAATATACTTTTTCATTCATGTGCAGGCTGAACAATTCAAGTATGTGCTAATTTTTGGAATAAGTAAAAATATGCAATGCTTGTAAAATCACACTTCCATATAATAATTTAGTTATTGAGATCCATTAAACAAGAATTAAAATATATGAGAAGCACACATAATCATGAAAATTACTGAGCCAGGAATCAAAAAACCTTGATTCTAATTCTAATCCCATCAATAATTAGCTAGCCATCTGTTACACCTTAGAAAGCCATAAATGAGATATAAAATATATTTCATAAACAAAATAATGATTTATCAATTGCCAATCTCACCAAAATTGTTGTGAACATCAAATGAAGAAACACATAACACTTTGCAAATGGTAAAGCCATATATCATATTCATATATTCATATTATATATGAATAAATTGATCAAAAAGTTGTCTCCTCAGTCTCATGACCCTTGTTCTAGGGAATATCCTCCACTAACAAAATCTCATTGGAACTGTCATAATGTTGGAGGGGATGTGGGAAAACTGGGACACTGATACATTGTTGGTAGAATTGTGAACTGATGCAACCATTCTGGAGAGCAATTTGGAACTATGCTCAAAAAGTTATCAAACTGTGCATACCCTTTGACCCAGCAGTGTTTCTATTGGGCATATATCCCAAAGAGATCTTAGAGGAGGGAAAGGGACCCACATGTGCAAGAATGTTTGTGGCAGCCCTTCTTGTAGTGGCTAGAAACTGGAAACTGAATAGATGCCCATCAATTGGAGAATGACTGAATAAATTATGGTTTATGAATGTAATGGTATATTATTGTTCTGTAACAAACGACCAGCAGGATGATTTCAGAGAGGCCTGGAGAGACCTACATGAACTGATGCTGAGTGAAATAAGCAGAACCAGGAGATCATTATATATGGCAACACTAAGACTATATGATGATCAATTCTGAAGGACACGGTTCTCTTCAACAATGAGATGTTTCAAACCAATTCCAGTTGTTTAGTGATAAAGAAAGCCATCTACACCTAGGGAGAGGCCTGTGGGAACTGAGTGTGGAGTACAATATAACATTTTCAGGCTTTCTGTTGATGTTTGCTTACATTTAGTTTCCTTCTCAGGTTTTTTTTCTTGTAGATATGATTTTTCTTGTACAGCAAGATAACTGTATAAATATGTATATATATATTTGATTTGTCATATATTTTAACATAATGAACATATATTAGAATACCTGCCATCTAGGAGAGGGAATGGAAAGAGAGAAAAATTTGGAACAGAAGGCTTTGCAAGGGTCAATGTTGAAAAATTACCCATGCTTTGCAAATAAAAAGCTTTAATTAAAAAAGAAGGCACAATATACCAACAACTATCTTTTTAAAGTTTTTAAAGCATCTTTGTAAAGTTTTTAAAGCATCTTTGTAATAAAGAACTAAAAGGTTGATTTCTGAATACCATATCAGGAGCTTTTCAACAAGAAAACTCATAATGATAATAAAATATATTAGGATCATCTCCAGTTTTTGACTCTTAATCAAACTAATATTTTACTATTGGAAAGGATATGCCAATCTACATCACAATGGTTCAAATCACTGTCCTCATAAATCTCAAAAAAGGAAGTTCCATGTATAATCATCTTTTTTCCCTGTTCTACTATGTTGCAAAAATGCTTGTTATATTTTCAAAATCAAGAATAAAATAAATTAAGTTAAAAAAAAGAAAGAAAGAATTGAATCTTGAAGGAAGCCAAAAAATCAGAGGCAAAAGTGAGGGAGAGCATTCTACGTAGTGCAAATGCATTTAGTTAGGAGATGGATGGAGTGTCATGTGGAAAGAACAACAAGCAATCCAATGTAGCTGTTATCATAAAGTACACAGAGATTGGAAAGGTAGGAAAGTGCAATGTTTTAAAAGGCTTTAACTGCCACAGGAGATGAATGAAAACACTGAAGCTCATTGAGCAAGAAGGGAATATGGTTAATCCTTCAATAGCAAAATCATTTTTAGGGCTAAGTGAAGGACATTCAGAAGTGAAGAAAAACTTGAGGGAGGGAAATTAATCAAAAAGGATGAGCAGTAAGGAGGGCGTGCATAAGAGTAGTTGTACCACTGGGACATTCATGAAATGCTGTGAAGGTTAAAAATGACAATATTTGCTAAGACTGCTCATGTGAGGTAAGAAACTGAGGTTTCAGGACTGGGTGACTGAGAAAATGGCAGTATCTTCAACAATAACAGTGAAGTTGGAAAGAGAAAAGAGATGTGAGGGAAGAGGAGTTCTGTTTTTGACAAGTGGTAATTTGAGAGGTCTATAGTACCCCTAACAACAGCCAAAAACAGTAACAGTGACAGCAGAAAGACCAGTAAAAGACTTCTTTCTAAAAACACAAAAGGGAACAGAAAAGGAAAACAGAAGTAAAGATGGAAGTCAGTTGGAAGTAATAGAGGAGGTGGTGGGCCTGGGATATCATGGACAGAATCTGGTAACAAACATGCCTAGAGATGAATCAATGTTTTTTTATGGGACATTACAAAGTGGGAAAGGGCATGAAAGCAGGGTAGGGAATGGAGGAATAATGAGGAAGAATATGATGTCAAATCAAGGGCTAGCAATTAGTTTTATACCAACATATCTCACTTTATATCAAATTACAAAGCAAATGTTTTGTTATTTGACCTACATGACTTGGATATAAAAAAGTTGTACCACAAATTAGAGGACCAAGGAAGAAATTACCTTTTGAATTTATGGCAAACAAGGAACAGAGATGAATACAGACAAGAAAAAAAGATAATTTTGATTACATAAAATTTAGAAAATGAATAGTTAAAATTGGAAGGAAAACAAGTAACTGGAGGAAAAATCCTGGCAACAAGTTCACCTAGTAAAGTTCTCATTTCCAAAATATAGAAGAACTAATCCAAATTTATAAGACTAAAAGTCCACTCTCAAATTTAAAAAATTTAAACAGTTTTCAAAGGAAAATAAAAAACTGAACTTGCAATTGCTATATGAAAAACTGTCACAAATCACTAGTAAGCAACTTCAATTTCTTTATCCCACTTGCAACAAAAAAACCAAGCTGCTAACAACAACAAAAAGACCAATTAGTAGAGAAGCTGTGAGAAAATAAGCACATTAATGCATTGTTGGTGGAGGTGTTAAATGGTACAGCCATTCTAATTCTACAAAGTAATTTGGAAATTTGTGCCTAAAAGTTACTATGCTTAACAAACACTGAGACAGCAATACTACTACTGGGCTTATACCCTAAAGAGATGAAAGTGAAAAAAGGATCCACATGCATAAAAATATTTATAATAAATCTTTTTTTAAATTAATGCAAAAAACCAGAAACTTTGGAAGTGTTTTATCATCACTGAAAAACAGCTAAACAAATCATAATATATGCATTTTTCCTTACAAATAAGGGAATATTTTCACATAAGTCTAAGAAAGCAAAGAAGGCAAATGAAGTAATAATCCAAGATAAGTTTCTCAAAGCTGTCAGTGCTCTTTCTCTATCTTTCTACCAAAAATAATCTATTTTCTCTGGGGCAGCTGGGTGGCACAGTGGATAGAGCACCAACCCTGAAGTTAGGAGGACCTGAGTTCAAATCCCACCTCAGACACTTAACACCTTCCTAGCTGTGTGACCCTGGGCAAGTCACTTAACCCCAATTGCCTGGGGGGGGGGGGGGAATCCATTTGCTCTTTACTCATCTTTGTATAATGGCCTCCATGCCATTTCCTAATGATGTGTCATACACTCCGCCAACAACATCCCCATATCTCCTCCTCCAAACTTGGAGTTTATTCCTAAGTCACCCAACTGATAGGCAAGTTTTTGTCTTATATTATCAATGTTCCATTCTACTTCCTATACATCCATTCACCATGATGCTTACACTTCAACCATCATTTTCAATTGTCACTCTCCTAGGCAACCTTGGACTCCTTATCTATGGATTCCTCAAGCTCTGAAAGGCAAACTCTCACCTTATCTTGCCAGGGCTAGGCTTCCACACCATTTCCTGGTCATCTCCTCACTATGCCAAAGCAGGCATATTTCACCTCAACTTCCATTTCTTTCCAGCTCCCCTTTAGTTATTGTCTTCTCCCATTAAAATGTAAGCTCTATGAATCCAGGGATTGCCTTGCTTGCTTCTATCTGTATCCTCCTGGCTTAGCACCATGCCTGGTAAATGCTAAGTAAATATTTTAGTCATCCATCTATTAAGATGTTTCCATTATCCAATAAAGTCAATATAAAAAATTAAATGTTCCTTGAGAACACTAACAATTTTGTTTTGTCTTCCTATCCTTTGTGCCTAGAATAATATCTAACACACATAAGGTGCCTATATTATTAAATTTCTCTATTAGTCATGTAAATGAGTAACAGAAACAAGATAGAAAATTGAATCCACAAATAGTCTCAAAGACCAAGCATTATATGAATATGGATAGGTCTAATTTTCATTTCCTCTATATAAGGTGTCAAATATGAGTCGTAGACAAGCTCTAGCAAGAGCCTAGGTAAAGTACATTTTTCAATACACTAAAGCTAGCTATGTTACTTCTTATCAAAGAGTTAATGGGGAAAAAACTATAATGGCAGAAAACAGGAAAGAATAAAAGCCAAGTGAAAATCTAAATCCAGGTATTCATTCAATAAAATGAAAGGGTACATAAATGAATGAAGATAACCCCTTTTTTCTTTCAGCTTGCACTTCCAGAATCTAAAACAGTGTCTTATATTTAATAAGTGTTTAACAAGTGCTCTTTATTTAAACTGCATATTACCTTAATAAAAGAGGAAAAACACATTCAAAAGTAATCAAAATAATGGTCCCTAAAATGTAAACTAACCAAGCGTCAAATCAAAATGTTTTGGATTTCCTGTCAAACTCATGAAAAACCAGAATAATAACTGAACGAATGCTAGAAAGTAATGAGGGAAAACCTACTAACTAAAACAAGAAATTATTTTAAAATTTGATATCTATTACTGGATATATACAAGTCTTCAAAGAATTAAAAATGAATTATCACATAGAGGACAATGAAAAATTACATGGCAGACATAAATAGATTCCTTATGGAAAACATCAGAAAACAATTATCCAGAAACTGTATGATAGGAAGAAAAGATGAGTTGGTCAAAAGGTAAAAGATATTAAGTAGACAGTCATATTACTCCAAAGGTGCCTTAGAGATATCAGGAAAAAGCTAAGCAGATCTCCCCTAAGTCAGGTCGATTTCGTCTCAAATTTATGAGAAAGAATGAACAGGATGTATAGGATAGAATGGAATGCAATGCAGTTTGATGGAGAGAATTCCAAATCAGAAGATATCAATCCAGTGAACGTAAAAAAACAAAAAACCCTATGTATTACTAAAGCATTAAAAAAAATTCTGAAACAACTATAACATAAATGTTCCCATGAGACTTCTTTAATAACACATCCCACTTCTGCCCAACACCAATTAATACTCACTATATTCCACCTTCTTTCTCTTCTTTTTTTCTTTCAATCGATCTTCCTCCCTGGTCAGTTCTTTTCCTCCTTCCTTTTTCTGATCCCCAAGAATACCAGAAAATATTGAGTCTCTTCGAGCAGCTTTCCTCAGCAAGCGCTTTTTCTTTGATCTTCCTTTAACAAGCACAACTTTTCTTTTCAAACAGGTGCAGCCAAACATACAGTCAGGCCGGCGACAATGAGCAGGTTGGCGTTTCTCCAAGGCTAGACTAGCGCATATACAGCCCAGTCGGCAGAAGTCATTGTTGCATGGGGGAGCTCGTTTCTTGATAATTTTGTGGATGGGTTTAGTTTTGAGAGATGCCTAAAATAAAAGCACACACTTGTAATTCTACAAAAATTTATTTCCAACATTACCCTTAACCACTACTAAATGTAGTGTCATATAATCTACATCAATATCATAGCTACAACTTTAATCTTTTCCTCATTATGACAATGAAAAATCATATTTCATTTGAGAAATCCTTAACAACTAGCACAATCAGAATGATTTCCATCTAGAAGTCAAAGGGCAAGATGATTGTGTAGCCAGGGCAAGGAACAATCTTAGACAAATTCATGGTACAGACAAGCAGAAGAATGTTCTTATTAAACTTATTTTCAATTGGAAATATATACACATTTCTTTATGCCAATATAGAGTATATAATACATACTGAATAGGAGCACTAATAGTTTAGGGATCAGTAAACTAGAACCTCACTCAATATTAGAGATGACTATCAATTTAAAATATTTCCTATAAAGAAAAATCCTATCTGAATGACAAGATTTTCGGTTAAAGAATTAAGTCCCTCTAGGATTCTGATAGAATCCAAGTTAACAGATTCATTAAGGTTTTCCTTCCTCTTAAGATTTTTTACTCATTTTCTTTCCTTTTCCCCCCTCTCCTTAAGTATATTTTATTTTTTCCAATTACATGAAAAAATAGTTTCAAACATTCATTTTTATAAAAGCTTTTGACTTCCAATTTTTTTTCCCCTTTCCAACCCCAACTCTTTCCCCAAGATGGCAAGCAATCTGATAAGGATTATACATGTAGAATCATAGTAAACACATTTCCACATTAGTCTTGTTGTGAAAGAAGAATCAAAAACTTTGACTCATTGACTAGGAAATTAAAGATCAAAAGTGGAAGTTGCTATGTTCATAGTTTTTATTGGCTTTTTAAAAAATATGATCAAATATCACTGATTACATCCAGAAATAACAGCTATCATTACTGATTTAAAAATTCCTACCGCAAAATTTTAAACCAAAATATTATATTGTCTCCTCTACAATCATAAATTTATTTAAACTTCCTGGGATATAGTACCTTTTAAGCAGAATTTTCATTCTTTTTCTTAAAGTATTTTCAAAATATATAGATAATATTTTCAACATTCACCTTTGCAAAACCTTGTGTTCCAAATTTTTCCCTCTCTTCCTCCTTCCCCCTCCCCTCAATGACAACTAATCCAATATATGTTAAACATGTACAACTCTTCTATACATATTCCAACTATCATTTAAGCAAAATTTCTCAAAGCTGTTTCAATAAGATCAGAAAATATACTTATTTACATTCTGGGGATTAAAATTAAGAGATTTCAGAAAGGCAAGCTGCCTTTATACAGAAGAGGGATATTTAAAAGCACAACTGTATTGTCTCCCTCTGCTGGTAGAAGAAGTGTACTCGTGTCTAACTGGTAAAGAATAAATGGAGGGGACATTTTAAGCTTGTTCATAAAAAAGATACAAAGGTAAGTTAAAGACTATAAACTAACTGATCTTATTGACAAATCCCATTCCAATCTCCCTTTAATAATCACATCTCTTCTAACCCAAATTAATACCTTCTGGAAAAGGCAAGATACATACTTGGGCTGTAAGGAGAGTTGTTAAAGACACATCTGCTCTCTCCTCAGTAATGTAGGTCCGTGGTTTCCCTTCCCACAGGGCACAATCTTCCAAGTCCATCAGTTTCACCTGAGATTTAGACAATCCTGGAGGACGAGTTGCGGGATGCTGTTGGTGATGTGCTTGCCTCAGATTGATCTGCTTTGGCAATACATTTTCATCCATAGTTGGTACAACCAAGTTTTCCCCCTGACTTTCCAACCTGCTATTTGGGGAAGTCTTGGTGGCCTTATCTCCTTGAGATGATTTTTGCTTTGGTGAAACAGGAGATGGCAAAATGGGTTTATAAGACGATTTAGTTCGGCTGCTTGAAAATGCTTGTTTATTGAGAGACTTGGTCTTACGAGGGGCAGAGGGCACGGGATGAGGCTTTAAAGAGTAAGATGTGGATGGGGTAACGGTAGATTGCTTCTTTAGGACACTATCTAATGTTCGTACATAGCTAGTACTCTTCGTTGGCAGTTGATATACCACAGGTGATGTGGGAGCATTTGATGAAAAGCCCATGCTTGTTTCCATTAGTTTGCCTTCATTTTCTAAATATTCATCAAGTTTGTCACTACAAAAGGCAGAGCGATTCTTTAAGGAACTCTCTGAACTGCCACCTGAAATTAAATAAATAATTTCTTGAGAAAAGTATAGTATAAATCCTAAAAAATGCACTATAACAAAAAGCAAGCCTTTGTGCAGCCCTGGAATAGAAAATTATTTAACTTGATGATATTCTAAGAAGGGAGAAAAATAAAAAAGGACAAAAACTGATTAATCCTATATATCCTTTGCATTTTAAAACTTGCATAATTTTCTTGCTTTCTATTTCTTCTCCAATTCATCCTTAAAAAAGCAATTCAAATCATTTTCATAAATGTACTGCTCTAATTACAACACAATTCTACTTAAAAGCCTTTAAAGAGTCCTCATCACCCACTCATTAAATTCTAGATCTTTTATTCCAGGCTCTTTATATATTATGTGGGGCCAACCTAATTTTCTAGTTTTCGTAGTATTGTTTTTCATGTACTCCTCTTGCTTTTTTTTTTTCTTCTACACATTTCCTCAAACTGATTCTCATATCTCAAAGGGATTCCTTTCTATCAATTTACTGAAGACCATCCTTATTTCCACAGCTGTGTGCATGTATATGTGTTATATGTTTTTGTTTTCAAAAGTGACTCCCCACATCTCTCTTTTTCCACTTTGACTAAGCTGAAATTCCAATCAATATAATGACATTCACAATCTTACAAGACTGATGTAGACAAAATAACTTTTAGGCAAAAAAATGATGGACTAGAGAGAAAAACATGTTCAAGAAGAGTCAAAGTTTGAATCTTTTTCCTGACTTTGAGGGGAATGGTATGGGAATGGTATGAGAGAAATGTGGGGTAGTGACAGTGATACAAAACCAGAAAACAAGGCCAATTATAAAACATTACAAGATTCAAAGAAGAGAGAATAAATTTCAAATGGGGTTTCCTGATCAATAAGTTGGAAGAACCACACTTTCTCTGATTCTCACCACTTCTTAAATCTTTGACATAAGAACAAATTTCCACAGTGTAAGACACCAACAAAAATGAACTAAAAGTAATTAAGACAAACCCCTAATTCCTAACTCAATCAGCAGTCATCTTGAGGTGAGAAGGCCTACAGTAGAACTGAAAGAGAAGACAAAGTGGCTGAAATAAGTGGAAAAGGATCCTATTAAAGAAGTTCCCATGAGGATTAGAGAGATATTAGACAATTGGAGATAAGGAGTTTAAAATAAGTATAAACTATTTGGTGCTTAAAAACGACTAGTCATCCTGCTTCAGAGGGGGAAATAGACTGAGTTCAAATCTCAGACACTTAACATTCCCTAGCTGTATGACCCTGGGCAAGTCACTTAACCTCAATTGCCTCAGCAAAAAGAAAAAAAAAAAAGGAGGGGGAGGGGAGGAAATAGAGCTCTTGAAGGCAAGTGGCACACAGAAAAGTGTGAGGGCATGGACCCAGAGAGATGTCATACCAAATGAGAAAGAAATTATCCATTGCAAAGGATAGTAAAAAACTGCACAATCAGGGACAAGAAAATTGCTCCTATAGGCCATTACTTCTATCCTTTCATCTTAAAGAACTATTATTTCTAAGAGTAAGACACAAGAGAAAAGAGGAGCCAGCAGTGAAGATATACAAGACATTATTAAATTAAAATTCTCTTAAGTTAAAAACTGGACTGATGCTGAGTGAAATAAGCAGAACCAGGAGATTATACACGGCAACAACGATACTATGATGATCAATTCTGATGGACATGGCTCTCTTCAACAATGAAATGTTTCAAACAAGTTCCAACTGTTCAGTGAAGAAAGCCATATACACCCAGAGAGAGGGATATGAAATGTGGACCACAATATAACATTTTCATGCTCTCTATTGATGTCTGCTTGCATTGTGTTTCCTTTCTCTGATTTTTTTTCTTGTATATACGATTTTTCATACACAACGATAAGTGTGGAAATATGTAAACATATATTCGATTTGTCAAGTATTTTAACATAATTAACATGTAGTGGATCTCCTGCCATCTAGGGGAGGGGTGGGGACTAGAGGAGAAAAATTTGTAACAGAAAGCTTTGTAAGGGTCAATGTTGAAGAATTACCCATACATGTTTTGCAAACAAAGTTTTAATTTAAAAAAAATATATCAAAAAAGGGTAAAACAGTTTTCTACACCCCCCAAAAAAAATCAAAAAAGGAAAAGAAGAAAATACAAAAAAAAAAAAGAAAAAAGTAAGAATTCCAAATCAAGCAAATTCAAAAGAGTACAAAGATCACAAATAGGGCTATGTTGATACTATCATGTTAATTTCAATATATCCTTTAAAAAACCTGTAAGAGATTTATGTCTCCGTATATTGAAATATTCTTGTTCACTAGTATTTAACTTCACTATTTGAGAAAAAAATAATAAATTTAAAAAACAAAACACAACTAATCATTCATTCTTGTACCAAGTATTATACTGGGTGAGTTTTGTTTTGTTTCTAAGTAGAAAATAAAGTTTCTTTCAGTTTGTTTCAGTGGAAATAACAATGTACATAAGAACACATAATGAGACAATAAACCAACTAAGTGTATATACATAATTGTGGTTAGGCAGACAAATAAGGAGGGACTGGAATGATTTAAGATCTTAACAGAGAAGGCTTTCCTGAGGAAAATGTGTTTTGCACAACTTTGAGAACAGAACACAGAGATGAAAACTGTACTTATGTTCTATCTCTCATACCCATAAAAATTATGGGACTATAGGCAATCACTTAATTTTTCTGAGCCTTATTTGTATCACCTCTTAAATGAGAATATTCATACCTACCACAAAGCATCTTACAGGGTGTCTCAGAAGTCTTATTTATAATGATTCTGGGTATTATTTAAAAGGTTCTAAAGGAAAACATTATTAGCATGATGAAAAGCCTTGTTTAAAAAAGTGACTCTTTCATTACTAGGTCTAGACCCCAAAGAGGATTTAAGAAATTAGAAAGGGTCCTGTACATACTTAAATATTTGTAGCAGCTTTTTGTAGTGGCAAAAAAAGTAAAAGTTAAGACTGTGCCATTCAACTGGGGAATGCTGAACTAATTAAGAGAGATGAACATAATGGAACATTAATGTACTGCAAGAATTAATGAAAAATTTAATTACAGAGAGATATGCAAAGACTTGTATGAACTGATGTGAAGAATAGTGAAAAGAACTAAAGGAAAAAATTATTACAAAAACTCTTAAAAAAAATATTTTGTAAGACTCAGGAATTCTGATCAATGCTATGACCAATTGTAATTTCTAAGCACGAAGACTGCACAATACACTTATCTCCTGACAAAGAAGGGATGGGACTAATATACAATATGACACACATACTTCTGGACATGGTCAATATGGGAATTTGTCTTGCTTGACATATTTGTAACATATTTCACAGGCATATTTATGATAAGGATTTTTTTTCTTTTTTGGGGGGGTGGACAAGGGGAAGAAAGGGATAGAAAAAACACTTGTAAATTGAACAATAACATTTTTCTTTAAAAAAGGAAGATGATTGTTATTTTGTAGTTGTATGTAACAGAAAGAACTGAGCAGTCATAAAAAAGCTATTGCAATAACCTAAGTCTGCGAATTTAAAGTTTAAAGGTTAAAGATAAGATATAGTTGTAGAAATAAAGGGAACAGAATAAATTTGAGAAAAATGCATTTCTTTTCACAATTTCTGGTTTAATTTAAATCATAAGGGAAAGACCAAGAAAGAATAATTATCAAATTATATGTTTTATAAAACATTTGTTAGGAATAATTATTTCCTTCTCCAAATCTGGTTACCTTCATTCTTAGAAGAAGAAGCACTGTGAAACTTTCCTCTCCACCCTTTGATCTTAGTGAAGTCATTGGTCTTCCCAGTCCTGGAAACAAAAGGAAATCCAGCATCTGAAAAAAGAAAAAGTCCAATAAAAAGTGTCACTAAATTACAAATAGTTATATAACATCTTATTTGCTAAGATCCACACACTATACATAAGACCTAATTTCACTTGCTTTTCAATAAATAAATTCTTACATTCTCATCATATACAATCTTAAACCTAAGTAATTAAAATGGTGCTTGATTTTTCAAATGCAATTTACTCACCTGGAGAGCCAGGATTGGTTCCTCCAAGGCTCCAAAGAGGAAAGCTAGTGGCAGGAGCCAGAGGCAACTGTACCCCCAAGTATTTAAGGTCAATACTCATTGATGGATCCACTGAGTTCAGTTTTAAACCCACTGCCAAAAATAACACAATAAAGCATTTTTAAAAATCAATATTTCAAAAATAAACATGAAAAAATCTCATCAGCAATGAAGAGATATTGACAGTCTCATTAATAAGCTTCCCTTCACAACAATCTTATAAAACAATTAAGTAAAAACAATTTTGTGGATGATGAAACTGAGATATTATGTGACTTTCTCCAAAACCATTCAATCAATAATATTAAATATATCATCATATTAAATAAGATATACTTGAGACATAATTAGAAGTTTTCAAAGATAATTTCAATTGGCATAATATTTTATGAATAGCTGTTATTCTAAGACATGATATCTTTAAGAAATTATATATGCCAAGTATATACTTGGACATATAAATTGATACAGCTATTTAAAAAAAAAAAGGAAAGAGGGGAGAGAGGGAAAGAAGGTTAGAGGAAGGAAGGAATGGAGGGAGAAACAGAGGGAAAGGAGAAAGGAAGAAAGGAAAAAGGGAGGGAGAAGAAAGAAGGAGGAAGGGAAGCATTAATAAGCCTAACAGAAAAACAAAATTTTATTTCAGAGACTATTTGAATAGTCTGAAATGCCTAATATACAAAAAGAAAAGGGCAGCTAGATAGTGAAGTTGATAGAGCACCAGCCCTGAAGTCAAGAGGACCTGAATTCAAATTTGACCTCAGACACTTAACACTTCCTAGCTGTGGGCCTCTTAAGCAAGTCACTTAACCCTAATTGCTTCAGGATAAATAATAATAATAATAATAATTCCTAAAAGAAAAAAAAACTAATATAACATTATACAATATTAGCATTCATTTATGTTTTAGGTTCCCAAGCTTTTAAATTTCTTAACAACTGAGCACAGAAGAAATTATCAAAGAATGAACTTTTCAGTGGACTCATAACTAACAAGTCTAGATTCCAGTTCTAATTGTGTGAATAAAAAATAAAATGAATGAATGATTGAAAGTCTGTGCTCTCTGAAGAGAGGCTTAGCTTTCTCATTTACAAAATGAGGTGCCTGAACAAGAACAACATTAGTATTCCATCTACTTCTACAGTGGAGTAGTACACAGAATGCTGTACGTAAGACGAAGATCTGAGTTCAAATCTAGTCTCAGACCTTTATTAGCTGTGTCCCTTAGACAAGTCATTTAATCCCTGTCTGCTTCAGTTTCCTCATCATGGGGATAATAATAAAGCAGGAAGAGAATAAGAATGTATTCATTCGTACTATGTGCCTGGCACTAGGCTAAGCTCTTTACAAATATTTTCTCATTTGATGACCACAAACAAACCCTGTGAGATAGGTGTTGTAATTATCAAGGAATTTGTTGTATTGGTTTGGTTTATTTTATGCAATGAGTACAAGGGAGTAGTATTAGGGACAGATTCAGAATATTTCTAAAAAGTAAGGCAGAAGAGGGAGAGAAGAAAGAGAAGAGAGAATACAAACCTTTAGAAAACCTAAGTTTCAAAATGATCTAAGCCATATCATTTTTTTTTTTTTTTTTTGCTTTTTTGCTGAGGCAATTGAGATTAAGTGACTTGCCCAGGGTCACACAGCTAGGGAATGTTAAGTGTCTGAGACCAGATTTGAACTCAGGTACTCCTGACTTCAGGGCTGGTGCTCTATCCACTGCGCCACCTAGCTGCCCCCAAGCCATATCATTTCAAGGGCTTTTATAGAAGAAACATGGAAAGGACAAGAAATAGAAACTGGAACAGATATGTCAAAAATGTTCAAGTGATCTATTATCATCTTTAATAGGTATGAAAATTCACATATGGAGCATTTCATCTTATTAACACATGAGGAAATGTTAATGGCACAGAAGCTAAAGTTAAGAAGAAAGGATAGACCTGATCCACTACATACTATATACAGGAGAAATTGATAGTGAATAGTAATGCTATTTCAAGGATACTCAAGAATCAAACATGAAGACAGTTTAGAGGAAAACCTTTCAAAAGAGAAAAAAAAATCAGGTTTGGTATTCTATAAAGGAGTAATAACAAGAAATCAGCAATTACCACTGATATGTCTTTCTTATTTTTTGAGAGTATTTTTTTCATTTTAGAGAATCCTGAATAAAAGATAAGAAAATATTTTTCACTGTCTGCAGCAAACTACATATTTATAGTCACAAAACTGACAAGAGGACCTAAGATCCAATTGTATCCTTTTACTGATTTTTTTTTAAAATCAGTTACTGCCCTCAACTTTCCAAATATAATAGATCTCCCACAAATAGGGTTGATATATGTGACCACATACAATGCTACAGAAAAAAAAACATCAAGCTATAAAACAATGAAGCAATTACTATTCTAAGATTTCTACTTGTATCTTAGAAAAGACCCTTTTCACAGGCCAAAAAAGAAAAAAATTCCTATCAATAAGTAAGATTTTCCAAATGGTTCTTATCTGAAGATAATGTGGTAACAATCCTACCTAGTTCACTGAAGGCTCAACTAAATGCACATTAATTTAAAACATTCATCATACTGTGGCAACAATACTACCTAGTTCACTGAAGACTCAATTAAATACACAATATTTTAAAACATTCATCATTAAAAAATAAAGCAGAATTTCTTAGGTAACCTAACTTATAAATTAATAGGAAACTCATCTTGTTATCCATATGACATGCTAACACATGAACACAAATGTGGTTCTCATTATCTGAGGGACTTAAAAAATGCAGGTCTTCCTCACTTGAAGCAAGCATTCTAAACAATGCACCCATGCTGTCTTCTATGAATCATATGCAGAATCAAAAGTCAACGTAAAACAAAATATTCATTTTGCTTTCATAATTAATTCCCCTCTACAATACTAGCTTAACACTTTAATCTTAGCATTTATATCCCTATCCAGCATGTCAATGTCTGTCACTCACTTCTATGCTGTCAGATGTTGTAAACATATTTGTTTTCATAGACATTATCTTCTGCAATTTGAAAATATTTCTGTTTTTAACAACCATCAACTTAAAGTCAAAAGTTCATGATAGAATACATCACAAAAGCAAATGAAAATGTAATTCTAATTCTGACACAAAATTAGAAGTTGTCTATCCTTTAAAAAGTAGAAAATAAGTTGACTTATGTTCTCTTCACATGCCATTTTAAATAATGATGTAGATATTAAAAGCAGAGTTGAAATGATAAAGATATAAAAATCAATACATAGAAAAATGTGGCAGAGATAAAAGAAATACAATCAATAACATGGATAGATCTTTGTAAAAATCAACCTGAGGGGTTTTACATTAAGGAAAATTTTAGCAATTTATTTGCAGAAATGTGAATGGTGACAAAAAACAAAATTAAATCCTTTGTCAATACAATAAAAACTTCTGAGCTATGAAAAACAAATTTAAAGGCTCTCTATCAGAAACACAAGTCACAAACAGAAAGTGTGTACTACTAAGATTCCTTTAATTCAAAAGGAAAGAAAAGGGAAAAAAATGGCATTGAAGGTTCTTGTATAATTAATGTTACAAGCAACACATCTTAATTCTAGTATCTTTGACAAAATGTGGATCTGGTTAAGTTACATCAGTTCACAAATAAAAAGAATATAGAGGAAAAAAATTAAAGACTCAAAAAAGAAAATTATTTGAATATAAAAGCATTGAGAGGATTCTGGGGAAAAGAAATACATAAACCCTTATATTTATCTAACAATATCTTTATATGATCTTATGGGGAAAAAAATCAAATTTGAAATAAAAGAGGACTTATGTTATAATGGAATTTAGTGCTAGAGAAAATTATATATATTCCCAACAAAAAACAAACCACCTATATACACACCACATTCTGCATGGAAAAATAAAGAACAAAAGGTAATACTGATTTGTAAATACTATTTCTAGAGCCCCAAACAGTTGTAAATGGGAAGAAACTTGAAGTGAACCAACTCATATTATGCTACCATGTTTTGTTGAAAAAATTATGCCTCCCCTAAAATCCACACTTTGATTCATTCTTTGTTCACAAGAAATTAGTATAGTTGCAATTATAACCTAAATGTTGGTTTAAAAAAAAAAAGATGCTAATTTCCCTTATTTTTAATTTCACTTTTCAAAGTGACATGCCAAAACTTTTCCCCGTTACTTCCTATGAAATACTAGACCCATTTTAACTGTATTCATTTTAAGTAACCTCATCCAGTACTAATTAGTGTCAGGGGAAAAAAGGATACCTGGTGTTGTATGTATAAGATAAATGTAAAAATCAATAGATTAATGTAACATAAACATAACCTATACATGTATATTTATAGACATATAAGTCAACATTACATGGTCTCTTCACATGCCAGAAACAATTGATTATTGCTTCTGATAGACAATATGGGCCTACAAGTGAGGAAAAATATCAAGATGTATTCTATTTGGGAAAATGGAATGTGCTTTCAATAACACTAAACCTCTTGCAAATATAAAGATACCATAGAGAGTAGGTTGAACATGAATGAACTTGTCATGAATGTAAGCAACATAGTAGTTTATCCATATTTAAGTTAGGATAGCTAGATGTTTGTCTTACATGGATATAAGATTACTATGTATGTTTATCTTAAGTACTTATTAAATATATGTAAATTTTTATTAAACATTATGTACATTGGGGCAGCTAGGTTGGTGCAGTGGATAGAAAACCAGGTCTGAAGTCAGAATGACCCAAGTTCAAATCTGGTCTCAGACACTTAACACTTCCTATCTGTGTGACCCTGGGCAAGTCACTTAACCCTAATTGCCTCAGCAAAAAAATAAAAATTCAAAAATTAAATTCAAAACAAAACATTATATACATGTTACCTGTGCTAACAATACCAGCATACTAGTTTACTGAACCAAAACCTTTGGGAACTGATTACTGATTACATAATCCTTAAGTAGATTGACAAGACTACCATAAAACCAAACCATGCTGGCCTATGGGGTGACATTTTTGATCTGATTGGTCCAGTGCAGCAATACTGGTTGTCATACCCTAAAAATCCACATTGATACAAACCTTATAAGCAGATAAGAACACCACCATGAGTTTCAGGATTCAAGGGAGTATGAAGGGACTTAATGCAATTATTCAGACAAGAACAGGGAGGATCTAATTTCCAGTCCTTATTGCCCACAGCTCTAGACTGACTGCTTGGAATTACTCCAGTCACACACATTCCCAGACCACAAGCCTTCACACTTTTCCCTTCACTTGAGAGCAGCAAAATTTGTCCCTTGGGTGATAACTAATGCCCAGCAGGGACTGGGCTTACTGACTGTAGGAGTTTTATGATATGGAAACTTGGAAAGGAGTTTTCCCTTCCTACTAAGTAACTTGGTGCTTTATTATCAAACAGTAAGTATAATGTATTCATCAGTTTAACTAGAAATAAATAAAGCATTTCTACCAATTAAAATTTACAGCATATACCACCATAAAGATACAAGACATGTTCAATATTGATCACTTGGGCATCTATACACAAGAAATAAATTAAAGAGCCTGGAACAATATGATTGAAAAAATGAGGGTTACAGTGGTACAGAAGAGAGAACTCTGGCTCTGAAATTAGAGGACCTGGGCTTAATTGCCATCATTGATACTTGTTTGCCTGTGTGGCTTTGGGCAAATCACTTTACTTCCCTAGATCTTGGTTTTCATTTGTAAAATAAAGAAACTGGACTAGATGCCTCTCAGCTCTCCTCTAGCTCTACATCTCTGTGTCTGTAAAATAGGCCTACTCCATCTATAGGTAGCATATGGGCAGTCCTAATGTTATACTACTAACTATCCTTGAGATGGTAAAACAATTAGAAGATTTCTGGTTTACTGGCTTATATCCTCTATGAAGAATTTATGGAAACAAAAAAGATATAGACAAAGAAAAATATGGAGAAAACACACCAAACAATGAAAGTAAATGTCCAAAGTAATTGTTAAGTTTATTAAACTTATTATTAAAATAAAACCCTTAGATTAAGACTAAAGGGAAGCCAAACTCATCTTCTTAAATTTAAATCTGGCTCAGATACTGGCTGTGACCCTTAGAAAAATGGCAACCCTGTTTGCTTCAGTTTCCTCATCTGTAATAGGAGCTTCTGGTCTCAGATGCTGGCTGTGTGACTCCCTAGAAAGTGACTAACCCTTTTTGTCTCAGTTTCCTCAACTGTAACATGAGCTGAAGAAGGAAATGGCAAACCACTCTAATATCTTTGCCAAGAAAATTCCAAATGGGATCATAAAACATTGGACACAACTGAAAAACATTTGATGATAAACCTGAAGAATGACACTAAACGGGCAACTAGATGGTGCAGTGGATAGAGCATCAGCCCAGGAATCGGGAGGACCTAAGTTCAAATCCAGCCTTAGACACTAAACATTCACTAGTGGTGTGACTATGGGCAAGTCACTTAATTCCAATTACTTCATCCAGAAACAAACAAAAAAACAACACTGCAGATCATCACTAAAAATGAGGAATTAACATTTGTTCACAGAGCCCTGCCTAGCTAAATTTGGACAGGCTCATTATCAGACAGTTAACTACCAGGTGACCAAAAAAAATTTTTTTTTTACCATAGCAATTTACCC
The DNA here is from genome assembly GCA_023553655.1 of Myrmecobius fasciatus. Classification (NCBI taxonomy): domain Eukaryota; kingdom Metazoa; phylum Chordata; class Mammalia; order Dasyuromorphia; family Myrmecobiidae; genus Myrmecobius; species Myrmecobius fasciatus. The sequence goes on along the minus strand of JAJPUD010001525.1, from coordinate 260,203 downwards.
AGCCTACTAAGGCCTCAGAAAAGGGTTGATGGGGGCAGCTAGGTGGCGCAGTGTATAGAGCACCAGCCCTGAAGTCAGGAGTACCTGAGTTCAAATCTGGTCTCAGACACTTAACATTCCCTAGGTGTGTGACTCTGGGCAAGTCACTTAACCCCAATTGCCTCAGCAAAAAGCAAAAAAAAAAAAAAAGGGGGGGGGTTGATGTTATGATCTGCATTAGAAACAGGATTACCTGCATTAATGATCCCATGGATTTTTTTGTCTTTTTAAAATCCTATTTTATTTTTGTCAGCAAAAAATCTATTTTCTCCCCAAATCTGAAAAGCACTCCATATTTCATTAATGAAGAAGTAAAAATAAAAATCTCTGTTCTAAACATGTATAGTCAAGCAAAAGAAATTTCTTCATTAGTCATATCAAAAAAAAAAAAAAAAAGAAAAAAAAAACCCACATCCTACTCTTCTGTGCTCCAATTCTTTTATCTTCCCATTAGGAAGTACACGAAATGTTTCATCATTAGTCCTTTGAAATCATGGATAGTCATTACTGAGATCAGAGTTTCTAATTTTAAGTCTTTATCTTATTATTGTGTTTCTATACATTGTTCTTTTGGTTCTAGTCATTTTATTTGCAATAAATTCATATAAATAATTCATATAAAAATCCAGGTTTCTCTAGAATCCTTTACCTATTTTTTCACTTTTCTCCTATTTCCCAGTTGAGAGCAATGTTTTACTATATCCAACTCTTGTTTACACACGCACACTTATATGTACATTTCTTTCCTTTTATCAGATTAGATGACAAAATTACAGTGAGATTCAAGTGTCAGTTAATCCCTCCCAACTCTTTCGATTAGGTAGATGTTTACTTGTGTGCCCTGAGTATGTGAGATAATATTCCCTGATTTTCTTTTCCTTCTCTCATCCTATCCTGCCTAGTATATTCCTTTCTCTCCCAATTCTATTCTCCTTTTAAGATCATCAAAACAACACAACCACTCTTATGTCTTCTGATTAGACACCCCTAATCAGAAAAAATTACATATATTTCACATTTCAATGAAAGCAGTTTGTCCTTGTTTAGTCCTTTATCATTGTCCATTCATGCTTACCTTTTATTCTGTTTATTCTTGTCTCAACTTCAAAATTTCTATTTCACTCTGGTTTTTTCCATCAGGAAAGCTTAAAAGCTCTCTTTCATTAAAGATCCACTTTTCCCCATTAAGTAGTCAGCTTTGCTGGTTAAATACCTCTTGGCTGTAAGTCTATTATCTTCTGTCTTCTGGAATATGGTATTCCAAGTTCTCCATTAATTGATAGTGGTAACTGCTATGTCATGTACAATCCTGGCCATGTCTTCCCAATATTTGAATTCATTCTTTCTGGCTGCTTGCAATATTTTTTCATTGCCATGAAAGCTCTGGATTTAGATTATAATGATCTTGGGAGCTTCCACTTAGGAATTTCAGGAAGTGACTGCTGTATGTCTTATATTTCCATTTTACTCTCTGATTCTAAGAAATCTGGACAGTTTTCTTTTAAGACTATGATGTTTAGGCTCTTGTTTTGCTAATGATGTTCAGGTGGTCTAATTTTTAAAGTTTTCTCAATCTCTTTCATGTCAATTCCTTTTGTTATTTAAATACCTTGTAAAATTTCTTCTAACTTTTTTTTTTCAGTCTTTGGATATTCTTTTTAATATTTCTTGTGTCATAGAGTCACTGACTTCTATTTGATTCATACTGATTTGGTTTTGGTATCTACTGTGCCAAGTTACTCATTTCTATCTTAATATAGATCATTAATTTCCAATTTTCTTCCTCTAGCATATTTGTAATTGCTAAAAAACATTTTTAAACCTTTAAAAAAAACACTTGCTTTACAACTCTTTCAGAAATTCTACATGAATGTCTGTCCAAGTTGTGTTATTCGTTGACGCTTTGTGTATATAGATGCTTGGAATCATTCTCTTATCCTGGTTTTGTGAATTAATTGTCCTCATTATCATAATAGCTTTTAATGTTAAGCAAGGAGGAAATGATGTCTGAGAAGGAACTAAGCTTATAAGTGGTCAGTTAAAAAGATTTTTACTCCAATAAACAAACTAAGTCTTACCTTTCTTTTTTCAAATACATTTTCATTTCTACTAATAAGCAGAATTATCAGATCAATGATTTAAAATATGTCTTTACATAAATGCAAAACATTATTGGATAAGGTCCATGTGCTTTATATTGTTAATTGCATTTTTATCTGATATCATTTCTCCTTTCACATCAGAATGTTTGCTGTCATCTCTCTAGGCCCCGCTTTCATAATCTGTATCACTACTCAAAATGCTTTGAACATAATGTATAATTTATTAATTACGCATGTGCTACTTTTCTAAGGAACTTCTAACTTCACATCACTACTATACCTTTTATGTGTTCATGATTATATAAGGTGTCTATCAGAAGTGGGGTTTTTTTGTACTAACTGAAGTAAAAAAAACATTCTCATTACAGAATATCTAAAAACGAGCAACAGTTAGGAGATAAATACTAAACATTAAAAAAAAATCACTAGTACAGAAACTCATGACACTGGTAATGAGGACTTTGTACCTACTAAGGATATTTTTATTTTCTAGCCTGATATAAAAGAAATACAAGTTAGAGTCCCTAGAGAAAAGTATAAGCAAACAAAAAGCAAACAATGTTATTAAAAAATAAAAGTTTAGCATTGTGTTGATTGGCACACATTAAAATAGTACACATATATAAGCTAAATTAGCCTAAGAAGAATATGCACTCCCTGGGTTAAATAATAATTTACATTTTATGTAGTACTCATTTTACAAAGAATTTTATATGGAACCAACCCTGTGAGGTAATTGATGATCATGATGATGATAGCTAGCATCCTAGGCACTATGCTAACCACTTTACAATTAATTATTTCATTTGATCTTCACAATTACTTTGGCAGGTAAACGTTATTATTATACCCCTTTGACAGATTAGGAAATTAGGCCAAACTAATTTTAAATAACTTGCCCAAAAATCATAGAGCTATTAAATTATTAAATATATGCAGCCACATTTGAACTCAGGTCTCTTGTTCCAGGCTTGATGCTGCTCTGTTCATGCAGCATCTAGCTTCTAGAACAAACATTAGTTTAAGCACAGAGATAAGGAAACTCAAGTTGAAGAAAGGTAAGTGATTTGCCCAAGATCACAAAGAATAAGTAGCAATGCTAATACTCAACTGTATTTAGTCCACAAAGATACACTTACATTTTTAAAACAAAGCAATTCTGTATACCAATCTCAGATCATACCACAAAAAATTAGAGGGGAAAAATTTTTTAATCCTTTTAATGAAAGGTTAGAAACAAAATCTACTTCACAATAGAATTTCTAGTAATAAAAATGTAAATATGAGAATATTTTTCAGCTGGGTGTGAAACCTGCAATCAGAGGAAATTGCAATAGCCCTAAATGCTTGTAGTTGCAAAAAACAAACAAACAAATAAATAATATAATAAATTGAAGCTAGAAAGGAAATAAAGTAAAAATGTAGCAGACACTCACAAAAAGATAAAACCAAAAGTTGTTTCTACAAAAAAGTTAATAAATTTTATTAATTAACAAAAAAAAATTTATTGAGAGTATTCTTACCTCATCTATTTCACTTAAGAGTTCTTTTTTTAGAACTATAATAAAAACCATTCCATTTTCAATCCCTACTCACCTTCTTGAAGACCTGGATGGATCACCTGTTTATGCCTTAAGGATTTCAAATCTTCTAGCAACTCCTGTTCCAGCTGGCAAATCCTTGCTCTGCTACCTATTCAGAAAGTAAAGGTAATAAGAATAAAATACTAATATATTTTAACATTTCAAATATTACGATACTATCAATTTGCATACTCTCTCAAGTGAATGATTACAATCTCATTATATCTTAGCAGATAAATTTCTGAGGCTCTCAAGCCAAACTAGTTATAGAACCTCTTTAAACTTAGCTAAACTCATCCTCTGAAAAGTCCATCATGGGCCTGTACTTGGCTCACTAGGCAAGAATCAAAAACCAGACCTAAATAAGAAATATTCTGAGTGAGCACAGCATACATTCTGGAATAATTTTCATTTCAGCGATAATCATGAACTCTCCTAGTTTCTTAAAGCTAGCAAGATTTATATAAATGCATATTGTGCAATAAAAATACTCCTGCATTGTTAGTATTCAGAGCCCTAGAATTGAAGTCTGGAAAAACCAGAGTTCAAATCCCACCTCGCTTGACACTTGACCAATTCAGACTCTGGGTAAATCTTTTAATCTCTGCTTCAATTTCCTCAACTGTAAAATTAGAATAAAACTCCCTAAATAGTAAAAAGAAAATAGGATGTTTTTTTAAGTGCTTAGCACAATGTCTGGCACATAGTAGGTGTTTAATAAGGGTATGTTATTATAATCTACTTCCAAAGCCAAATCAAATCAATATTATTGGCTTTTATTCTACACAAAATACCTGGATCACTTGTAGAAGAATCCTGAAGACTGGTGGGTTCTTCAATTACTCTATCAACTGTGTGAATATCCAGAGCTTCCTAAAAACAAGATTTCAATTCAACATTAAGATTTTAAAATTGAAATGAGTTGCACATTATATCAAATTCAAAGTTAACTGACCAACAACTGTGCTATAACAATACTGTGAATACATATTTTCAAATATGTTTCAATTTCTTGGGGGCAATAAAGCTGGAATCCATACTACAGTAGTTATTTCAATACCATGATGGAGTAGGAACAAGAAGAAATGGTGGAATTCAATATCACAGTGATCAGTAAAAGAATAGAACCGATGATCAGATAGAAAGCTCATAAAGGTAGCCAAGGGGCAGCTAGGTGGCGCAGTGGATAGAGCACCAGCCCTGAAGTCAGGAGGACCTGAGTTCAAATCTGGTCTCAGACACTTAACATTCCCCTAGCTGTGTGACCCTGGGCAAGTCACTTAACCCCAATTGCCTCAGCAAAAAGCAAAAAAAAAAAAAAAAAAGGTAGCCAAGAGGAGGAGCCAGAGAAGACAAGTGCAAAATCAACTCTATAAAAAATCAATTATAGAGTAACCAGAGAAAACCTTTCTTTCTCAAAAGATGCATGACTTTATTATCTTTGAAAACAAAGAATTAAAGTTTATAAGTCTATACAGATTTAATGCCAATAAATTAAGTAAGTCTGAATTCCACTTTCAATTAAAGCAAAAATCACACACATTGATTTAAATAATATTATCTTTCAAGTCTTTATAATGAAATTTCTAAACAGCATAATAGGTGCTAGTGTTTTAAAAATATTTATTTCAGAAGAACTATAGTAGTTTCAGTCATAAGAACTATGATTTCTACATACATTACCAATACAGAATTAAAGCAGATTATTCTCATTTTCCCCATATGACCTTAAAAAAAATGCTAAAAGTAATAAACTTACCTTTGATGCAAAGGAAACAAAAAGGACACCATCTACATCTTCAAGATCAGGCTTCACATCTGGAAAGGCATTCCCAGGTATTAAAGGAGTAATTTTGTTGGCTGTTATAGATTTTCCTGTACTTTTAGGTGGTCTCCCTGCCTTGGAGAATTTAAATTTTCTGGGCCTTCCCCTCTTTCCTGGAACACTTGGAGTAACATTTTGAGTCACAAGAGAGGCTTTTGGAGTCCCTGTAATTTTTAACACAGTTGTTCTCTTTCTGCCCAAGTCATCTTTTTCTGAAAAAAAATCTCCACCCAAGTTTTTAGGATTAGTGTTAAGTGTTTGTGGCATGCTAATATTGTCACCCAAATCAGGGTATTTCCAATCAGGATCCTTAAGAGATGAGTATTTCTGTGGTACTCTGAGCTCTGGTGACTGTTTCCTAAGCTCTTTTTCTATTTCCCTGGATAAGCAGAAGCTGGATTTCCTGGAATTCTCCAGATATGCAGGCATATACTCTAATTCAGTCAATACAGGAGACTTTTCTTTTCGACTTTGAGAAAACATATTTTCAGGGAGTTCAGAGATCTTTACTGTGCTTTTAGTTACAGCACAAGGTTCTAGATAGACCACTGGCATCTTACCACTATCTAGTTTTAACATTTTAGCTTTAGCAACACCTGATGGGCTACTGAGTGGCCGTTTGGCAGAATGGTCAACATCTGGGTCATCTACTCCTCCTTGACGCCTTAGTTGTTTCTCCAGTATGGGCTCATCATCACTATTTGAATACACATCAGTTTCTTCATCGGTATCTTCTTGCTTTACTGTAACTCCTTCTGGGCACATACCAAGTTCATATTCATATTCATCTAGGGGTTCTTCTTTAATGACCACATTAAAGTTTTCATTTGGATCTAGTGGTGATGCTACATGAGAGTTGTCTTCAAAGCTACTGGCAATAGGACTAGAAGGAAAAGGGAAAAAAAAAACCTGTTAACTGTACACAAGTTATCAATATATACAAAAGGAAAAAAACTCAAGATACTGCTAGAGATAAAAGTACCTTTTCACATCCATTCTTGAGGTTCTGTTTAGTAGTCAATAATCATATCCTACAATATATTTCTATCAATAACATATCCATTAAAGAACAAAGTTTTTAAATAAACCTTCTTGCTCCCCCAAATGGAAGATTGACAGCTCATTTTCCTAATGAAGCCTTTATTTGTCTCAATATTAGAAAGCCTATCTTTAAATCTGCTTATCAGCATTTAAAATCAAACTTACTTTCAACATATCTAAAAAACAAAGGCAAATATCAAGATGGGCCTTATTTTGTAGCTGCACCTTTCTCAAAAATTCATTTCAGTGACAAAGTCAAAAAAGGTCAGTTGAAAGTGGACTTCTCTGTTAAAACTGGGAGAGGGGGAAAAAAAGAATTTTAAGAGTTTTGGGGGAGTTAACAGTTTTCCACAATTTTCTCCTGATCCAAATAAGGGGAAGAAATTGTTTTGTTTTTTATGATTTCCAAAAAATCTGCTACTATCTGCTTTTCTGAAAAGTTTAAAAAGAAGGGCTTTCATTGTAATGTCTCTCTTCGGAGTATATAAATTCTCACTGAAGTGCATTTAAGTTATTTACTTAAGATAAAAATGCATAATGATAACTATGAAAATATGCAAAATGCTAAACATACACTGGATTGCTTGATGTCTAGGGGAGGGGAAGGAGAAAAATTTGGAACACAAGGTTTTGCAAGGATGAATGCTGAAAATTAACTTTCCATGTATTTTGAAAGTGGAAAGTCTGGGTAAATCACTTAACCCCAGATGCCTAAGCAGGGGAATTAAAAGAAAAAAAAAAAAGTTGGAAAGCTAATACTAAAATTAATTAATTAAAAATAGTGAAAACTATTATATAATAAATGCATCATGCTGCATAAATGTTGTCACTAGCTAGTCTTGACTTAAAGTGACTCCATTTCTCATTATAAATCAAAACTAGTAGATTAGGAGCATCAAATAAATTTGAGGATATTGTTATGGGAAATTAGGCAGCACAACTGAGTGCTAGACTGTAGTTAGGAAGACCTGAATTCAAATTTGGACCAGAGTCTAATAAGCTGTTTAACCCCAAGCAAAGTGACAGCCCATTTGTGTCTCACTTTCCTAAATTACAAAATGGGTGTGATAACAGCTTCTATCCTGAAGGTTATTTTGAGATATCAAATGAAAAAATATGTATAAACTGTTTTACAAACCTTAAAATACCATACAAATGCTAACTATTCTTGTTTCATGGCACAGTAGCTTATTTACATTTATATAATTTACCAAGCATTTTCTTACAAGAGAAGTACAATAAATAATAGCACAAGTAATACATCCATTTTACAGGCAGAAACTAAAGCTTAAAAAGGCAAGGAAAACTTTAGCCCATAGTCAAAAGCTAAAAGTGTAGAATCAAGCCCAGAGATCCTGACTTAAAATTCAATTCAAATTTTCTCCAAGATTTGTGGATCATTATTATAGTGATAAAGAATTGTTCGATTTCCTTCAATCATGTCCTATTCTTCCTGGCTTCATGGACCACAGCATGACTACTATATCCTAGTATAGTTACATAAAAGATCTGGAGTTTCACATTAAAACAACACAGCTGAAATTAGATTTTTCAAATCAGTCACATCTAAACAACTGCCTAAGTCACCAAGCTGGTCTCAGGATAACACACTTCAAAATCAGAATTCTAACACTAAGTTATTTCTTAGCTGCACCTTTCTCAAAAATTCATTTCAATGACAGAAAAGTCAAAAAAGGTCAGTTGATAGTGGACTTCTCTGTTAAAACTGGGAGAGGAGAAAAAAAGAATTTTAAGAGTTTTTTGGGGGAGCTAACAGTTTCCACAATTTTCTCCTGATCCAAATAAGGGAGAGAAATTGTTTTGTTTTTTATGATTTCCAAAAAATCTGCAACTATCTGCTTTTCTGAAAAGTTTAAAAAGAAGGGCTTTCTTTGTAAGGTCTCTAAGTATATAAACTCTCATTTCCTTATCAACTTGCGCCTTCTCACCCTTTTTAAAAATCAAGTATTTTTAAAATACGGAATACAAAAGCAAACTATAGATAACTGAATCCAAAACCCCGTTTTACACAACAACAGATTACACTGAGTTTAAACAAAACTGTATTTACAATTCTAATGACTTGAGAGATGAAGAATAAAAAAATGGAAGACAACACCAATTCTGGGTCAGGTAAGAGGTTTTCATTTGGATTCTATTTCAGAGACTCACAGAATATCAGGAGGAAAGAAAGGACTTTCTAAGGTTACTTAGTACAGTACATGAATGACAAAAAATTCTCTTCTATAATATATCTGACATTTGACCTTTGGGCCTTTGCTTGAAGACTTCAAAAAGCCAGAGCTTGCTTTCTTTTTTCCTATACCAAAACTAAATGTATTTCTTCAGAAATTTTGCCTTGTTGTTCCTAGTTTTTACTGGGGGTGAGGGGTGTGTAGCAAAACAGAGCAAGTCTCAATTTGGCTCAATATTCTAGACCATATATTGGGTCATGTACTGCTTTAGCAGTCTAGAGAAGTCCATGAATCCCTTCTCAGAATAATGTTTTTAAATATGTAAGATAAAATACTAAGAATTACAAAAGAAATCAATTGTATCTAATTAATTATTTTTTAAAAATAACTTTAAGTTCATGGATCCTTAAGATCCTCTTCTTTTAGATCTTCATAGATCATCTAACATCAAACATGTTAGTTATTTCACTTATACTTAAGATACTTGAAAACTTGAGAAATATACTACTGAATCACAGATTTATAAGTAAAAAGCCCCAGTGTCCAATCTCTACATTTTTACAAAAGAGGAAATTGAAATAGAACAGTTAAATGATCTGCTTAAAGTTTAAATAAGGGGCAGAACTGAGATGCTAACCCAAGTTAACACCAAATACAGCACCACATACATACACTTATCATTCTAGTACTGATTAAAATATATAAGTAAATGGATTGTGGCCAAAATCATATCTACTTCAAACCTTGATGACAATTAAACCATTTTTCTGGTTTAATGACAATTTGAGCAAAAAGAGTAACTGTATGGGGCACCTAGGTGGCACAGTGGATACAGCACCAGCCCTGAAGTCAGGAGGACCTCAGTTCAAATTTGGCCTCACACGCTTAACACTTCCTAGCTGTGTGACCCTGGGCAAGTACTTAACCCCAATTACCTCAGAACCAAAAAAAAAAAAAAAAAAGAGTAGCTGTATTTGCTCAAGGAAGACTACGAACTCGGGTTGTCTACTGAGGAAAGAAATCAAATGGGATAAACTGCTTTGGTTTCTCTCCCTTTCCTCCCCCTCCCCCCCCCCCAGTATGTATACCTTTATTGTTCTTTGCAGAGATCTTACTTTACAGATTGGTATAGATTCAGTCTAAACAGGGTATATACATAAATACATAAGGATAAAAAAATGTTAAAGTATTTAAACTCACTCCACTGAAGAGCTTTGAAAGTTTATAATCTTTTAAAAAAAGCAGTTGTATCATCCTACAATCCCAGATTTGAAAAAAAAAAGACATAGAGACACAGAGAGACGAAGAAAAAAAGACCTGCAGCTTAATATGATTTTCATGCCTGAAACTCCATCAATGGGGATGTCAAGATAATGAAGACAGCCCAAGAATCAGAGTTGTGACAGCCAACAAGTGTTTCCATTTGAAGTTAGTTTCTTAAATTTTCTTTAAAAGATGAAGGTGGTGGAGGAAAAGAATGTCTCAAAACTTCAATAGTTAATTAGTACCCCCAATTTAAAAGAAATAAGTTGGCATCAATTCAGCAAATTTGAAACATAATTAAGCATTTTCCTCATTAAATTTACTACATTACTAACATAATGAAGTCCTATTATTCAAAATTTCTGATTACTCACAAAAGAACAAGTAACTAATAAAAATAAGTGTAGTTCTGCTACACAGGTACAGTTTAGAGGGAGTTGAAAGCAGAACTAGAACTATGTATACAAAGACTACAGCAACATTAAAGAAAATAATGGTAAAAGGTAAAATGAATTCTAACTAATTGTAAAAAACCAATCTCGTCCCAAGGAACAATTAATCAAACATTTCCCATCTTTTGATAAAGTGAAGCACTATTTTTTTACAGACAGTCAGACTCACTAGATTGGTTAGTTTTTATTTATCTCTCCCCCGCCCCATGTTACAACATGGAAAGGAGTGTATTTTGAAAATAAGGCTGTAACCAGTTCCAATGATCTCATGATGAAGACAGCCATCTACAGAGAGAGAAAACTGTGGGAACTGAGTTGTAGATCACAACATAGCATTTTCATACTTTTTTGTTGTTTGCTTGCATTTTATTTTCTTTCTCGTTTTTTTTTTCCTTTTTGATCTGATTTTTCTGGGGCAGCAAGATAATTGTATAAATGTGTGCATATATTAGTTTTAACATATATTTATCATAACATATATCTTTATCATATATTGGATTACTTGCTCTCTAGGGGAGGAGGTGAAAAGAAAGGGGGAGAATTGGAACACAAGGTTTTGTAAGGATTAATGCTGAAAAATTATTCATGCATATCTTTTTAGAATTAAAAAGATGTAATAAAAAACCTCAATAATTCAAAATGCCATTGATGATTGAAAATAAAGAAGCTGTCAGCAAAGAAAAGAACACTGTTTTGACAAATCAAAGGACAACAATTAATCTTCCCAACCTCCCTCCCCACCTCCCCCCCAAAAAAGCATCTTTGCTGAAAGGACATGAATAAATCCTCTTCAATTTACTGGGTCAAAGTCAAACTAACACATGTTAAAAGAAAAAACCCTAAATTAAATCCTAAATCTAGTCCTGCATTATATAATCTCAAGGCTACAAGTTCATAAATCCTGTCTTTCACTGAAGCAAAAAAATGGAGACCTGGATGACATTTACAGTGATACTGGCCAGGAAGAAGAGGAAAAAATGAAAGGGCATAGAGGATATATAAGATTATTCAAATTCACTAGCATGAAAGGTAAAGGCTGTAAAAAAATTAACACAGTTACTGCCTAACAATTTTCAAAGATAAAGGTGTCTTTATTCCTGTTCTTGCTTGCTTCAAGCTTTAAGCCCATGGCAATTTGCTTATTTCCTAATGGAAAAACCACTGTCAGAGGATCTAGATTCAAATCCTTAATCCATTATTTGTTACCTGAGTGATCCAGCTCTAAATCCATTATTCTATGACTGCTTCTGGACTTTAGTCTGCTCATCAAATTATTAGATAAACTCTATATAGATTATCTATTTTGGCTCAAAGTACTGTGATCTATCTTTCCTGATGATTTCAATTTTGTTAGGATATTTTAGAGGTATTCTATTTCTTAAAATTCAAAACTCATATTCATGGCCATTCCTTTATCTTCTCTAAATGTCCTGATCTAATTTCTGTATATTTCTTTATACATATGTAAGAAGGGAGTGGGGGAGAAGAGGGCTGTTTCTATTTTGTTCAATTTTCACCAGGACCTAAATTTTTACATTCTAGTGAGACGTATAAAATATTATGCATGTATAGAAAATACACCATGAAGGAACAGTGAGAATGTGTTCCAAAAATATGATCCTTTTATTTTTTTGAGAATTCTTACAAAGAAAAGATATTTTCTTATAATTTTGATTTGATCATGAAACTCAATTTTGTTTACAACAGACGATCAACAGCATATAAGTTTAAAATATAAGCAAAATGGGTCTTTTGGCCATAAATGGATTATATAACCATCAAAGTTCTATATATTTGTTGGTGTTTTGGAAATCTGATCAAGAGGGCTAGATAGATTTACATGTCTATATACATATATATGTATACACACAAAAGTATACATGATTCTATACACACACGCATGTGTGCCTGCATATGCAAGTAGGATAGAATAGAAAAAAAAGTTAGATTTAGAGTCAAAGAACTTTGGTTTGTATCCCTTTGGACAAGTTACTGAACCTCTCTGGCTCTTAGTTTCCTCATCTACAAAATGAGGTGATTTGGCTATATGAGCCTCTATCATAAGATAGATAACAGAAAAAGCAACTTTACTTTATTTATTTATTTTTGCTGAGGCAGTGGGAGTTAAGTGACTTGTCCAGGGTCACACAGCTAGGAAGAAAAAAGGTAATTTTTTAAAATGAAGAGGAAAAGCACTAAAGGTCCAGAAATCCACAGGAAACAAAATCCAAGAAAGAAGCTTGCCATAATACTACTCTCAGTCTGCTATAGACAAATATAAAAAATACAAGTAAGAAATAGAATGAACTAGCAATCCCGATTCAAAGAGAAAAAAAAAATCAATCTTATATTTATCACTTGAAGAAATGGGGCTCATGATTAGAATACAGCTATATTAGAAATATATAGCCCTTCCCCAATTGATAAATAATTTAAACTATGAATAGATAATTTTCACATGAAGAATTTAAAGCCATCTATAGTCATGTGAAAAAATGTTGTAAATCACTACTGATTAGAAAAATTAGAAAATAACTCTGAGGTAACACCTTACCCCTTTCAGAGTGGCTAAGATGAAAAGAAAAGATATGATAAAATGTTGGTGGGGATGTGGGAAAACTGGAACACTAATGCTTTGTTGGTTGAGTTGTGAACTGATTCAACCCTTCCAGAGAACAATTTGGAACTATGCCTAAAAGGTTATAAAACTGTGCATATCCTCTGATGCAGCAGTCTTACCAAACAAAAAAGGATCCATATATGCAAAAATGTTTGTAGCAGCTCTTTTTGTGGTGGGAAAGAATTGGAAAATGAGTGGATGTCCATCAGTTTGAGAATGGCTGAGTAAGTTACTGTATATGAAAGTAATGGATTATTATCGTTCTACAAAAATACTGGAACAGATTAATTTTAGAAAAGCCTGGAAAGATTAACATGAACTGATGCTGAGTGAAGCAAGCAGAAACAGGAAAACATTGTACATAGCAACAACAAGATTATGTGATGATCAATTATAATATACTTGGCTCTGCTCAGCAATTCTGTAATCCAAGGAAATTCCAAAAAACTTCAGATGAAAAATGCCACATCCAGAAAGAGAACCATGGAGAATGAACACAGATCAAAGCATACTATTTTCACCTTTTTCTTCTCTTCTGTTTTTTTTTTCCTTAAGTTTTTTCCCTTTCATTCTGATTTTTCTCTCCCAACATGACTCATATGGAAATATGTAAAAAAAAAAAAAGAATGTACTTGCATAACCTAAAATAAATGCAAAAAAAAAAATATTTAAGAGTATATTTCAATCCATAATGTATTTTTCAATGTTTTTAATGTATGAAAAAAGAAATGTATAGCTTATTAAAAATTAATAGATTTTTAAAAGTGATGTGACACTGTGTATTAGGAAGATTAAATTTAAAAATCATTTACTGAGTACCTATATGCAAACCACTCTGGATATAACGACAAAAAAAAAGAAAAGTTGCAGAATAAATTATTCTGTATATGCTCATGTGAAGAAATTTAACAATGGGCAAGTGACTGTTAATAGCTTTCATAACTCTGGGAAAGATATAAATTATTGAAATGCGAATTAGAGGAAATTATAAGAGCAAAAAAATATTAACTGCTTTCATAAAGATATTTTCCACAAGATAAATCAATGTATCCAGAATAAGGAAGGAAACAAAACTGGAAAAAACACTGTACCAAACACTTCTAGATCATCCACAATGTAAAAAAGATTGGCAAATTTCTAACAATGTGAGTCACCTAATATACAAGTGGTAAATATATAAGTAGTTCTCAAAAGATAAAACCAATTAGTAACCACATATATAGGGGGAAAAAAATGTTCAAAATCTCCAATAATTAGAAAAATGCAAATAACTCAGTGTCTACCTAACCCAACAAACCAGAAAAGTTATTGAAGAATGACAAAAATCAATACTAGCACTATTTTGTAAAACAGGAAAGTTCTTTATATTGCTGGTGAAGTTGAACCAATTATAAAGCAATGTGAAATTATGCAATTAAGTTGCAGAAACTGTGCCCATCCTGTGACACAGCGGTTTCATTGCTGGGACAACAAAAAAAGGAGGGAAAAAAAAACACCTTATTTTAAGAAAAAAAAGCTGTTAACAAATGAGGTTCATCATCAATTTGGAAAAGTACAAATTATTATTTGTTCAGGGCATATGAACATAAGACCAATTAACATACACAACACTAAACACATGCATAATAACTACAACTGCGCATTTAAAAGCAACAACAAATTCATATTATACATCTAAATTAAGATGGTTCGAAAAGATCCAGAAAAAAAGCAAACAGAAATACTACCTTAAAACTCAAAAATTCTATAAGAGTAGAATTACTATCTAAATAACAGAAGTTTACAAATATATGCCTAATGATTTATAAATGTTTTTGGTTTTACTTCCTATATTCCTTCTTCTTAAATGCTTTTGTAATGCTTTTGCTTATAATATTTATGCCTAAATAAAATTTTAAAAGAACAAAATCTCTCTATGGCATTCAGCATATCCAATAAAGACCTAAACTTACCAAAATAAGTAGTCTTCAGCATGTACTTACTTCTTTTTTTTAAACAGTATTTTATTTTTCCAATCACATGCAAAATTGATTTTCAACATTCACCTTTGCAAAACCTTCCCATCCCAAAGACAGCAAGGAATCCCATATAGATTATATTTGTACAATTATTCTAAACATCTTTTCATATTTGTCATGCTGCACAAGAAAAATCAGATCAGAAGAGGAAAAAAAAATAAAGGAAAGAAAAATATAAGCAAACAACAACAAAAAGGTATAAATATTATGCTTCGATCCACATATACTCTCCATGGCTCTCTCTCTGGATGTAGATGGCACTTTCCATTACAAATCTATTGAAATTGTTTTGGATCACCCATTGTTGAAGCGACAAGTGCCTCATGCAGTTGATTGTCACATAATCTTGTTGCTTTGTACAATGTTTTCTTGGTTCTGTTCACTTAGCTTAGCATTGGTTCATGTAAGTCTTTCCAGGCTTTGCTGAAATCAGCCCAGCATGTACTTTCAATAAATGAAAAACAATTTGAGTGTTTAGTATGTAATAGACATGGTGCTAGCTTACATTGTATTTGTGTGTTGATTACTACGAAGGGTTTTTCCCTGCCTATTCCCCTTCCAATCTTTGATGCTGATCACTGATAGAAAAAAAAAAAAAAAAATCAACTGGGCTCACTACAAAGTCTTCATGACCTATATAGCAATCCTTTTATTCTTGACTATCACACTCCCCAAACTGCTATTATTCTTTCTTCAAGACCCCTACATTTTCTCAAACCATTTTACCAGAAGGTAAATCCATGTCAACCTCAGCAGTGGACTCTCTTTTCCCTTGTTTCAAAAACTTCTCTTTTTGGGCCAGTTAGGTAGTACAGTTGATAGAGTACCAGCCCTGAAGTCAGGAGAACCTGAATTCAAATCCAGACAGACACTTAACACGGCCTAGCTGTGTGACCTTGAGCAAGTCACTTAACCCCAATCGCCTGAACAATAACAATAAACTTAAACTTCTCTTTCTTCATCATTCCAAATTTTCTTCTTCATTCCAATATCTGAACAAGATATACAAAGAGAGCATTCCTTCTTGCTTCCTAAATTATAAAGTCGATGTTTGCTCTTTTGACCATTTACTTTCATCTTCAACCTCTCCCTACCTGATAAGTTCCTCCTCTGATGCCTATAATAATATTCAGGTCTCTCACATTCTTAATTCTTCTATTTCTTTTTTCTTTCACAATCAAACTCCTAGAAAAAGATAGCCGTATCCTCAATCCCAAATAAAAAAATGAATCACACTGTCTCTTTTATCTGTTAAATGAATTCAATTTGTCATTTATTAAACAAAAACCACTTTGCTATAAACTGATACTAAAAATAATAATAAAAAAAAGAAAAGAAAAATAAAGTCCTTGCTCTTAAGAAGTTTACATTCCATAAGGAGGATACAAGTACATAGGCATTTTTAGGAAGGAAAACAGCAACTGAACGGAGATGAGGAAGAGAAGAAAAAAGGAAACACCTTATATAAGAGATGAGATCTGCATTGACTTTTTGGGTAGGCTAGGAATTCCATGAACCCATCTAAATCTAATGATAGTATTCTAATTTAGATAATGAGAAACAATCCTGCCTCACCTCTACCCCTTAAAAATTTCCTTTAAAGCACAATTCAGATGCTACCTCCTACAGAAAAAAAAATAAAGGACACATGCATAGATTGTGTTCCAGTAAATGTAAGCTCCTTGAAGTTAGCAATAATATTTTGTCTTTGTATCTCTAGCAATGAGTATAACTTGGCACATAATCAGTATTTGTTGGATTGAGTCTCAAGGCAACAAGACACAGAGAAAAGTGGAATGGCTTTTTTAATCAAAAAAGTGGTTCAAATTTTACCTCTGAGACCCATGATCACAAAGTTGCTAAAGTTCCCAGGTCTCAATCCAATGCCTGCCAGACAACAGGCATTTATAAGTAATTACTTGTTAACTAACCCTTAACCTCAATGAATTTCTGTTTTGACATCTGAAAAATAGTGGTAGTCCTTATAGTGCATACCTCACAGCAACTTGTTAGGATCCAAGTAAGATCACAGTTTTTATGCTAAAAGGGAGACTGATTTGATGACATTACACAGTCAAATTTAGGTCTTGTGACTTCAAATCACGTGCTCCTTCAACTAAATTACTACTGTGCAGAAAAAATTTCCTAATAATTTCATCTATTAAAGTAGAATAGGTTACTTCCAAAGAGAATTACCACTTATCACTGGAGGACTTAAAAAGAATGGCTAAAGGGGCAGTTAGGTGGTGGATCAGATAGAGCACCAGCCCTGAAGTCAGGAGGACCTGAGTTCAAATTTGACCTCAGAGGCAGCATTTCCTAGCTGTGTGACCCTAGGCAATAAATTTGTAACCCCAGGAAATAAATCTGTAAACTCCAATTGCCTCAGGAAAAAAAAAAAAAGTAAAATTAAAAAAAAAAAAGTAAAAAGGTTAAATGGTAATGTAGAGAGGAAACTGTAAAGTAGATTGGCTTTATTGGGTACTAGTTGAACTAGATGACCCCAGAAATATCTTCCAATTCAAAGAGACCATGATTAGTGTCTTTCAAAGAAGAGTTGTAAGGGGCAGCTAGGTGGCGCAGTGGTTAGAGCACCAGCCCTGAAGTCAGGACGACCTGAGTTCAAATCTGGTCTCAGACACTTTCTAGCTGTGTGACCCTGGGCAAGTCACTTAACCCCAATTGCCTCAGCAAAAAGCAAAAAAAAAAAAAAAAAAAAGAGTTGTAATATGTATATTAGATATAGTAAAATACTACTTCCTACTAGAAGAGAATCAAAAGAGAAAAAGGGAAGCGCTACACTGCCTGCTTATACTGAAATGTGGGAGATAATAAAAGTATGATACATAAAGGCCCAGTTAATAAACTTATAGCAACACTTTCTGAGAAAACAAAAAACAATGTTAAAATAAGTGCCCATTAATTAGGAAACAAAAAAAAATTTGGCATATGAATATAAATGTTGTAATGCTGTTGCTGATAAACTATTGTAAAATTATGAATACAAGGAATTTTGAAAAATATGACTAAGAAGGAATAGGAATAAAGTAAGCAGAATAAAGAAACCAACATAAACAATGATGAAAACACAAAATAACACTAAGAGGAAGCAAAACAAATGCTATATGCTAATCTTGGACCCAAAAGTGATGAAAGAGGAATCTAGGTGCCGACAATATTGCACCTAGTGCAATACACTATTGTCAGACAGCTGCTTTGTTTCTTGGATTTCCTTACAGTTTTCTTTGGTATAAGGGAAGTCTCAATTGAATGGTAGGGATGAAAGGTTTAGAGAATATATAAAGAAATGACTGATGTAGGAAATGATGAAGCTCAGTGGTGTTGAACTCAAATAAAAGCATATCCCTGTGTATTCATGTTGACTTAATAAATATCAAATTAACATTACTCACATTGTACTATATTTTTATCTATTTTGTTAAATACTTTCCAGTTACATTCTAATCCATTTCAGGCAGCACTCAGGAGTTTTTTGGGTTGATATCAGCCTGCAAGTTAACACCTTTGATTAAAGGAACAATTTTGGAGACACTTAGGAAGACTCACATGAAATGAAAAAATATGAAGTCAGCAGAACAAGAACTTATGCAATAACCACACTACTGTAAAAACAACTTTGAAAAACTTGAAAGTTATGATGAACTTTAATAACCAAATACAATTTCAGATGACCCAGAAAGAAGTATACTATCTACCTCCTGACAGAAAGATTATGTACTCAAAAGTGTAGACTGAGTCATATTTATTGGACAAGTCAATAAGGGAAATCGTTTTGTTTAACAATACATCTTTGTTGTTTTTCTTTTTTTCAATGGAAGACAGATTTTGGTTAAATGAAGAGAAAATTTTAATTTGAAAATCAGCTCATGTAAAAATTACATTCCTGTAAATCATGAATCAAACTCTGAAATAAGATTTTTGCTTTCAAAAAAGCAGAAGACCTACACAAATCCAAAGAAGAAATTCATAGAAAGAGTACTTGGAAATGCTTAAAAAAGAGGAGGGGAATAAATCTGTAAGTGACAAAGTAAAAGGAGCACTGGATTTGGTAATAGAGAATGATAAATTAAATTCTAGTCCTACTTACTACTTTGGAAAACTAAACCTCTCTAGCTATCAGTTTTCTCATCTGCAAAGTGAGAACCTGGATTAGATGATTCCCAAGAAAATTTTTAGACCTAAATCCTAAAATCTCTTTAGAGTGAGATAGAAAGGGAAAAGAGGTAACTTTTTAGGCATCATGTTCCTCCTTCTTAGATGGGAGAAAAACACTTGGCAAATGTGGAAACAAAAAACATACTATGTTAAAAGATACAAGCAAAGGGGCAGCTAGGTGGCACAGTGGATAGAGCACCAGCCCTGAAGTCAGGAGGACCTGAGTTCAAATCTGGCCTCAGACACTTAACGCGTCCTAGCTGTGTGACACTGGGCAAATCACAACCTCAATTGCCTCAAGGGAAAAAAAAAGACACAAGCAAATGAAACAGTGAATAATCTATTGTTATTTATTCTATTAATTCTGATGAACATGCAGAACTAGAAGAGCAAAAATAAGATAATCCTGTCTCATTTTTATTTCTAGTTTCATTCTTCTCAACAAATCATTTGCCCAGTTGAGGAGCCTTCTTCGCCCCCCCCAAAAAAAGAAAGGAAAAAGAAATGGAGAAAAAATACTCAATTTATTTCAGTGTTACCTATACTCCTTTCTCTAAGTCTCTGGTGGAAGCACTAATGATAAAAAGTTAAGAGGGAAATTAAAACAATTTAGGTTATGGATAATTCACTTAATGCTTAATCAGAACCTGGATGAGAGGACTAAATGGTCTTATAGTTCATTCAAATATGTTACCTGTCTTAATTTTATGATCACTAGTCTTGAACGGTCCATGAAACCCTTCAAGATGGAGATGGATTGAGATATTTCAATAGCTTGCTCAATAAAAGTCTATACTCTTACTATACTACTAGCTTAGTGACTTTGACAAGTCACTTAATCCCAACTGTTTACAAAAAAAAAAAATGGTGCAAAACCATGCAAGAACCCTAAAACAATAATTCTTCCCCCCAATACTGATGAAAGAATCTCTACAGAGTTTTAAGCACCTGAGCACACATTACTCAATGAAATTTGAAGTAAAAGAATGTAAGCAATAAATTACCATTTTTCAAAGTGGTCATCAATAGCATAATGCAAGGCCCTATCTGATCTGGTTGTATTTTTTAACATATTGGATGAAGGCACATAACTGATTAATCTAATTTTAATGATTAAAATTAGAACTTTACTTCAACAACTGTATATGTTTGAAATTCAAAACATCCTCAACACAAACTACCAGTAACAGTTTTAATGAGACAAGTTTTAATTACTAAATCTGGAGAAAATATTTATGAAACTTGCTGGCAATATAAGAACTGGTTTTAAGTTCAGTCTGCCTTTGACACATTTAACTTGCTCTGTGTCCCTGGGAAAATAACTTTTTAGAGCAATGGTGTCAAACGACTTAGAAAACCTCAAAATTACATTCTCTATATTGTATTATAATTTTATTTATTTTGTTAAACATGTCATTTTAATCTAGTTGATTAATACTAGGTCTTGCTGCCATCACAATTTGACATTTCTGTCTTAAACTATATCAGACACCTAAGATTCTGAGTTGCAGTGAAGGTACCAATCTTGACTGATAGAAGGGGTTCCTCACTGGGAACTCCCCACATTGATGACATATATCAATTCCCTCCAAAAAAGGAAAGGGGAGAAAGAGTGAGAGAGAATTGTTTAAATCCAACTACCCTTCATAAGGAAAAATAGTACATAAAAGATATGAGAAATGGTCATTAGTAAATGTTTGCAAATACTGCTTAGTTCAAGTATGATACAGCATTTGCCAAGTATCCATAACCATTATTCTAAAATGCCACTATAAAGCAATCCTCTTAGACATCCAGACCTATCACTCTATAAAAACAGAATTACACTGTCATACCTTTCAGAAGCTTCCTGCTTTAGCTGTGGAATCCCATCAGGAGTCAAACCAGAATCTAGAAAACCAAGAAAGTCTCGTTCTGCATTAAAAGACGCCTTCTCCAAGTCCATCTCTGATGGCTCATGGCCACTCATTTCAGTATCTGGAACATTCTGTTGTATCTCTGATCCATCACTTTCAGTAAGATGACCCCGATAACCAGGAGAACTGGGGACACTACTCCCTTCTTGGTCTGAACTGTTCTTTTGTCTCACATCTCGTTGAGGTTTGCTGTTCAATCCATCATCCCGAAACCCTTTGGCAAATGGGTTGTAATCTATTTTTAACTGGGTAATTTGAATGTTCTGATAAGCTGTCACTGCAAAGAACTCAGTTTGTGGGAAGGTAAAGGTATGGACATCAGGACCATTCAGCTGTATAATTTCTGTAGCCTTTTCTGCAGGTACCAGGTGAAGCCGTGGCAGGTAACGATGCATAGAGTGTAAGATAATGTGTCCTTCCTGATCCAGTGTATTATTGGTAAGTTTCAGTTTATAGAAAGACACTGGTTGATGCATCCAATAATGGCCTGTAGAAGGAGATTCTGGATGAATGAACACCCTCCCCAAGACATGAGGCTCTGCTTTACCACTGGGCTCCCACCAGCGGCCATTCCATTTATAGCGGTGGTTGTCCACAGGAGAAATGTCCATTACAAGGATATACTTCAAATTTGAATTTAAGCCAGTTATCCAGTAACGACAATAAGGAAACATGCGTCTTCCCTGCTTAGTTAGAATCATTTCTGTGCTTCGATGATAGAACTCATTCCACATGCTATTATTATCGAGGGTGACAGTGATGCCCCCTGAGGTACAATCAGCAGGAAGACACGTTTTGACTTTAGTTTTTACTGGTGATGATGACACACTGCTGGCTAAAGTACAGGCATCCCGGTTTGCTACTAAAATCCCTTGATCAGTTTTACTATTTCCTTGCTGCTGTTTCAAGATAACAAAAAAAGCAGGTGCTGCTCCTGATACAGTCCCACCATCTTGATTATTCAATGCAACCTGCTGCTGTTGCTCCATAATAACTTTAGTAGTATATTCTCTCTTGAACTAATTGTAGACAACACACAATGAAAACAGCCCAGCCTGTGTTCTCACCATCCTGAAAACAAGCAAAACAAATAACTGAAGTCTCTTTGGAAACAGATTATACAATATTATAACAACTTATTTTCAAAATGACAAGGATGTAAAAAATTAATCTAAAAACTGACAAGGATAATGTATTCTAATAAATATACCTTATTTCACCATACCATTCCATTGCTACACAACTGTAAAAATACCCATTCAATAATTAAAATGTCCACATCCTTTGACTCCATTGCTAATCTAATGAGGTTAAAGAAAGGTCAAATATATACCAAAATATTCATAATTGCACTTTTTAATGGTAGCCAAAGGTTAGCAACAAAGTTGGGAAATGATGAAATAAATTGTGATACATGAACTCAAATATTATTATGCCATCAAAAAATGACAAAGAAGTTAAATAAGTATGAGAGCACTTTTATGAAATCAAGTAGAAAAAATTAGCAGAACCAGGAAAAACAATAAATATAATAACTTCAACTATAGAAAGAGATGAATAACAATAAAAACTAAGTACAATGTAATTATAAAGACCAAGTCCTGAGGGGAGGAGGGGAGGAAAAGTACAACCCTTCCAGAACCAAGATATAGGGTGCGGGGGAGAATATAATAAATGCTGGCAAGTAAAGTCAATGTATTAATTTACTGAACTGTTCTACTTTTCCTCCGCTCCTTCTTTTTAATCTCTGGCACAGCGGAAGGCATATTGGTTAAAGAAAGACAGGGAAATACTTCTGAAATGAATATGAAGTAAAATTAAAGGTGAAAAAATATTTAAGTAAATTTTTCTGACAATGATTTTTTTCCTTGATAGTATTTTATTTTTCCAAATACATGTAAAGATGGTTTTCAACAATCATTTTTATAAGACTTGATGTTCTAAATTTTTCTGCTTCCCTCCAAAAGACAGCAACCAATTTGATATAGGTTAAATATGTGATCCTTTTAAACCTATTTCTATATTTATCACATTGTGCAAGAAAAATCAAACAAAAGAAAAACTACAAGAAAGAAAAAAACAACAACAAAAAAAAGGGGGTAAAAATACCCTTATGGAGACCACATTCAGTATCCATAGTTCTCTCTCTAGTTGGAGATGGTATTTTCCAACCCAAGTCAAATAATACTGGAATTGTCTTGAATCACTTGATAAAAAGAGCCAAGTCTATTATAGTTGGTCATCACATAATCTTGTTACTATGTACAATGTTCTCTTGTTTCTGCTCACTTCCCTCAACATCAGCTCATGTAACTCTTTCCAGGCTTTTCTGAAATCAGCCTATTCATCATTTCCTATAGAACAGTAATAGAAATTACATTCATACACCATAATTTATTCAGCCATTACTCCATTGATAGACATCCACTCAATTCAAAACATTTTTGCACATGTGGCTAACAATGATTTTTTTAAAGTTAATTTTAATCTATTTCAAACTATTTCTCCCAATTGATTACTCTATAATTCACTATTAAGCATTATCTCTACAAATAAAAAAGTATATAGTCCTAATTTTAGAAAAACCCAGTATTTAAAGATTCAAATTTTCTAAATTACAAGATTTTTGTTAATCTTTTTACAAAACAAGCCTTCCAATTTACAAAAAGATCCACCAACAGTAAATATCTAGCTCTTCTAGATCTATAAAAATTCAATTTACCCAAAACATTCTCAACAATTCATCTACACTAAACAATGAATTACACCTAAACAATTGTGACTTACTTCCAAAACCAGAGTGATAGGGTAAATGAACTGAAGCTGAATCTAAGTTTAAAAATAAACTACATTCTGAGATTTATATTGTGATACTTGAGGGGGGTTGACATAAGAATAGTAAATTTTTAAAAAGAAAAAATGTCAGTGAAACAAAAAATTCTCAGAAGAGAATAAAAAATTCAGAACAGGATAGAGATAAGCAGCTCAGGGTCAGAAGTACTGATTGAAATCTTATGTTTAAAAAGATTAAGTACAAATTTATAGTGACATATATAGTCATTTTTCAAAATAAGGTAACATTCATTTTTATGTCTTCTATTTGTCTCTTGTCATTTCCCCTCTATCACTTATTCTCTTTTTTTTATTAAAGCTTTTTATTTGCAAAACATATGCATAGGTAATTTTTTCTTTTTTTTAATTTTTTTTATCAATACTTTTTATTTGCAAAACATATGTATGGGTAATTCCTAAACATTAACCCTTACAAAGCTTTCTGTTACAAATTTTTCCCCCCTACTCCCCACCCCTCCCCTAGATGGCAGGATATCCACTACATGATAATTATGTTAGAATACTTAAGAAATCGAATATATGTTCTATCACTTATTCTCAATCCCTTCTTGTGAACTGCCTCATTCCTTTCTACCTACAAACATGCCTATGTCTCATGTGTCTTTAAAAAAAAACAAAAACAAAACAAAAACAAAAAAACACCTTCACTTTTATCCTTCTATCCCCTATAACTATCTTTTATACTTCTGTCTTTTCTGGTTAAGCTTCTTAAAAAATATTTAAAATATATGCCCCCACTTCTTTTCTTCTCACTCTCTTCTTACCTATTTTGACAATGAAGCTTCTACCTTTAACTTCTAGTTTCTAGCTTTACTTCACTTGCAATATTCAACCTTCTTTTCTCAGGCCTTATTTCACATGACCTCTCTGCAGCTTTTGACATTATTGATCATCCTCTTCTTGATAATCTCTTTTCTTTTAGGTTTTCAGCAAAACATTATCCAGGTTCCTTCCTATCTGACCATTTTCTCTCCATCTCCTTTGCTGGATGATCCTCATCCAGATTATTCATTTTAACTATATGTAAAAGACTAGTTTTTTACCTATCCTTAATCACTGAATGGACATTACCTCAATCAAATTGAAACCCCAGAAAGCTTTAGCTTTAAAAGGCCAAAGTTTCCACTGTAGGCAGGGCCACCGATAAGGTGTCCTGATCTCTATCTTGACATTGGTCTCAGATGACTGGAGAAGAGAATGATGCTGGTGATTTAACACAACCCTTCCTCACTTAAATCTAATTCACTTACAAGTCATGGCATTACCTTTTTGATGTCATGATCCTCTTTGGAAACAAAGGATAAACAACAATACTACTTCACTTAGTGATTTTTCATCAACTTCCTTGTATTTCATTACAATCTCTATGTTGATGATTCTCAAATGTACTTAACCTCTTCTGTCCCAACCTCTTCTGATATCCAATCTTGCATCTCCAAATGCCCTTCAAATATCCCAAAAAGTTTGTTCAATAGCCTTTTTTTTTTTTTTTGGGGGGGGGAGGAAGTGTAAAGTGTCTGAGACCAGATTTGAACTTATGTTCTCCTGACTTCAGGGCTGGTGCTCTATTCACTGCACCACCTAGCTGCCCCTCAACAGACATTTTTAAACTCAACATGTGCAAAAATTAACTCATTACCCTTGCCCCTATGGCCTCTCTCCCACCCTGCTCTCCCACTATCCCTATTACCGTAATATAGTACACATCCTTGTAATTCCTCAGACTCACAATCTAACAGCCTGGGATAGAGCTTCATGTGGCATTTGAAAGATTTTGAAGTTCTTGTGCAGTAAGATAACTGTATAGATATGTATACATATATTGGATTTGTCATATTTTATCACATATTTAGCCGGAACATACTCCCCCCCCCCCCGGGGGGGGGGGGGGGGCGGAGGGGAAAAGCTTGGAACCAAAAAAAAAAGTTTTCCAAAGGTCAATGTAGAAAAACCACCCATATGTTCTGTAAATAAAAAGCTTTTAATAAAAATAAATAAAGATTTTGAAGAAAAGCATGTATTCTAAGAGGTAGAGACCATAGTGGGCACATGGGGGGACCAGAGAAGGGGGTGTATGCAGCTATGGAGTGGCAAGGAAATAAAATATTAAATTATTGGGGGGAGGGGGAAGAGGCAGAAGCATAATCATAGCACTATGCCAGTTTTGCTATAGGGTAGAGTAGATAAAGATGCAAATGTAAGCCTGACAAGGTATCATAGTATCACACAGAATTTGAGAAGGAAGGGACTTCAACAACCACTCAGTTCAATCTGTACACAAAAAATGATCATCCAGCTTCTGGTTAAAAATCTATTAAGAGGTGGAACACCTAAAGTTGAAGAGAGTAAAGAAATTTAAATGCTCAAAAGAGGAGTTTGTATATTACAAGTAAGAAAGATACCTGGAGCTTTTTGAGAAAGCAAACGACTCATCAGAACTATTTGAGGAATGTCATCTTGTCCGATGGGTAAAGAATAGACTGATAGAGGGACACACTTAGGAGCCATTGCAATAGTATATGAATAAAATGAGGGCTGAAATAGGATGGGAACCACATGAATGAAAAGAAGGGAACAGTTGCCAGGACTATGACAAATGAACTAATGCAAATCTAAGTATGCAAACTTGGATAACTTGACAGAAACAGAAATGTTAGGGAGAAATGAAATTGGTGAGGAAAGAATGTTTTGGATATGTTACCCTGAATGTGCCTAAAGGACACCTAGTTTAAAACATCTAATAGGCCAGTTGGTCACATGAGATTGTTATCCAACAGAGGTTCAAAATGAATAAAGAAATTATTCCCTAAAGTGTTTATATATCATTAGTATGGGAAGGAAGGGGAAAAAAAAAAACACAGAAATTTCAATCAACATCAATTTATGAATCATCAGATTGTACATGTATAACTCATATCAGATTTCTTGCTATCTTGGGGAGAGAGGAGATAAAGAAGACAGAAAAATTTGAAACTCAAAATCTTACAAAAATGAATGTTGAAAAACCAAGGCAGTCAAAAATTAGAAGGGAAGCAGAAATTTTTATATACAATGTTTCTAAAAAAGGCCTTATTTTTTAAAGAGAATTGACTCAAATTTATAAGAATATAAGCCATTCCCCAATTGAGAAATGATCAAAGCATATGAACAGACAATTTTCAGACAAAGAAATTAAAACCATTTTTAGTCATATGAAAAAATGTTCTAAATCATTATTGATTAGAGAAATGCAAATTTTAAAAACTTTAAAAAAATACTACTACACACCTCTCAGATTGGCTAAGATGACAGGAAAAGATGATAAATGTTGGAAGGGATGCGGGAAAAGTAGGACACTAATACATTGTTGTGTAACTGTGAACAGATCCAACCATTCTGGAGTAATTTGGAACTATCCCCAAAAGGCTGCCAACCTGTGCATATCCTTTGATCCAGCTGGGTCTCTACTGGGTCTGTACCCCAAGGAGATCGTAAAAAAGGGTAAAGGACCCACATGTGCAAAAATGCAAAAAACAGTCCTTTTTGTAGTGGCAAGAAAATAGAGACTGAGTGGATGCCTCTCAGTTAGGATATGGCTGAATAAATTATGGTACATGAATATTATGGAATATTATTACTGTATAAGAAATGATGAACAGGTTGATATCAGAAAAGCTGGGAAGAACTTACATAAACTGATGCTAAGTGAAATGAATAAAACCAAAAGAACACTGTCCACAACAACAAGATTATGTGATGATCAACTGGATTGGACTTGGCTCTTTCAACAATGAGGTGATTCAGGTCAATTCCAATAAATAATGTAGAATAACACCATCTAATTAAAAACATACTCAGATAATAATAACCACAAATTCAATGCAAAATTACATATAAAAACTGTAGGTACCTAATAATTTTGGAAGTATTTCCTCATGGCCTCAAAACTTTTAGATTTCTTCCACTTCAGGATATTTACTTCCATTAACTTTTTGCACACCAAAATAATGTGTGAAGAATTAAAATAATAAGTTCATGAGATCACAGACCTAGAGTTAAAAAGAACTTGAAATGCCATCCAAGTCCAATGTCTTTATTTTACAGCAGGGGAAAGATTAAATGACATCCCTAAGATCACACAAGTATAAAGCATCAGAAGTAAAATTCATACCAAAATACTCTATTGTTACACCTTTTTCCATTTAATGTTTTCTCCTCACATCATGAAAAAAAATTCAAAATATCAAAATGCTACAGTATGTCCTAATCAAAATAACTTCCATTTATAGATCAATGTTTTTAAGAAAAAGACAACATGTTCTGATGGTTCTCTCCTCAAGAGAAAATCCTTTATATTATTCTATGAAAGATGAATAAAACTGGGCATTTTAAAATAAATTTTTAAAAGATTTTTTTAAGTAGAAAAGTATTCAAATCAGGTTATAATGCTACTTTCAGACACAAAAATAACTGCAACAGATAGGAGATCTTGAGAATACAACTAAAAGCATTATTCTTGAAACACATACCTGAGGGTTCTTTAACCAATGGTTTAGATTTTGAGGAGTTTATTTAGCTTTGGCCTATGGATCCATAAATCTCATAGGAGCTGCTTGGGGAGTCAATAGTTTAAATGTTGGCTATCACCATCCCTACCAGGCATACGGCTGAGCATAGGCAAATCACTTAAACCTCATGCTATTCTCAGGCTATAAAATGCCACAGCTATTACTCTGCTTTGGTAAGAGTTTCCTCAAAGGGGTTTCTCTACCCAAATGAAATTAAGGAGATCATGCTTTGAATCAAAGATTTAGCTATCAGGGTTTGTACAAAGTCAGTTAATAAAACACTTAAGTACATACTATATGCCAGCAATGAGTACAAAACATTTTGGATAAAAACAATATCCAATTTGAAGTTTAAAGAATTCTCAGCATTTCTCTATTAAACAAGCAAAGAATTATTTTAGTAACTAGAATTTTATTTTTTTAATTAAAACTTTTTATTTGCAAAACATATGTATGGGTAATTCTTCAACATTGACCCTTACAAAGCTTTCTTTACAAATTTTCCTCCCCTAGTCCCCACCCCTCCTCTAGATGGCAGGAAATCCACTGTGTTAATTATGTTAAAATACTTGACAAATTGAATATATGTATACCTATTTCCACACTTATTGTGCAAGAAAAATCATATCTACAAGAAAAAAAAATCAGAGACAGGAAACACA
This sequence comes from Myrmecobius fasciatus, assembly GCA_023553655.1. Classification (NCBI taxonomy): domain Eukaryota; kingdom Metazoa; phylum Chordata; class Mammalia; order Dasyuromorphia; family Myrmecobiidae; genus Myrmecobius; species Myrmecobius fasciatus. The sequence goes on along the minus strand of JAJPUD010001525.1, from coordinate 230,911 downwards.
GATACAGCAAGCAAACATCAATAGAGAGCATGAAAATGTTATGTTGTGGTCCACATTTCATATCCCTCTTCTCTGGGTGTATATGGCCTTCTTCACTGAACAATTGGAAGTGTTTTAGTAACTAGAATTTTAAATGTGGAATAGCAAAACAAAGTGACATGCTGAAATGATACATCCTATCAACTGTCATCAGTTACACAATGAACAAAAGATAATACTTTTCAGGGAGTATTTTGAACTGAAGCAATGTTGCAATTTCAATAAGCAAAAGGTTACAATTTCAAATGTTTAGATCTACTTTTGCCTATGATCTTTCTGCTAATTGTTCCTTGGTTGCAAAATAACACTTTTCAAACTACAATTGAGTTAATTAATTTAATGACTAAGCCCTATGCAGAGAGCCAGCCATGCCTAGAAGGTAGATGTCCAAGCCAAAAACATCTGATTTTTAGTTCTACCTCTAACACATAAATGCCTGTTACTTTGAGCAAGTCAATTTAAAGAAATTTTTAAAGACTATATTCATCAGTAGGAGTTTGTTCATTGATCCAGTTTCTATTCCCTATTCATTTTTTCAATATATAGCTAACCATCATACTCCATTATTCAAAATTCCAAGTACTTCTATAATTCATTTTTAGACTTTCAAAGATCCAAAATTACCAAATGGGATTTGTTTTCACCAAGCATAAAATTTGAAAGGGCAATTTAAATTGAGATTTCAATATTACAGAATGAATGCTTCTTGATACCCAGGAGATTGTTATCTATTGTTGAGGGTGTAGTCTTCTAAGAACCTTCCCATTAAGATACAATTTCCAAAATATTTTTCCACTCCAGATTCTAAAGCTGAGGATTTGAGAAAGTAAATTCATTAAAACTATGGATATTTAGTTGTTCCCTCTCCCACGTGTCCTAAAAGTTTAAAGCTCAAAAAAGGAATAGTAGGTAAATAAGAATTATGAAGCAATAGGTTGGAATGGAGGAAAGAGGGAGTAATTTTTTAAACCCCTACATAGCATATTCCCAGTCCGTTTTCAAACACAATAGATTAATCTTAAAACGAATCTTTTTAGGATCTAAGCAATTTATTGGATGGTACTCTGCTTCCACAAAACACAGCATCTCCATTCCAAATATGTTCATTGCTATTCCTATCAAATCTGTACAGAACAGTTTCTGCTGCCTAGAAGCCACCCAAACTAGGACCTTGGCTAAAAGCCTCTCCCCAAAGGGCAATTCCAAGCATTTCTTTTTCTGAGTACTAAATTCACAATGACCTATGTGATGCTGCCCCACCTTCGCAATCACCAAGTCGAAACACACAGGATTCAGGGTTTCATCAAATCTAAACGTTTACCCATTAGTATGGATCGCTCAAGTCACACACGCACACAAACTAGAATACCCAGCCATGTGATAGCTGTCCAGATACTGTGCCGTTCTTCCTAAAGAAAATATAAGTATGTCACCCACCCCGGGAGAAATGGCCTGGTCACCTACAAGAGGCCAGCTCTTGCAGTAATTCTCACAGACAACGTCAGACTGGTTGGGTACCACGTGAAGAACCGCAGCAAAAAAAGCTCTTCCGGGGAATTGCAGCCCCGAGGGTCACGTGCAACTCGCCGGAACCTGCTAGGAGCTCCGCGGGAGAGGTGCAGCGTTCTGTTACCGTGGAGACCACAGAAAGCTTCAAAGCCCTCCTGGTCCCGCCCCCATGCTAAGAGCCCTCACCCCGCCCCCATTCACTTTCCCGGCAGCCCACAAGCGGCGTCGTGCCCAGGAGCAAGGAGTAAAGCTGCAGGGCTAGCTACAAGATTCAGCTGCATAAGCTACAGCAAAAGCCACCATAGCACGCGCGGACACAACTCGAGTGGGTTCGAAAATTCTTACAGGATCCACGTGTCGATTCTGCGACGGAAACCAGGCCAGACGAGCTGTTCCCTGGACTTTAACTTCAGAAGGGTCAGCATTTCAATTGATGCCTCCCCTCTCAGCTGCCTCCATCCTATCCCCCCTAGTTTAAAGTGCTGGATGTTAGGAACCACCTAAAATACTGCAAACAGAGGCCCCAGAATCTGAAGGAGAAACTAACCACAGTAAAAAGCTTACAACACTTTTCCACCTTTCAACCACAAGAAATCACTATTTACTCCACTCACCATAAGCAGAAAAAAGACCCTAACTACAGGAAGAGCAGAAGAGTTGGGGGAGGTTTTATTCACACCCCAACCCCTTCACCTAAAAGATATAGGGGGCAGGTGAAGATGTGTCCTCTCCATCAGTTAGAAAGCAGCAAGCAGCTTGAGACTGCCCCCACAGATGGAAAGGCATCATAGCACCTCCTCTCCCCACCTGTTTTCCCAGCCCTCACTCAGCACCTAGGAGCAATCAGCCCTTTGTTTACTAAGATTCCCGCTCAGACGTAGCTCCATTCCTCACCAACTAGCAGCCGACGGCTCCTCCTTTGTACACTGGCTACTCCTCGGAGAGTCAATTCTGGCTTTACACGTCAGAAGATACGTATGCACAGGTGTCAAAGCCACGCTCCACTTCGGAGAGAAAACAGGATTACCAAAGTCCCCTCTCTGCGATTCAGATGCCTGATGTGGAGCCTAAAGCACGGATAGTTCAAAGCGTTGCCTACAATCGCAACAGACTCTCACTCTAGAAAGTGTCGTCACGCAGACCGTGCCACGCCGCGCAGCACCCCACGCACGCGAGGGCAGGGCCGCGCCTAGGGCGCTTCTCACCCCGCCCGCCTCGTGGCCGATCCCTTTGGCGTCGATTTTTCCAGCTCGTCAGAAGAGCAGTCCGGAAGTGGGAACGGGGGCGCGCAAGAGGTGTCATGCGCAGTCTCGGTCGGGGGCCTGGAAGCGCGCGCACCCAAGGCTGCCCCCGCGTCGGGCCCGGCCTGGGTAGGGCGCGCGAAGCTCTCACCGCCGAGTGCTTCGGCAGAGTAAAAAAAAAACCAGGAGCTTCGAACTCTCGAAAGCCCCCATCGCGCCAGTACTAAACAAATGCCCTCCACCCAGGCCCGAGAGTTACCGTGCAGGGCGCGGCAGACCTCACCCCGAGTCCTTCACATCCCTCTGGGGGCGGGTTATTCCGTTCCGCTCGCACACCGTGTGTCTGCAGCCAGCTGAAGAGACTGCGCGCGCACCATCACTCCCCCCTCTCACGTCACCGCGCACGCGCTTCCGCCACATACCACTGCGCAGACGCAGAATTCTCGGCGCGAGGCGCCTTGCCCACCCCGCCCCCCCCAACTCCACCCCATCCTCAGTTCCAAGAGGCCAAACCGACCAGCAGACGCGACTAGGCCCTCGGACCCGCCCCTCAGAGCGGAGGGTCTCCTTTTCCCCCAATTCTCTGCGTCCGGGGCCCCAGTGCTGAAGCTTCTGGAAACGGGAGGGGCGGGGCAGGCAAGACGCACCCCGATTCCCTCAGCCTAGCACACGAAGTCTTCGTGGGAGCTGGGGAATCGTCGCTCATCCTGACCTCCCAAGCACGCCTGCCACGCACTCCTCCGCGTTTTGCCCGCCCAGTCTGCGCTCCCTCATCCGCGCCTGCCCCCATCCCCGCCAGGGCTCAACCGACCCCTACTCCTCAAACATCCTTCAATGGAGGAAGGACTTTGCAGCCCCAGCGTGCCAGTCGCCTTGGCCTGCGCCAGGACCAATAGAAAACTTAAAAGGAGTGACCTTGGGGGTCTGGTAATCGAACATGCCGAGAGGTCTCCGTCAGCAGTTGTGGCAATCAGAGGCGGGTCTTAGGGCTCTGCTCCCGGGAGAACCATGGAGGAGTATCTGGGAAAGATGGGATTTGCCACCAAATACCATCTTCAGACAGACGGAGTACACCAAGAAAAATGGTTCTAAAAACCAGAAAAAAATGCCAAGAAAAATGGAGGAAGAATATACTGCAAAGCACAAACATGCTCCTTTTAATTATTTAATGCCCTATTACTTGACTAGTTAAATTTGGATAAAATAGCCTTAATTCGCAAATATATATTGGCGAGCTGTTTTTCTCCAAAAGGTTATAAATGGGGTGGGAGGAGTGAAATAGATTTCATAAAATCATATCTATGTTGAAATTCTGCGGGTGAGAAATAGGATCAAACTAAAGTATATATATAGTGATATGAAATTATCCTGAATTTTGGGCATTTAAATAATATTTATGTTTACTGGAATTGTTCTTTTCTATTAATCAAATCCTGCACATTTTAACTTGAGAAAAAAATTCAGATGTTTACATCAAGATGTGAATTTCTTAGCATGCATTTCCTATCTGGAAAATCTCCAAAAACAACAAATTTTTTGTTATCTAATAATCATTTACTATATGTGGCTGAAAGACTAAACAATGCATATCAGTAGACAATCAAAGGAAAAAAAACTAGCTGAAAAAAAGATTGTACTATATGGGTCAAATTTGTAAATTTAACTTGGATTCGAATACTGCATTTGAATTCTTCACAAAAAACTTTTTATATTATTCCTAAAAAGTACATATAAGATGAGGCAATCAATCATGCTTACATTTTTAATGGAATTTATGGACTTTTTTTTTAATAGATCTTAAAATAATTCATTGGTAATTAATTTTTTAAAAAATTTAATTTTAAATATTCCCAATACATTGCAGTGTATTTCTTCCTAAAAAGTAGTTTTAGCTGCTAGATTAAAATCTGAAAGTGTATATATATTCATTATATTTTCTAGCACAGAATACTCCACCTGATCTACTGTAATCAATTCCACACTTAAGCCCCCTCTAACCTTTCCCTCCTTAAACTTTAGCAATTCCATCTCCTTCGGAAATCCTAGTTTCCCGGTGTTCTTTCTCTTTAATGTGAGTGTACTGTGAATACATTTGAATGATTAAGAAATACAGTTCATCATAAATAAAAAATTCTGCTTAAAAAATTAAGGAGGAATTGAAGGCAAAATACTTTTTCAAATAACAAAACACTTAAGTCCAATCTTATTCATGTCATTCCCTATTACACAGGAATGATGCCCCCAATATACAACCATAGGGTCATAGTTTTAGAGAGAAAATATCTAAGATAAAGGTAACCCACTTAATCCCTTGCCTTAAAGGCTCTAAAACACTTATACTATGGAAATGGCTTTCTAAATGGTCCCCTTATTTCCAGTCCAATTCATACCTCCAAATCAGATGCCAAAGGGATCTTCCTAATAAGAGATTTTAATCACTTCATCCCCTTAATTCCAATGGTTCTTAATTACAGGATTAAAACAAAATTTGGGGGGCATTTAAAGTCCTATTACCTCCAAGATCACTTTAAGAGCCCTTCATGATCTGGACTATACCCAAATTACCAGTCTTATTATACTTCATTCTCCTCCACGTATTCTGCAATCCAGTAACAAGCCTCCTTATTCCTCACTCATGACCCTCTATTCACTCTATGCCTTTTTAATGGCTATTCCTCTAACCTGAAATACACTCCCTCTTCACTGCTAATTCCTTGATTCCCTAGATTGCTTCAAATCCAACCTTGAGCAGGAGGCCTTATTTTCCTGAAGTCCTTCTCTATAAAATTACCTTACATTTACACGATATTGTCTGTATGTAGTTAATTGCATGTTGTCTCCATCAGAATATGAGAAAAGACTGCTTTTGCCTTTCTTTATAAGTGCTTCCAGCACTTAGAACAATCTGCTCATAGTAGTGCTTATTCATAAATGCTTGTTGGCTGATGACCTACCTCATTTGCTGAGGAACAGAGGAGAAATAACTTGCTCGTGTTCACACAGATATGGAGCAGAGCTAGAATATGTGAATCCCAATCTAGTGGTAATTTCACTGTAACATAATTATTCTCTAGGTGTCTAAATATTTCCACTTCAAAGAATTGTTTATAGTTCGAAGAGATCATCCGAAAATGGATTCCCAATATAGTATACATAAAAAATGTTTATCCATTCTTTATTTCAAAATTTCCAAGGGGAAACCTACTGCCTCCTATAACAATCCATTCTAATTGTGGACAGCTTGCCCTTCATTATTTTGATTGCCCTACACTAGATGGCCTTCCTTATTAATGTCCTTTCTAAAATGAAATTCAACAAATTTTAATCCATGTAACTCTTCATCAGATTTTTTTGCTGAATATGCCTACCTTCCAATCAGCCATTTTTATTGATAACACCACCATTCTACTAGCCCAGGAAAAAAATCTAGGCATAATCTTTCTCTTTTCTCCTCTTCGGCCAGCCAGTTGCCAAATTTTGACAATTCTATTCAATCTCTTACATTCATTCAACAGAAAGTATTTAGGAAGACTTTATTGTGTATTATTCATTAAAGCTATATTTGTTATACAATGTGAAATTAAGTGTAGTTTAAGGAATTAAGGGATGTATCAAAATCTCATGAACTCAATGCCTATTTGTGTAAAAGAAATGATTGCAGCAAAAGCACATGTTGGAATGCTTATGTCAAATTATTATTCTCCCAGTTAACTTGAACTGCACCATACCTATCATTGATGAGATCCTTTATATTTACTTGTTCATACTGTTTTGCAGCCTATTTACACTAACATGTGTGTCTCAATTGCTATTTCTGAGAAGGAAACTCAATTTCAATTTTTTTGGAGTCTGTAGTGTTCTTTAACTTGCAGCCATGTAACATTAATAGGAAAATACTGGCTTTGAAGAGAAAGGAAGAAGATTGTTTCAGGAAGAAGTATGAGGTCATCATTTTTAAAAACTTGGCACTTCCTCTCAGATACTACCTACAATCTGCATCATCTTATTCTTGTTCAGTTCTAGGCCCAGATCATTAATTTGCAGTGTCTGTCTTTCATTCTTTCAACAACCATTTATCCAACATTTTTATCTGCTAGATACTGGGGATACAGAAAAAGGGAAATATCCTTGTCCATAAAGAACTTATATTCTTTTTCATAGACATACATACTTATACATATACACACTGATGCTTGAGTCCATTGAACTGCATCACATATAAAACTGGTCCTTAGAATATAAACAGAAAACATTTTCTTTATAGGCCATCTTTTGACAAAGTAAATATGAACTTTACTCCAAGTCAAATGTAAGTGGAAAAAAATCAAGTACTAGCAATTTATAATTAAAACTATAGAACTACAAGCTTTAACTGTCTGATTTCATGACTAAAATTACATTCTAGGGATGTGATCAACAGGAGAAAGTCTTCTTTGTGCAAAAATGTTCCTAATACTCATGACAGAAAAAAAAAACCTAGAAACAATCCATGTAATCTAACAATTATTATATGTGAAAGTAATGGAATATTATTGGACATGAGAAATGACAAATATGAAGAATATTATGGATTATATATAGGAAATCATAGAAGATCAAGTGGAAGAAAAACAATATGCTATGATCCATGTCCAAGGGTGTTAGAGCCAGCTTGAAAGGCTAGTGAGAGCCAATTGTTAAATTATTAGTATAACATTGTGTTAACACCTCAGAAATCAGCAAACTACAAATTGACTGTTTTGTTGTCTGACTAAACATAAAATGATGGAGAAAATGCTAAATATGAAGATTAAACTTAAAAGTATGTCAAATGGTGGGGAGGGGTTTGAGGGGAGTGGAGCTTACTATGCTAGGGCTTGAGAATAAGTAGACAGTCCTTATCCTTTAAAGAGCCTGTATTCCACTAGAATGTAACACCATCTTCTCTCTTTTCCACTCAAAAAAATTGTCATCTTCATTACCTGGATTATCCTAATTGCCTTAAAACTTGTCATTTGGCCTTCTGTTTTTCCCTTCTCCAATTTATTCTTCACACATCCGCACATCTGCAAAAATTATCTTTCTAATGCAAAAAGCTTACTATGTCATTTGCTCAAAAAGCTTACAATGATGCCTAAATGATAAAAGAAAATTTTCTTAGCCTCTGACTGAAAGCCTTGCATAATTTGGCTTAAACTTATCTTTTCAATTTTATTTCAGAGTATATGCTTCCAAACTCTGAATTGAAGCAAAACTGTGTTACTGGGCTATCTGAGATTGCTATGGACTTGCTCACTTCCCACACATTTTCAAATTATATTGCTCATCCCACACACAAAAAGTAGAACATGGTCTTTCTTCTGTCTTTATCTTCCTTCAAGGCCCAACTCAACCTCTAATTCTGTTCTCACTATAGCCAGAAATAACTCTTCAAATTGTCTTATTTTATCTGAATCTTTTGTGTAGTTATCATATTCTACCTTGTATCATGTTCATTAAAGTAAATATTATATCCTTCTTATTAGAATGTAAATTCCAGAAAGGTAGAAATCACATTTTCGTCTTTTTATACCTGGTGCCTTGTACACAACAGAAAATTAACAGATACTGACCATTTGAATACCCACTAGCTGGGCCTGTTCTTGTTTCTCCTTTTCCCTCCTTTATTTTCTCAAACTACATCAGTTTATAATCATTGCTGTCAAGATTTTCTTCCATGTTTCAATTCATGACTTAATTTTTCCCTTCTTGTGACAAATCTAGACAGAAATCTTCATTATACAATTCAATTCAACAAACATGTAATAAGTTCCTATTATGCACAAGGCACTATTCTAAACAATAAGGATAAAAAGACAAAAATGAAAATTTTCATTTCTCAAGATACTTAAAATACCTGAGGATAAATTACATGATAATAGAACCATAGTTAACCCTGAGAAGGTCATATTTGGATTACTGTGCTTAGTTGGGTTGCCACGTTTTAAGAAAGACACTGAAAATCCTGAAGGGCAACCAAATAGGTGAAGGGGCTTGAAATGAAGGCATCCATGGAACTGGGAATATTTACCTAGAAGAATATAAGACGTAAGGGAGTGAAGAACACATTGAATAATTAAGTTCGTTTGGTGTGGTTCTAGAGGATAAAACTAGGATGTATGGAAAAATGCCCTAACATGGAGAATTCTAATAAAGTAGAATGAGCTACTTAGGGAGGCACTGGTTTTTCCCTCATGAGAGGTCTTCAAGGAAAGGCTAGATAAAACAAATTATGTTGGAGGGCAGGGAAAAGGGGGGAATGGCCTCAGAGACCAAATCTCATTCAGATTCCATTCAAGTGGGAAATTACACCATTAAAAACTGCACAAAAACCTATGCTTAACACAATAGCTTGCATCTAATTAAATAAGCACTTCATAAATGCTTGGTTGAGTGATAACCCATTCTAAGAACTTGTTTAATAATTTATTTGATTTGTTGATTTTCAAATCAATGACAGCCTAGAAGTTTCCAACCCTTTTAATGACAGGATTGTCTTCACTTCTTAGAAAGGAAAAGATACCTTTGAAAGGGATGAAGCAGAGAACAGAGAACTGTTGAAGACAGCATGAGACTTGTGTGAGGGGAGTTGAACCTTTCAAGTGGCTACTGATACTGTAATAAACAGAACTGACCTTGAAATTATTGATAACACAGAGGATCCAAGGCCTATTATGTAAAAAGAACTAAGAGAGATATAATATAGTTGAGAAGAAAAATATACATATTATAGCGGTATGAGAAAAGTTGTAAAGCAGCATATTAATTATAAAATGACTATAGAATGCTGATGGGAAAAAAGGAATGATATATGTCAGTGTGGAAGATATGAATTTCCAGAATTTTTGTTGTTTTAACATACTGTTAAAAAAAAAAGATGTGTCCTTCTAGAATCAAAATCTATTGTGTATCTCTATTATGATATTACTCTTCTGTTCTCCTTTTATAAGTTAAGGAAAAACTTTTCTTTTAGCAATCTTCCTTTATTTCCTGGTCTTAGAAAAGTATGCAGAGGGCAAATTTTTAAGGAACAAGGCATACTTCTCCTTCTGTTCTATTTGCCTGAATAAACAGTCTATATACCTTTATAGTCTCAATTTTGTCAGTCATTGTAGTATTTATAGATCACTAATTCAAATTCCAGCTTATTCCCCAGTTTCCTTAAATTAATTAAATTTCTTAAAATGTTTAAATCTTGGTCCCTCCCTGGAATATAATCCCTCTAGGAACTGGGAAGAGTGATATCCCTAAGTTTTATTGATTTGTCTCCCTTGGCTTTCAATTTAAACCTTCTTAACGGCATTATTCGGCATCTTCCAAAAGATATTGTTCCTCTCCCAAAAAAGTTATGTTTTTTCTCAGCTTCACAAGTCCTATTTGGGGCTCAGGAAATAAAAAAAAAAGTACAAAAAATCTTGCTAGAGAATTATTCAACCAAAAACAAATGAGTTCCTCCTGTGTATAATAAAGCACTGGGCTAATAAGTGCTTTGGGTAGAAAGGTAGAGAGCAAGAGAACTTGCTCCCACTGAGCTTACAAGCAATTTGTCAGAAATAAAACACATACAAGTAACTATAATACATGACAGAGTGGTAAAAATTTCCTTAAGAGTAGCTCAAGGTACTATGGAAATTCACATCTGACAAGAGATCCTTTCCAGTTGGAAACATCAGTGAAGACTTCATTGCAGAAGGTGGTATTTAAGTTGGGTCTTAATGGATAGGGAGGGTTTCAATAAATTAGAAGTGAGGAGGAGGGAGGAAAGTGAAATAGAAGGCAGAAAGAAATATGTGAGCAAAAGAACATAGTTCAGAAAGCATGGAAAAGAACACCAGGAATTCAGTTTGGCTGAAGCATAAGGGATGTAAAAAGGAATGATGAGATATAAGACTGAAAAAGACAGACTGGAAGTCATATCAAGGACCACCTGAAATATCAGACAATGAATTCTGATCATTACCAGACTATAAGTCACAGAGAAACTATTAAAGGCTTTATTTTCTTTTTTTAAATTATACAACTGATACAGAATCACAAACTCTTAGAAGTGGAAGGAACCAAAAAAAAAAAAAAAGCATCTACTTTATTCCATAAACAAGAATGCTCTCCAGCAATAGATACAAAGAGAAATCCCATTTAAAATACCTTTAAATAATATAAAATATTTGAAAATCTACTTGTCAAGACAAGCCCAGGAACTATATGAACACAATTACAAAACACTTCCCACACAAATAAAGCTAATCTAAACAATTGGAAAAATATCAAATGCTGATGGGTAGAACAAGCTAATAATATAAAAATGACAATTCTACCTAAATTAATCTACTTATTCAATGCCATACCAATCAAACTGCCAAGAAATTATTTTACAGAGCTAGAAAATATATCAAAATTCATCTGGAAGAGCAAAAAGTAAAGAATTTCAGGGGAATTCATGATTTTAAAAAGATGCTAATTATTGTGGCCTAGCTGTACAAGACCTAAAACTGTATTATAAAGCAGTTGTCATCAAAAACCATTTGATACTAAGAAATAGAGTAGTTGATCAGTGGAATAGGTTAGGTTCACAAAATTCAATAGTCAATAACTATAGTAATCTAGTGTTTGAGAAACACAAAAGACACTAGCTTCTGGAATTAGAATTCACTATTTGATAAAAATTGCTGGGAAAATTGGAAAATAGTATGGCTTAAACTAGTATTGACCAACACTTAACACCCAATACCAAGATAAGGTCAAAATGAGTTCATGATTTAGATATAAAGGATAATACTATAAGCAAAGTAGGAGAACAAGAGATAGTCTAACTCTCAGATCTGTAGAAAAGGAAGTTATTTATGGCCAAAGAAGAACTAGAGTACATAATGGAATGCAAAATGGATAATTTTGATTATATTAAATTTAAAAGTTTTTGTACAAACAAAACCAATGCAGCCACGATTAGAAGGAAAGCAGAAAACTGAGAAAAGATTTTACATCCAAAATTTCTGAAAAAGGCTTCATTTTTAAAATATATAGAGTACTGACTCAAATTATATAAGAATACAAGTCATTCTCCAATTGATAAATGGTCAAAGGATATGAACAGACAATTTTCAGATGAAGAAATAAAAACCATTTCCAATCACGTGAAAAAATGTTCTAAATCACTATTGAACAGAGAAACACAAATTAACATAATGCTGAGGTACCACTATACATCTCATAGCTTGGCTAAGATGACAGGAAAAGATGATAAATGTTGAAGGGAATGTGGGAATACTGGGACACATGCATTTTTGGTGGAGTTGTGATCTGATCATTCTGGAGAGCAATTTGGAACTATGCCCAAAAGGCATACCCTTTGATCCAGCAGTGTCTCTACTGGGTCTGTATCCCAAAGAAATCTTAAAGGAGAGAAAAGGACCCACATATGCAGAAGTATTTGTAGCAGTTCTTTTTGTAGTGGCAAGGAACTGGAAACTGAATGGATATCCATCAGTTGGGGAATGGCTGGTAAGTTATGGTACATGAAAGTAAAGGAATATAATTGTTCTATATAAGAAATGATGAGCAGGCTGGTTTCAGAAAAGCCTGGAAGGACTTATATAAACTGATGCTGAGAGAAATGAATAGAACCAAGAGAACATTGTACATGTAACAACAAGATGAACTTGGCTCTTTTCATCAATGAGGTGATTCAAGACAATTCCAACAGACTTGAGATGGAAAAATGCCAACCACATCAAGAGAGGGAATTATGGAGACTGAATATGGATCAAAGCATAGTATTTTCACCTTTTCATTGCCGTTTTGTTTGCTTGGGATTTTTTTTTTCTTATTTTTTTTCCCTTTTGATCAGATTTTTCTTGTGCAACATGATAAATACAATAGGTTTATAAGAACTGCACAAGTTTAACCTATATTAGATTGCTTGCTGTCTAGGGAAGGGGGAGAGGGAAGAAGAGAGGGAGAAAAATTTGGAACACAAGGTGTTGCTAAAGTGAATGCTGAAAGCTATCTTTGCATGTATTTAGAAAAAATAAATTAAAAAAAAGGATTGCCTCACCAATGTATTTATATTCTCAACATTGTCCTTGTAATATAGTGAATACTTGATAAATATTTTTTCATTTATTCATTCAAAGTAATGGTATATGTTGGATCATTTCAACCAATTCACAATCTGCCCATATATGTGTATATAAATATATATTTAAACATATAATATGTACATATGTATTATATACATACATGCACGACAAAATACATACATACATATAAAGCTGTAAATGGCAGCTAATTGATGCGGTGGATAGTGCGAGGCCTGAAGTCAGGAAGAGACATCTTCCTGAATTTGAATCTGGATACAGACACTTGACTAGTCACTTAACCCTGTTTGCTTCAGACTTCTCATCTTTAAAATGAGCTAGAATGACCAGCAGGATAATTTTAGAGAGACCTGGAGAGACTTGCATGAACTGATGCTGAGTGAAATCAGCAGAACCAGGAGAACATTATACAAAGCAACAAGACTATACAATGATCAATTCTGATGGACAGGGTTCTCTTCAACAATGATGTGATTCAACCAGTTCCTATTGTTCAGCAATGAAGATAGTCCTATACATCCAGAGAGAGGCCTGTGGGAACTGAGTGCAGACTACAACACAGCATTTTATTGCTTTCTGTGAATATTTCCATGCATTTTGTTTTCCTTCTTAGGTTGTTTTTTTTTCCTTCTCTTTCTAGATCTGATGTTTCTTGTGCAGTAAAATAACTGTATAGATATGTATACATATATTGGATTTGTCATATAATTTATCATATTTAGCATGTATTAGATTACCTGTCATCTAGGGGTGGGGGGGTGGGGAGAAGGAGGGGAAAAGCTTGGAAAAAAAAGTTTTTTTGCAAAGATCAATGTAGAAAAATCACTCATATGTTTTGTAAATAAAGAGCTTTTAATAAAAAAAAAATTTTAAAAATAAATAAAATGAGCTAGAGACGGAAATGACAACCCATTCTCATATCTTTATCAAGAAAATCCCAAATGGGATCCCAAAGAGTAAGACAATACTAAAACAACTGAACAACAAAGAGGGGGAGAGGGGTGGAGTGGAGTAAAGGTTAGGGAGAAAAAAAGGGAGAGGTAGTGGAAAAAGGAAAGACAGGAAGAGGGAGAAAGAAGGAGTACATCCACATCTCAGCCTAAAGCTGCTGCTTGACCCTGAAGAAAGAGTGAAAGGTTATAGGAACACTGCCCATAAATTCTGCCTACCTCTTTTCTCTTTATTCTTTTTTAAATTCTTCCTCTCTTAGTTGTTACAATCTGAGCAAAATAGAGGTGAAAAGAGGTGGGAAAAGGAGAATTAGTTCCATTCCTATGACCTCCTCTTAAGGCCTGAAAACTGCTGCTGGATTTCATACTTGTACAGAAGGAATATTTACATCTACAGGGGGTTATCTACCTGTTCCTCATCCCTTTATAAAATTCTACTATTCATATTAGAATAAGCACTGTGTCTGGTATATAGCAAATGCTTGATAAGTTTTATTTACAGAAAATTTAATCTTTTAAAATCAATATATGGTTTGGTTTTGTTTTTCTTTTAACCTTTCTGTCACTTCCGAATGTCCCCTTTTCCCCCCTCCATACAACCAACAGACTCCTTCCTTAAAGCAAAGAAATATAATTGAGTAAAACAAATGAACCTATTGGTCATATCAGATAAGACATACCTGATTCCACATCTGTAATTTATAACTATAACTGAGTTGACCACACAATTCTTGGAGTCAGACTACATCTCCTCTGGATTATGCCATGGATCCCACTTTGGAGACTGCTGCACTAGAATCAGTATTGGGTACTGTAATGATCACATTTCTTATATCTATCAATGCTCTTTTCCTTTACATTACTATAATCATTATAAACTGTTCTCTTGATTTGACCTACTTCACTTTGAATCAGTCCATATACGCCTTCAAAAATTTCTATGAAATCTTTATAGTCATTTTTATGGGATAATAAAATTCCATTACATTCATATATCACAATTTGTTCACCCATTCCTCAATTAACAGACATGTACTTCACTTCTAGTTATTTCTGTCAAAAAAAAGGTTCCTACACATACCCACCAGTCTTTTCCCTCTTTAATTTGCTTTAGGGTACATGTCCAGAAGGGGTAGCAACTGGGTTAAAAGTCATTTAGGGTTAGGGTTTAAGTGATTTTTCTAGTATAATTCCAAGATAATTCACAGTTTCACTAATAGTTCATGAGTGTGTCTTCTTCCCCAAAATCTCCCAGAATTTACCAGTTTCTATTTTGCCAATGCTGTTGCTCTTTGTTGTTCAGAAGTTTCAATTGTGTCCAACTCTGTGTGACCCCATTTTGGGGTTTTCTTGACAATGATATTGGGATAGCTTGCCCCAGTTCCAACTCATTTTACATATGAGGAAACTGAGGCAAACACGGTTAAATGACTTGCCCAGGGTCGCACAACTAGTAAGTATATAAGGCCATTTTGAAGTCACCAAAGAAATGATTCTTCCTGGCTCTAGATTCAGCACACCATCCCCTGCTTCCTCTGGCTGCCTTTTTGCCAATACTGCCCAGTTGATAAGTATGAGGTAGCACCTCAAGAGTTGTTTCAATTTGAATTTCTCTTATTGTTAGTGCTCTGGAGTATTCTTTCACATGGCTGGTGATAATTTACACCCTTTTTTTTTTTTTTAATTGCCTTTTAGCTTGATTTGATCAGTCTACTGAGAAATAATTCTTGTGTTCCACTTATTCTATCCCCTCCCCACCATACACAAGTCCAGGCAGTCCTGGATTGTATAACACTGAAATTGCAATTAGAAAACTTGGGATCAAATTCCATTTCTGTACTAGGTTTCTGATCTTAGACAAATTATTTTTCTTCTGTAGGAACTCATTTTTCTCATCTGTAAAATGAAGATAATACTTGTTAAATGGCTGATATAAGGCTCAAGTGAGACAAATTACATTAAAGTACTTAGTTGGTCTAACCTTCATAACCCTGTTACATAAAAAATACATATCTTATTCTGAAGATATCCTTTGCCTTATTACTAATTATAATAACACAGATTAATATAGTACCTGAAACTTTCTTTTATTTTACACTCATATACAAAATGAGAAAAAAAAATTGCCACCTGCACAGTAGACCATAAGAGAGTATTCAACATAAGACAATAAATTTCAACTTCAAGAAAACCTATATAATAAATATTATGTTTTGTCTTCAAAGCTCCCCAGCTTTCCTTTGCTTCCTTATTAGTTTTCTTTCATTATCTGCTGTGCACTTTTTATACTATATTTTTTTCCCTTCCTCCCCCATCTACCCTAAAGAAAGTTACAATTAATCATGGATACAAATACATATATACATACACACACACACACACACACACACACACACACATAGAAAGAGAGAGATTTATAATAGAAACATTTATACTCATATACATATTACCATACTATGCTTATTATCTTTTATCACCTATTTTTCTGAAGGCAGTTACTATTTTCCTTCATAAGCCTAAGACTTTACTTTTTTTTTTTTTTTTTTTTTTGAGGCAATTGAGGTTGAGTGACTTGCCCAGGGTCACACACCTAGGAAGTGTTAAGTGTCTGAGGCCAGATTTGAACTCTGGTCCTCCTGACTTCAGAGCTGGTACTCTATCTACTATGCCACCTAGCTGCCCCTCAATGTTTTTTGTTTTGTTTTGTTTTGTTTTTTTAATAAATCAGATCAGCATTTCCTACACCACAGAAATATTCTCTTCTGGATTCAAACAGAACTTTCCTTCCTAGAATCTCTGAATTTAAATGTGTATTTATAATAGTCAGAAGATCTTGCTTGTTCAAAGTTGTTCTTAAAACAATACTGCTATTACTGTATACAATGTTCTCTTAGTTCTGCTATTGCACTCTTTATTACTTCATAGAGGTCTCACTTTTCTAAAATCAAGGAGCTCAACATTTCTTACAGCATAGTATGAACAAGTAATACAATTGGTTTAATCATTCCCCAACTAATGATCATTCCAGCAGTTCTTTGCCAACACAAAGAGAGCTGCTATATTTTATTACAATATATAGGTTCTTTTCCATTTTCCCTAAATATCTTGGAAACAGATTTAATAGTGGTTGCTAGTCAAAGAGTACAAGCAGTTTAAAAACTCTTTGGACATAATTCCAAATCTGATCTCCAAAATGCTTGGATCAGCTCACCCATCCAGCAAGAATGAATTGAGATCCCAATTTTTCCACATCCCCTCCGATATTTGTCACTTTCCCTTCTATCATTTTAGCCAATTTGATAGGTATAAAATGATATGTCAATGTTGTTTTAATTTATATTTCTCTAATAATTATTTACAGCATTTTTGTATGATTATAAATTGTTTTGATTTTTTCATCAGAAAATAGTCTGGTTCATATTCTCTGACCATTTATCAATTGGAGAATGACTTGGATTCTTCTAGATTTGACAAAATTCTTTATATATTTCAGATGTTAGACTTTTATATGAAAAATTATCTGTACAAAAGTTTTCCCTACTATTCTGCTAGCAATTCTGCATATTGTTCAAAAACATTTAAATTTACTGTAAATAATATATTTTATATCCATAACCCTCTTTCTTATTTGTTCATAAACTGTGCACCTATTCATTAAGTCTGACTTATGTTCCTTGTTCTTCAAATTTTCTTGTAATATATTCTTTTATATCTAAGTCATATATACATTTTGGCCTTATTTTGGTAAATAAGATATTGGTTTTTGTCCAATTTCTGCCAGAACGCTTTCCAGCTTTCCTAACAATTTTTACTAAATAATGAATTCTTACCTCCAAAATTTAAGTCTTTATATTTGTCAAACATTGGGTAACTATATTCATTTTGCTGCTGTAGACTGTCTACTCTGTTCTACTGATCTAGCTTTCTATTTCTTATCTTTCCTTTACATTTAGTTTCTTTGATATTCTTGACTTCCAAAGAATTTTGTTGCTTTTTTCTAGCTCTGTCAAATAATTTTTTGGTAATTTAATTGGGATGATATTGAATATACAGATTTTGGTAAAATGGTCATTTTTATTATAGTGGTACTGAAAACTCATAAGGAATTAACATTCATTCCTCCCTTAATTTAAATCTGATTTTATTTATGTATAAAGGTTTTTATGATTTTGTTCATGATTGAGATCCTGGGTTTGCTTTCATATCTGTAATGTATTACTGGGTATAAATTTACACTATCTAAAGTTATTTTAAATGGAATATCTCTAGTTATTTTTTCCTATAAGAATCTATCGGTAATATATATGAATGCTGATGATTTATGTCTTTTATATCCTACTACTTGGCTGAAATTATTATTTCAATTAACTTGTGATCTTTAGCATTTTTCAAGTATAACATCATATCTGTAAAAATAAAATGTTTTATTACCTCATTCTAATTTTTTTTTATTTCTTTTTTCTTTTTTGATTGCTATTGCTAGGATTTCCAAAGCAATACTGAATCATACTGGTGATAGAGGGCATCCTTATTTAAGAGCTGGTCTTAATGGGAAGGCTTTTAGCTAATCCCTTTACAAATAATGCTTGCTAAAGGTATTAGCTAAATGCTTCTTATAAATTTAAGGAAAAATCCATTAGTGCCTATACTTTCAAGCGTTTTTTAATAGAAATGAGTCTTGTACCTTATCAAATGCTTTTTCTGCATCTACTATCGTGATTTTAGTTATTCTATTGTTGATATAATTAATTATATGTTAATACTTTTCCTTATATTAAACAATCCCAGCATTCCTGGTATGAATCCCATTTACAATAATGTATAATATTCATAACATATTGTTGTGATCTTTTAACTAGTATTTTATTTAGGATTTTTACATCCATATTCATTAATTAAATTGGTCTATGATTTTCTTTCTTTCTGATTTAGATATCAGTGTCATATTTGTTTTATAAAGGAAGTTTGGTAGGACCCTTTTTTTGCCTGTTATTTCAAATAATTTACTCAGTATTGGAATTAGTTAAGTCTTTAAATGTTTGATAAAATTCACTTGTAAATCTGTCTGGTCCAGCTTTTTTCTTAGAAATCTCATTTTTGGCTTGTTCAATTAACTTTTTCTAAAATAAGTATATAAAATAGGCATAAAATAAAATAATATAAAATATTTTATAATATAAAATCTGGGCAGTTTGAATGTTTATAAATATTATTCCATTTCCCTTAAGTTATTAAAGTTATTGCATATGATTTGGCATAACAAATACTTATAATTACTTTGATTTCATCCTTAGTGATATAGTCATCCTTTTCATTTTTGATACTCATAATTTTCTCTTTTTTTAAAATCATGTTAACCAATAATTTATTGATTTTTTTTCACAATATCAACACCTAGTTTTATTTATTAAATCAATGATTTTCTTACACACAATTTTATTAATTTTACCTTTAATTTTTAGAATTTCCAATTTAGTATTTAATTGGGGGTTCTTAATTTGTTCTCTTCTCTAGTTTTTTTTTTTAATAGCTCTTTCCTATTTTTTTTTTTTTTACTGATAAAAGTACTTAAGAGAAATAAATTTCTCTCTGTTGATCGCTTTCGCTTTATCCCATAGGTTGTTGGGGTTTTTTAAGCTTTTTACTTATAAAACATATGCATGGGTAATTTTTCAACATTGATCCTTGCAAAATTTGTTCCAAATTTTGCTCTCCTTTCTTCCACCCCCTCCCCTAAATGGCAGGTAGTCCAATACATGTCAAATATGTTAAAATATATGATAAATCCAATATATGTATACCTATTTATACACTTATCTTGTTGCACAAGAAAAATCGGATCTAGGAAAAAAAAAAAAAAAAAAAAAAACCTGAGAAGGAAAACAGAATGCAAACATCAACAGAAAGAGTGAAAAATGCTAAACCCATAGATTTTGATATGCTGTTCTATTATTGTCATTTTCTTTAATGAAACTGCTAATTGTTTTTATTATTTATTCTTTAACCCATATATTCTTCAAGATTGGGTTATTTAATCTCCACTTAGTTTTTTTCCTATGTTTCCACGGCCACTACCTACATATAATTTTCATTGCATTTTGGTCTACAAAGGAAGCATTTCTCTGTTTATCTCTTTTAATTAAATCTATTTTAGCTGTAACTGAGTATTCTACCTGTGATCTTTTTTTTTTTTTTTTTTTTTTGCATTGGCTAAAAGATAAACATTCTACTCCAGCCCTTTATTTTACTTCTATGTGTATCTATCATTTTAAAAATGAGTTTCTTGTAAACAGCATATTGTTAGATTCTGATTTTTAATCCATTCTACTATTCATTTCCATTTATGGGTGAATTCAACCCATTTATATTCAAAGTTATAATTACTATTTATATAATTTCCCTATATCCTATTTTTCTTCCCTATTGTCCTCAGTCTCTCTTTTTACCCTATCCCTCCTCTAGTTTATTTCTAACACCCACCTCCCTATTTCACACCAGTTTAAAGAATCTCACCCTTATGCTCTCCTTTTCCTGGTTCTAAACACTCCTTTGAAGGTACTTCCCTTTTCTTCTTTCCACCTTCCTAAATCTTAATCTATGCAATCTTGTATCCTTTATCTGTTCCTTTAACTTCTCCTTTCTTCTAGATGAATATGCTATTCCCTCTTTAATCCAGATCTGATGAGAATAAGGTTCTCTACCAGCCCTCCACCCCTACCTGATTTCTTAGTATCAGTTTTTCCTCTCAGGCCTCATTTGTATACAATAACTTCTCTTTTTACCTTTTGCTACTTAATTTTGTTTTTTAAAAATTATCACATCATTCTAAGCTCTTTCCCAATCCTTCTTTCTAATTACTCAGTTACTAATGAAAATATTAGGCATACAGTTAACATTTCCACAGACAGAAAGTAAAGAAGTTCCGCTTATCGAATCTCTTGTAATTATTCTTTGATATTTACCTTTTATTTCTTCTGGATCTTGCATGTCAATTTTTCTATTTAATTCTGATTTTTTTGCAACAAAATTCTGAAAGCCTAGCAATTCAGTGAATATCCTTTTTCCCCAAACACACAAGATTATACTTGACTTTGCTGGTAGGTTAATTCTGATCACAAATCCCAGTGTTCTTGAATATATGGTATTCCAAAACAAGAACAGCTACTAGGTCTCTTGTAATTCTAATTGAGGCTCCATAGTATTTGAATATTTTTTCCTTGTTCTTTGTGATATTTTTTCCTTAATCTGGGGTTTTTGAAATTTAGCTACTATATATCTGGAGGTTTTCATCCTGAGGTCTCTTTAAGGTGGTGATTGTTAGATTTTTTTTTTTCTATTTCTACTTTCTCTCTTGTTCTAAAATTGCAGGGCATTTTTCTTTTTCTTTCTTTTTTTTTTAAAGCTTTTTATTTTTCAAAATACTTACGAAAATAG
Source organism: Myrmecobius fasciatus (assembly GCA_023553655.1). Classification (NCBI taxonomy): domain Eukaryota; kingdom Metazoa; phylum Chordata; class Mammalia; order Dasyuromorphia; family Myrmecobiidae; genus Myrmecobius; species Myrmecobius fasciatus. Next base: position 209,626 of record JAJPUD010001525.1, on the reverse strand, counting down.
TTTTCAACATTCACCCCTGCAAAACCCTGTGTTCCAAATATTTCTTCCTCCCTCCTGGCCACCCCCCCCCCCCAACTAGACATCTAGTAATTCAATATAGATTAAACATGTGTAATACTTCAAAACATTTCCACATTTATCATGCTGCACAAGAAAAATAAGATTAGAAAGGGAAAAAAAATTAGGAAAAAAACCAAGCAAACAACAACAAAAAGGTGCAAATACTATGTTGTAATCCACATTCTGTCCCCATAATCCTCTCTCTCAATGCAGATGGCTCTATCACAGGTCTATAGGACAATTTTCTTTTCTTTTTTTTTTAAATTAAAGCTTTTTATTTTCAAAACATATGCGTAGATAATTTTTAACATTCACCTACAGGGCAATTTTCTTTTAATTATTTCTTGTATTATTCTATCAAATGTTCTGCAGCAGGATTCCTTCTTTCACTTGCTAGATTTCCTCATATGAAATGTATATAATATATGGAGTGAAAATTCCTGTGGTTTAGGCTAAAGTTACCTCCTAACTCAGCTGCCCCCAAGAGTTGTTTGTCTTTCAACATAGATAGCCTATAGGTGTTTACTTCTCTCAGGCAGAACCTCTGTACTGAGGTCTCTCCACATGTCTTCTCTAGTTGTCCTGGGAGAACCAAAACACTATTAAATGAACATAAGGAGAAAAAAGTATAAACAAAAAAATAAACTGTGTTATCTGCAAATTTGATGAGTATACCACATATGTCTTTACTAGGTCATTGATTAAAAAAATATTAAAAAGCTTAAGGGTAAAACACAGAAACCTATGGTACTCCATTGTGTACTTCCTATCTTGTTGAAGCATTAGACAATGAAGCATTAGTGTTGATACTGGACCAATTATAAGTCCATTTAAAATCTAATCCATATCTGTCCATAAACTCCTTAATTATAACTTTTTTCTTGAAAAGATGAAGGAATAGACAGAACTGTTTTTCTGGACAATGATTCTGACCTCCAAAGAAGCAGAAATAATAAGAATTTTGAGGAAAGTGAACATTCTTAGAATTTATAATTAAGGAGAAGAAAATTCCCACATGTATGTTAGATACGAGGAGAGATTTCAAAGTCTTTAGAGGATGAATAGACATAATGGCCCAAGATTCCATAGGGTAAATCAATCTGGAAAACATAGAAGGTTATCAAGAATGAAATTTGGCAAAGAGATAAAATGTCAAAGAGGAAAAAATAAGGAACTGTCTAAGGCAAGTGTTCTTAATCTCGATGTCACAGACACCTCTAGAAGTCTGGTGAAACGTTGATGCTTTCTCAAAATAATGTTTTTTAATGTATAAAAAGAAATGCATAGGATTACAAGAAAGATCAATTCTATTGAAATAATTATCAGAAAACATTTTGTTTAAATTCATGGACTTCTGCTTAAGAATCTATTGTTTAAAGACACTTCGTACACAGGAAACTCACTGACCAACTTAAATTTAAAATAACCAATATAGCTAACAGAAGCAAAGGCAAGTAACTGAGAAACAAAGGATTCAAAATTTAAAGATGGAAGGAATCTTGACAATGATCTAGCACTAAAGTCCCTCAGTTTATACACAAGAAAACTAAGGCCCAGAGAGTTTAAGTGACTTATCCTAAGTTGTACAGGGAATGTCAGAGATAGAATTTGATTCCAGGTCTTTTAATTCCCATTTCCATGCTCTTTCCACTGCATCAGATGGAAAAGCATCTGATTCTGTAAAGATGGTGTGAGAGCATTAATATATTGTTGGTGGAATTGTGAACTGATCCAATCATTCTGGACAGCAATTTGAAACTATGCCCAAAGGGCTGTCAAATTGTGCATACCCTTTCATCCAGCAGTGTCTCTACTTGATCTGTATCCCAAAGAGATTATAAAAGAGGGAAAAGGACCCACATGTGCAAAAATATTTGTAGCAGCCCATTTTGTAGTGGTAAAGAACTAAAATTGAGTGAGTGCTCATAAGAGAATGGTTGAACAAGTTATGGCACATGAGTAATGGAATATAATTGTTGTATAAGAATTGATGAGAAAGCTGATTTCAGAAAAGTCTAAAAAGACCTACATGAATCGGCGCTAAGTGAAATGAGTAGAACCAAGAGAACATTATATACATCAACAAGATTATGTGATGATCAACTATGATAGACCGCTCTTTTCAACACTGAAGTAATTTAGGCCAATTCCAATACATTTGTGATGGAGAGAGCCATCTGCATCCAGACAGAAGACTACGGTGACTGAATATGGATCAAAGAATAATATTTTTGATCTTTTTTGTTGTTACTGGTTAGTTGCTTTTTTTTTCGCTCATTTTTTCCCTTTTGATCTGATTTTTGTAGTGCAGAATAATAATTGTAGAAATAACTTTAGAAGAATTGCACATACTTATCCTATATTGGATCACTTGCTGTCTAAAGGGGGAGGGAGGAAGAAAAATTTGAACACAGGGTTTTGCAAGAGTAAAATGCTAAAAATTATCTTCACATGTATTTTGAAAAATAAAAGCTATTATCATTTTGAAAAAGATAGTGTCAGAGACACAATAAAGCTCTAAATAAACTAAGGCTAGATATAAATGCTACAAACAACACAACAGAGTATTCTTTAAAAAAAACTAATTTATAAACAATAGAAGCAAATAAAGGACAGGATGGAAACGTCTCAGGGTGAATGAAATAAGAATTGGACAAAAAGTAAGTAGCATTACGTGAATTCAGAACTGAATTGTTATTGACTTGCTGAATTCATTGAATTCATTATACAAAAAAAATTAATAATGAATGAGTCAATGAAAACTTAGCAGGTATTCTTTTGTTTCTTTAGTTATTGTTGGCTCAATCATTTTATTATCATAGTCTAAAACTTCATAGAAAATCACAGATTATGATGGTTTAGCTATCAGTAAAATGGAACTGGAGTCTGAGAAAATTTGTCTTTTTCTGAGCAAGCTGGCTCTTCTCCTGAACAAGAGATATTTTAGGATAGTTTCACCTTCATTTTTACTTCCCTCTTGGATTAATTTTCATAGATTAGATTCTAAGTATATACCAGCATGAGATTTTTTGTACATCTCCAGATCAGGAATGTTGTTTGGTGACGATTTTTCTTTATAAGCATCATCTTCTTCCATTAGATAATACATATAATCTGCAACATTTTGGTCCATGATGTGTTTTATGATGTACACTGAACTTTTTGCTTTCTGAATCATAACCAGAGAAGCATTTGGTACTGTGAAGAATAGATTAAACTACCACCCACAGCTTTCTAAGGGGCTCCAAAGACTTTGTTTCCAGGGATATCAAAAAGTGAAATTGCATATCCAGGCAGCATATAAAAGCACCAAGGCTTTTCTATACTGTCCTCACCCCAGTCACTTCCACCTGGATCTTCACAAATCTTGTCCTGGTTAAATATGCTAAGAAGATTGTGGGTCAGCAGCAGTCCAGTACAATAAACTGCAGCATAATTTTCAGGCCAATCTTGATACATAATTTGGCAATTCACAAGTATAAGCTATATAACCAATTATATTCTCCTCTATATAGGCATGAACAATCTGGTGATATCTCTTTAGCAATTTAGACTAACATCCCATATTTTTCAGTGTGTCATACTTGTTTTTATCCTGGATTTCTTGGAATTTACATTGATAATAATCTGTTTTTCCCCCTCTATCCTTCAGAATTTCTTCATAAAAAAAAGTCCTTACTCTTGACATCTTAAACTCCTGCTAAATGAGACCTTTGTCTATGAATCAGCAGAAATCAGTGGAATAGTATTCTAGAGGAATAATCTAGATGTCCATGCTAGATAACATTTTTATCACAAATTTGAATAAGCAGAGATGGACTGCTTATCAGATTTGTAACTAACATGAAGCTAAAAGAGATGGCTTTACACATGCTGGATGACTAAGTAAGGATCTAAAAAGGCTTCTATTAGCTAGATTCTGGCTGCCAAAATATTGAGTGGAATGTAATAAAATGAACTTTAATAGAATTAAATGTAAAGTACTGTTCTTAGGCTAAAAAATTAGCTTCTAGTCCAAAATGAGAAAGGAGTGAATAATTAACTGAAAAACATGTGAAAATTATAGGGGACTAAAGTTCATAATAAGTTAATTGTGCAACATAGCAACCAAAAAAAAAAGCTAATGTTATCTTTGGCCACATGAAAAGAGGTATAATGTTCAAGATGAGAAATGTAATAGTCTTTACTTTTGAGCACTGTGTTTTAGGAACAAGCTGGAGTGCATCCAAGGAATAATCAAGGCCGTGCAAGAGCAGGAACTAGAAATATTTTACCTTAAAGAAGACAGGGTACATGAGAGTTGTCTTCAATTATTTGAAGGGCTATCAAGAAGAAAAGAGATAAAATTTATTTTGTTTGCTCCCTGAAGGTAGAACTAGTAGCAGTGAGCAGAAATTACACAAGCAAATTTGGCTTAATATAAGGAAAAGATTCCTAACTACCTAAAAGCAAAATGAGTTAGCTTTAAAAATAATGATTTACTCTACACTAGAGGCCTTCTTGCAGAGGCTGAATGACCATTTGTTTGGCATACTATATAAATGATTTCTGTTCAGGAAAAGATTGAATTAGATGTCTTCTATCATAACTTATAATTCTTAAGATTCTGTGATTGTTGTTTTTCTTGTTCATTTGTTTCAGTCATGTCTGTCTCCTAGTGATCCTAGGTTTTCTTAGCAAAGACACTGGAGTGGTTACCCATTTCTTTCTCAAGCTCATTTTACAGATGAAGAACTGAGGGAAACAGGGTTTAAGTGACTTGCAGGATCATACACCTAGTAGACAAAATTTGAACTCATGAAGATAAGTCTTCCTGATTTCAAGCCAGGCATTCTGTCTACTAGCTGCCCTAGGCAATCTCTGTATATAATCTGATCAAGTACTTCATGTTAAGGTTTTAACCCTCAAACTTTATATGAGAAGTTTATGAATACAAACAAATCGCAAATTGATTTTTAGCAAGGAAGATATTTTTGAGGAAGGGTATTTTATCATATTCCTTACCTACTTAGTCCCAAAGAATAATAAATTTGACACTTATGAAAGACCTAAGGCTTTAAAATAGACTTTACAATAGACATTACAGGTGGTTGCTACCAGGCACAATTCTGCAATTCTAACTTCCTTTACAATCTTGAAGTGGGTACTGTATTCATAAGTTATCCAATTTTAATGCTGAGACTAGTTTAGAGGAACCAATTTAAATCAGTAAGTGTATAAATCTGAAATACAGCAAAACTCTTAAAACAAATACTAATTTCAATTTATGTTGGTAATCGATAGTAAATCATCAGAATTTCTGAATAATTTTAATCATACAATGCTAGCTGCACAGGAGTAAGAAAAAGAAACTGATATAACTCTTATCCTATTTAGAGCACTTTTAACTACTTTTACTTCAATTTCTTTGGCTCCCACAGTTGACTGGTTCCACAGTGTTCATGAGTTGTGGCCATATGAAGAAAAAGGAAGAAATCAGAGATAATAAAAATGTATTTTGGTCACTACTTCTTTCTCCTAAAAGGTAAAATTTATATTTATTTAGTAGAACTAAAAATATTTTAAAATGAAATTATTCAATATTCATCATTTAAATATAATATATAAAACATATATAATATTTAAATTATATTTACATTTATGATTATATGAATAAATAAATTAAATTTATAAATTATATTCATATTTTAATATAATCTTGTTATGCAAAAAGTAGCATGGATTGGGCTAAACAATTCTAGATAAATGATATTTTTTCAAGGTGCCGGTTTTTTAAATTGTCATATTTGACAACATATTCTCTTGAGGATCAAAAGAATGAATACCTTATGATACAATCGACCATCTTCATAATTCTGACAAGAGGTATTTTAAGTACCCTATTTGCCTGGGATACTAGATGTCCAAAAACTCCAAATAAAATGCTCAACACTAAAAGAAAAAACAGTACAATCTCATAATCTGGATTTATTAGAAGCAAATGAGTATTGGACTTCATTTGCATATAGTCAAATCCAGCTAATTAGGGAGACCCTTGCTAAACACAGGAAAGAGGCTCTAGGTATCAGACATGTTAGAAAACACCTTCAGCACAGATGAAATAATTTAATAATTATTCTGATAATATTTAGAGGTTCTTCATGCAAGACATTTTATACAACAAAACAGTAAAGATACACTGTAAATTCGCATTGGTAAACCAATATAGATTAAACATTGAACATATCACTATTTCACACTAAAGATTACTAGTCAGTTTGAATGAGAAATAAGAGTCCTACTTTCACAAAGAGTTAAAAGCTGAGTTGGGAAAATGTGCAAACAAGAGAAAAAGATTCTAACCATAGAAAGTTACTTTGCTTTAGCAAAGTTGCAGGATACAAAATAAATCCACATAAATCATCAGCATTTTTATATATTACCAACAAAGTTCAGCTGCAAGAGATAGAAAAAAGAAATTCCATTCAAAATAACTGTTGATAGTATAAAATATTTGGGAATCTATCTGCTAAGGAACAGTCATGAACTACACAAACTAAACTACAAAACACTTTTCACACAAATAAAGTCAGATCTAATCAGTTGGAAAAACATCAAGTGCTCATGGGTAGACCGAGCGAATATAATAAAAATAACAGTACTACCCAAACTAATTTATTTTATTTAGTGCCATATCAATCAAATACCCAAGAAATTATTTTACAGATCTAGAAAAAAAAAAGTAGAAAAGTTCATTTGTAAGAACAAAAGGTCAAGAATTTCAAGGAAATTAATGGGGAAAAAAAAAAAAGGTTGATAAGGATGGCCTTGCTGTAACAAATCTAAAACTATATTATAAAGCAGTGGTCATCAAAACCACTTGGTAATGGCTACGAAATAGAGTAGTCAATCAGTGGCAAAGGATAGGATCACAGGACAAACTAGGCAATAAACCCAAAGACCCCAACTTATGGGATAAGTGCTCACTATTTGACAAAAACTGCTGGGAAAATTGGAAAGTAGTGTGGAAGAAATTAGGGCTTGACCCACACCTAACACCACATACTAAGATAAGATCTAAATGGGTTTATGATTTAGATATAAAGAGTGATATTATAAGTAAATTAGAGAAACATAGGATAGTTTACTTCTCAGACATGTGGAAAAGGAAGGAATCTGTGTCCAAAGAAGAACTGGAATTCTTAATTGAATACCAAATAGATAATTTTGATTATATTAAGTTAAAAAGTTTTTGTACAAACAAAACTAATGCAAACAAGATTAGGAGGGAAGCAATAAATTGGGAAATCATCTTTACATTTAAGGGTTCTGATAAAGGCCTCATTTCTAAAATATATAATTGTTTCACATTTATAAGAATTCAAGCCACTCTCCAGTTGATAAATGGTCAAAAAATATGAACAGACAATTTTCAGATGATGAAATTAAAACTATTTCTTTTTTTTTTAATTTTTATTTTATTTGCATAACATATGTGTGGGTAATTCTTCAACAATAACCCTTACATAGCTTTCCATTACAAATTTTTCCCCCCAACTCCCCACCCCTCCCCTAGATGGCAGGATATCCACTACATGTTAATTATGTTAAAATATTGGCAAATCGAATATATGTATACATATTTCCAAACTTATCATTGGTGTGCAAGAAAAATCTTATCTACACAAACGATATATCAGATAAAGGAAACACAATGTAAGCAAACGTCAATCAAGGAGTATGAGAATGTTATGTTGTGGTCCACATTTCGCATCCCTCTCTCTGGGTGTATATGGCTTTCTTCAGTGAACAATTGGAGGTGGTTTGAAACATTTCATTGTTGAAGAGAGCCATGTCCATCAGAATTGATCGTCATATAGTACTGTTGTTGCCGTGTATAATGATCTCCTGGTTCTGCTCATTTCACTCAGCATCAGTTCATGTAAGTCTCTCCAGGCCTCTCTGAAATCATCTTGCTGGTCATTTCTTACAGAACAATAATATTCCATAACATTCATATACCATAATTTATTCAGCCATTCTCCAATTGAAGGGCATCTATTCAATTTCCAGTTTCTAGCCACTACAAAAAGGGCTGCCACAAACATTCTTGCACATGTGGGGCCTTTTCTTTCCTTTATGATTTCTTTGGGATATAAGCCCAATAGAAATGCTGCTGGGTCAAAGGGTATGCACAGTTTGATAACTTTTTGAGCATAGCTCCAAATTGTTCTCCAGAATGGCTGTATCCGTTCACAGCTCCACCAACAATGCATCAGTGTCCCAGCCCTCCCACAACCCCTCCAACATTCATCATTAACTTTTCCTGTCATTTTAGCCAATCTGACAGGTGTGAAGTGGTATCTCAGGGTTGTCTTGATTTGCATTTCTCTGATCAATAGTGATTTGGAGCACCTTTTCATATGACTATAAATAGTTTTAATTTCATCCTCTGAAAATTGTCTGTTCATATCCTTTGACCATTTATTGATTGGAGAATGGCTTGAATTTTTATAAATATGAGACAATTCTCTATATATTTTAGAGATGAGACCTTTATCAGAACCCTTAAATGTAAAGATGATTTCCCAATTTATTGCTTCCCTCCTAATCTTGTCTGCATTGATTTTGTTTGTACAAAAACTTTTTAACTTAATATAGTCAAAGTTATCTATCTGGTTTTCAATTAAAAGTTCCAGTTCTTCTTTGGACATAAATTTATTCCATCTCCACAGGTCTGAGAGGTAAACTATATTATGTTCCTCTAACTTGTTTACAAAATCACTCTTTATATCCAGATCATGAACCCATTTAGATCTTATCTTGGTATGTGGTGTTAGATGTGGGTCAAGCCCTAATTTCTTCCACACTAGTTTCCAGTTTTCCCAGCAGTTTTTGTCAAATAGTGAATACTTATCCCAAAAGCTGGGGTCTTTGGGTTTATCAAAAACCAAATTGCTATAGTTATTGCCTAGTTTGTCTTGTGATTCTATCCTATTCCACTGATCGACTACTCTATTTCTTAGCCAGTACCAAATGGTTTTGATGACC
>JAJPUD010001525.1:189429-200136 GCA_023553655.1 Myrmecobius fasciatus | reverse complement strand
TTTCTAGTCATATGAAAAGATGCTCCAAATCACTATTGATCAGAGAAATGCAAATCAAGACAACTCTAAGATACCACTACACACCTGTCAGATTGGCTAGGAAGAGATAATGACGAATGTTGGAGGGGATGTGGGAAAACTGGGACACTGATACATTGTTGGTGGAACTGTGAATGGATCCAACCATTCTGGAGAGTAATATGGAACTATGCCCAAAAAGTTATCAAACTGTGCATATTCTTTGACCCAGCAGTGTTTCTATTGGGCCTATATCCCAAAGAGATCTTAAAGGAAGGAAAGGGACCCACATGTACAAAAATGTTTGTGGCAGCCCTTTTTGTAGTGGCTAGAAACTGGAAATTGGAGAATGGCTGAATAAATTATGGTATATGAATGTCATGGAATATTGTTGTTCTGTAAGAAACGACCAGCAGGATGATTTCAGAGAGGCCTGGAGAGACTTGCATGAACTGATGCTGAGTGAAATGAGCAGAACCAGGAGATCATTATACACAGCAACAAGACTATATAATGATCAGTTCTGATGGACATGGTTCTCTTTAACAATGAGAAGTTTCAAACCAGTTCCAGTTGTTCAGTGAAGAAAGCCATATACATCCAAGGAGAGGCCTGTGGGATCTGAGTCTGGACCACAACATAGCATTTTCACACTCTCTATTGATGTTTGCTTAAATGTTTTCCTTCTCAGGTTTTTTTCCCCCCTATACAGCAAGATAACTGTATAAATATGTATATACATATTCGATCTATCAAGTATTTTAACATAATTAACATGTATAAGACTTCTTGCCATCGAGGGGGTAGGAGGGAAAAAATTGTAACAAAGCTTTGCAAGAGCCAATGTTGAAAAATTATCCATGTATATATTTTGCAAATAAAAAACTTAATTAAAAAAAAAGTTCCTTTGGTGATTTGGTGACAAGAAAGATCAAAATACATAATCTGAAGAAGATAACAAAGTCAAAGCTCCTACATAGAAAACCTCCAAAAAAAAATAAATAAGAATTGCTCTCAGGCCATGAAAGAGCTCAAAAGTGATTTCAAAAATCAAATAAAAGAGATAAAATAGGAAAAAAAGAGAATTGACAATGGTGCAGAAGGAAAAAATGGTGCAAAATAGGCCAAATAGGAAAGGAAGTACAAAAACTAAATGAGGAAAATATATCCATAAAAATTAGAATTGAGCAAATAGAAATTAATGACTATGAGAAATCAAGATACAATAGAGCAAAATAAAAAAAATTAGAAAAATGGAAATATCTTATTGGAAAAACAACTGACCTGGAAAACAGTGCAAAGAAGATAATCTTAAAATTGTTAGTCTACCTGAAAGTCATAATAATTTTTAAAAAAAGAATCTAGATGCAGAAAAAGCCTTTGATAAAATCCAACACCCTTTCCTATTAAAAACACTAGAGAGTATAGGAATAAATGGGCTTTTCCTTAAAATGATCAGTAGCATCTATTTAAAACCATCAGCAAGCATCATATGTAATGGAGACAAACTAAAACCATTCCCAATAAGATCAGGAGTGAAACAAGGCTGCCCACTGTCACCATTACTATTTAATATTGTATTAGAAATGTTAGCTTTAGCAATAAGAGAAGAAAAAGAGATAACAGGAATCAGAGTAGGTAATGAAGAAACCAAATTATCACTCTTTGCAGATGACATGATGGTATACTTAGAGAACCCTAGAGACTCAACTAAAAAACTACTAGAAACAATTCACAACTTTAGCAAAGTGGCAGGATTCAAAATTAATCCACATAAATCATCAGCATTTTTATATATTACCAACAAAGTTCAGCAGCAAGAGATACAAAAAGAAATTCCATTCCAAATAGCAGATGATAGGATAAAATATTTGGGAATCTATCTGCCAAGGAAAAGTCAGAAACTATACAAACTAAATTACAAAACACTTTCCACACAAATAAAATCAGACCTAATCAATTGGAAAAATATTAAGTGCTCATGGGTAGGCAGAGCGAACATAATAAAAATGACAATACTACCCAAACTAATCTACTTATTTAGTGCCATACCAATCAAACTCCCAAGAAATTATTTTACAGATCTAGAAAAAATAGTAGCAAAGTTCATTTGGAAGAACAAAAGGTCAAGGATTTCAAGGGGATTAATGAAAAAAAAAGGCAGATGAAGGTGGCCTTGCTGTACCAGATTTAAAACTATATTATAAAGCAGCGGTCATCAAAACCATTTGGTACTGGCTAAGAAATAGAGCAGTCAATCAGTGGCACAGGATAGGATATCAGGACAATCTAGGCAATAACCTTAACAATCTAGTGTTCAATAAACCCAAAGACCCCAGCTTTTGAAATAAATACTCACTATTCGGCAAAAACTGCTGGGAAAATTGGAAACTAGTGTGGAAGAAATTAGGGCTTGACCCATACCTAACACCACATACTAAGATAAGATCTAAATGGGTTTATGATATAGATATAAAGAGGGACTTTGTAAGCAAGTTAGAGGAATGTAATATAGTTTATCTCTCAGACCTGTGGAGATGGAATAAATTTATGTCCAAAGAAGACCTGGAACTCCTAATTGAACACCAGATAGATAATTTTGATTATATTAAGTTAAAAAGTTTCTGTACAAACAAAACAAACGCAGACAAGATTAGGAGGGAAGCATCAAATTGGGAAATCATCTTTACATTTAATGGTTCTGATAAAGGCCTCATTTCTAAAATATATAGAGAATTGTCCCCTATATACAAGAATTCAAGCCACTCTTCAATAGATAAGTGGTCAAGGGATATGAACAGACAATTTTCAGATGATGAAATTAAAACCATCTCTAGTCATATGAAAAGTTGCTCCAAATCACTATTGATCAGAGAAATGCAAATTAAGATAACTCTGAGGTACCACTACACACCTGTCATATTGGCTAAAATGACAGGAAAAGATAACGATGAATGTTGGAGGGGATGTGGGAAAACTGAGACACTAATACATTGTTGGTGGAACTGTGAACGGATCCAGCCATTCTGGAGAGCAATTTGGAGCTATGCTCAAAAAGTTGTCAAACTGTGCATACCCTTTGACCCAGCAGTGTTTCTACTGGGCCTATATCCCAAAAAGATCTTAGAGGAGGGAAAGGGACCCATATGTGCAAAAATGTTTGTGGCAGCCCATTTTGTAGTGGCTAGAAACTGGAAACTGAAGGGATGCCCATCAATTGGAGAGTGGCTGAATAAATTATGGTATATGAATGTTATGGAATATTATTGCTCTGTAAGAAACGACCAGCAGGACGATTTCAGAGAGGCCTGGAGGGACTTGCATGAACTGATGCTGAGTGAAACGAGCAGAACCAGGAAATCATCATACACAGCAACAACAGTATTACATGATGATCAATTCTGATGGACATGGCTCTCTGCAACAAAGAATTGTCTCAAACCAGTTCCAGTTGTTCACTGAAGAAAACCATATACACCCAGAGAGAGGGAAATGAAATATGGACCACAATGTAACATTTTCATGATCTCTATTGACATTTGCTTGCATTGTGTTGCCTTTCTCTGATTCTTTTTTTTTTTTCTTGTAGATAGTATTTTTCTTGCATAACTTCTCAAGCATTTCAACATTATTAACATATAGTGGACTTCCTGCCATCTAGGAAAGGGGAGGGGACTGGGGGTAAAATTTGTAATGGAAAGCTTTGTAAAGATCAATGCTGGGGAACTACCCATACATATGTTATACAAATAAAAAGCTTTAATAAAAAAAAGAATCTAGACATAATTTTAAAATAAATTATCAAGAAAAAGGGTCCTGATATTCCAGAACCAGAGAGTAAAATAGAAATTGAAAGAATCCACCAATCACTTTCTGAAAGAGATCCTAAAATGAAAACTCCAAGGAATATTACAAATTCTGGAACTCCAAGATCAAGGGGAAAATATTACAAGTATCCAGAAAGAAATTATTCAAGTATAGTGGAGCCAAGTCAGGATAACACACCAGACTTAATAGCTTCTACAGTAAAGAACTAGAGAGCTTGGAATATAATACTCTGGAGAGCAATCAAGAATCACCTATCCAGGAAAACAGTATAATCCTTAAATGGGGAAAGATAACATTCAATGAAATATAGGATTTTCAAACATTCATGATGAAAAGAACAGAAGTGAATGGAAAATCTGATTTTCAACTACAGGACTCAAAAGAAGCATAAGGAGGTAATCAGGGAAGTGATATCATAAGGGACTTGATAAAGTTTATCTGTTTACATTCGAAAATGGAGGATGATACTTCTAACTCAGAATGTTCTCATTATTATAGCAGTTTGAAGGAGTTTGAGTTGAATATAAAGGCATAATATCTAAAAACAAATGATGAAATTAAGGAATGAGAGAAAAATATACTGGAAGAAAGGGAAAGGGAGAAGTGGAATGATGCAAATTATCAGACATAAAAAAGAAGAAAGGAAAAGCTTTTACAGTAGATGGAAAAAGGGAGATGACAGAGGGAGTGAGTAAACCTTATTCTCAACAGAATTGGCTCAAAGAGAAAATAACATATACACTCAACATGGATATAGAAATCTGTCTTACCTTGCAGGAAAATAGGAAGGGGATGGGATTCAGGAAGGAGGGAAATGATAAAAGAGAAGGCATATTGGGGAAGGGAATGGTCAGTAGCAAAACATTTTTGAGGACAGGCAGGGTGAAAGAAGAGAGAAAATAGAATAAATGAGGGAAAATACAGTTCACAATAGTAATTGTAAAAAGAATTTTGAGGAAAGTTTCTCTGGTAAGACCTCATTTCTCAAACACAGAGGGAACTGTGTCAAATTTATTAAAAAAAAAAAAAAAAAGGAGCGTTTCCCTAATTGATAAGTGTTAAAAGATTTGATCTATGTCCAAAGGGCTATAAATTCATGTACATCCTTTGAACTAATAATATCACTTCTAGGCATGAATACCAACAGAATTTTTTTTAAAAAAAAGAAGAAAAGGAAAAGGATCTATATGTACAAAAATATTTGGAGTAGCTTTCTTCTCAGGGAAAAAAAAATGGAAATTGAAGGGATGCCCAACAATTGAGGAATGGCTGATTAAATTGTGGTATGTGATTGTCATAGAATATTATTGTTTTATGGGAAATGATGAGCACAATGCTCTCAGAAAAAAACAAAACAAAACAAAACAAAAACCAACCTGTAAAGTCATCCATGAACTCAAGTAGTGTAAAACATACTATATACAAAGTAATAGCAATGTTTTGGGATGACCAGCTGTAAATGACTTTGCTATTCTCCACAATACAATGATCCATGACTACTTTGAAAGATTAATGAGATAGATTTTTCCCCCCCTGAGGCAATTGGGGTTAAGTGACTTGCCCAGAGTCACATGGCTAGGAACTGTAAGTGTGTGAGGCCAAATTTGAACTCAGGTCCTCCTGACTCCAGGGCTGGTGCTCTATCCACTATGCCACCTAGCTGCTCCTCTGAAGGATTTAAAGAGGAAAAATCCTAGAGAAGAAACCAACTGTGCCTGATTGCAGATTAAGGAATACATATTCTCTCTCTCCCTTTCCCTGTACTTCATTTTTCTTTTTCTATGTTTTCTTTTACAACATGACTTTTATGGAAATGTTTTATGTAACTTCACATATAGTTTCTTGATGGGGGCTGGGGGTAGGGATAAGGGAAAAAAATCTGGAACTCTAAAGTTTTAAAAACAAATGTAAAAAATTTTGTTTTAAATGTAACTGAAGGAAAATATTTTAAAAATCATTGCAAAGTATTTTGTAAACAAAGTATAATATTAATGCCAAGTTATAAAAGGAGCAAGAATAAGAGAAGGAAATACATTCAACTACATAACAGAATTCTCAACAGTAATCTTACAAACTCATGTTTGAACTAATAGTTCTTATTCCTTAAAAGGTATTTTTAATCTTTCTTATTTAGCTATTTTATAATTACTTTATCTGCCTTGCCAAAAAATCTCCAATAAAAAATAAAAATAAGTGGAAAAAATCAACACCAAAAAATGAACAATGAATTTTATAGCTTTCAGTCAGTTAAAATGAAATATTTGAACTAGCTCTATAATAAGTGAATAATAGTTTTCCAAAATAATTTTTCTGCTAAGTCTTACTTATTACCATTTCAGAAGACAATGTCAAAGCCTCCTACAATTTCTTAATTTAAGCTCTTTTGGAAACAAATTTTTAAAAGCAGGTAACAAAAGTTTGATTTACCTATGACCTATGCAAAGTCATGCAAGTCATAAATCACAGGCCAGATAATGATAACCTATAAGCTACATTTTAAGGACAGGTTTTTTGGGTTTTTTTTCTTAAGAGAAAGTAATAATTTAGTTCCCACTAAGTCTCAACAAAATTCCAGAGGGCCAATTGAAACTGAAAAGATTTGAAATTTGAAACTTTGAAGCATTCTCTTCACATCATTTCATAAAATCTCCGGTTTCCTTCAAGATTCAACTCAAAAGCTACCTTCAGCAGGAGGGCTTTTCCCTACTCCTGTTCCCATTACCCCAACCTGTACCCAAGATAGCAGAGACTTCTCCCTCTAAGATTACCTTCTATCTTCTCTGTCTCATATATCTATTCATATGTTATTTCCCCCAGTTGACTATATGTTCTTTTAGGATAGTAACAGAGTCCTTAGTATATACTAAACAAGCTTGTTCTGATTGTTAATTGAATCATTTCAATGAATGATTTCAATAAAGTCCAAAGAGTTTCATTAGTACAAAAGTATTTTCTTAAATCAAAACAATAACACAGAATGATATTTTTATTACTATAATCATTATATTAGAGAAACTACTAAAACTGGTGATATCACATATTTCCTTGAAATACTAAATTACAGAGGAAAAATTAATTAATTTGACTCCAGAATGGCTTCTAATAGATACAATATTCAGAAATATAAAGATCAAGACCGTTCTTATGGTATAATATAATATAACATCATACAATATATCTCCTACTACCTATTTCCTGCAAGTCTGAATTAGTCACTCCTTTAGGTTAGATCAATATCTCCAAAAATTGTCTTAGAAAATGTTATTTTTGATGTTGTTCAGTCATCTAATACATGCTTAACTCTTTGTGACCAAAGTTCACCAAATATCTTGGCAAAGATCCTGAATTGGTTTGCCATTTCCTTCTCTAGTTCATTTTACAGAAGAGGAAACTCAGGCAAATAGGGTTAAGTGACTTGCCCAGGGTCACACAGCTAGCATGTGTCTGAGCTCAGATTTGAACTCCAGGAATAATGCTCTGTCTACTGGCCACATCAATGCCCTAATATAGAAAACTATATTAGCATATACAATGTCAATATTCTCCAGCCAGTTTATTAAGCTAACAAAATGTCAGGAAGTAGACTGATCATAGAAGAAGCAGCACATTATTTAGAACTGGAAGAGATCTTAAAGGGTACTCCAAATCAATCCTTTGCCCCATGTTAAAGATGATGAAACTGAGGCCCTGAGAGATAAAGTAATTTGACCAAGATAAAACAAATAATCAAGGCAGGATCCGAAGTTCAAGAGTCCTATAACTCCCAAATCTAGCACTCTAAGCTTTATACCACATTGACCTTACAAGAAAAGAGAAGAACAAGCATTATTATTACCATTTTTAGATGGAAAAACTGAACCCTCATGAAGTAAAAAATATTGTTACAATATGTCAAAATCTCCCTGAATACACATGAAAAATTTCAGGGATTAAAGAATATTTAGTTCACAGACTCTTCGTTCTGGAAAAAGCCTCTTAATCCTCTTATGAGTTTGCCCATTAGTGAGTGGAAATAATACCCAAATATATATAGGGCTAGGAGAAGTATGGGGGGAAAAAAGGGCATTTTCCCAAATGTAAATTATTCCTTAAGTCAAATTACATTAAATCAAGGGAAGGGAAGAGGAGAAATACTTTCATTGTTCTTAAAGAAAACTGTCATTCCAGTTTCTTAAATTTTAGTATTCACTTATGACACTGAACCAGATTTTACCAATTCAATATTGAAATCTGATATCTTCTCTCCCAATACCAGTTCTTGCAAGGAGAATTCTAAGAAAGAACCAGATGTGTTTAACCTAAAGAAGAAAAGACTTAAGGCATAGGATTATGCTGATAAATAATTAACAACTAGCTTTCAATGGGGCATACTTTTAAGTTTTAACTTGCACTATTTACATTTTCTTCATCACTTTCTTAATACCAGAAAACCAACAAAACAATAAATTAAGCCTTTATCTGTAGTTTGCTGATTTCAGATATAATGCTCACATTGAAAATTTTACAATCTAACAACCAATACAAGTGAGACAAATTGGTTTGAACTGCTTTTAGTACACCTCTGGCTATAAATATGTAATCTATTTTTTTGGTGTAGTCCATTAGTTGGCCCCTCCTTTCTTTTTCCCATGTTTTCCAATATATTTCTCAACATGCTAATCTGTTCACACTTTTGCACTGAAGTTGAAGTCACTGAGTATCAAAATATAAATTGACTTTATTTGAAGGGTCTTATCTAATTCTTTAAAGAATTTTACTATTTTTAAAATTTTTCTTCAACAGAGGTTGGTGCATAAATAATTTTCATAGCATTCTTTTTGCAAATATTTGGGCACTGTAAGGAGATGACCAATTATCAAATGAAATTATATGTCTTCTTACTTCTGAACACACAATAACACTAAGTACTCCTTTATTTGCCTTTCCAAGGAAAATTTATGAGCCATATTTTTATTTAGTTGCAACTTTCTTTTGTCTTCTAGTTTGGTTTATAGCGACAATGTCTCAATTTATATGATTCAGTTACTTCAGTAGTGTCTATTCATTTGTCACTGGATAAAGTTTTCACATTTAAGAGTGACAACAGATAAATTAATGTGTGTAGGTGGTCTAAAAACTGTGTAATTCAACAAAGTTCAGCAGCAAGAGATACAAAAAGAAATTCCATTCAAAATAACTGTCAATAGTATAAAATATTTGGGAATCTACCTGCTAAGGAACAGTCATGAACTATACAAACTAAACTACAAAACACTTTCCACACAAATAAAGTCAGACCTAATCAGTTGGAAAAACATCAAGTGCTCATGGGTAGATGGAGCAAATATAATAAAAATGACAGTACTATCCAAACTAATTTACTTATTTAGTGCCATACCAATCAAGAAATTATTATTTTTTTTAATTAAAGCTTTTTATTTGTATAACATATGTACGGGTAGTTCCCCAGCATTGATCTTTACAAAGCTTTCCATTACAAATTTTACCCCCAGTCCCCTCCCCTCAATGGCAGGAAGTCCATGACATGTTAATAATGTTGAATTACTTGACAAGTTATGCAAGAAAAATCCTATCTACAAGAAAAAAAAGAAAATCAGAGAAAGGCAACACAATGCAAGCAAATATCAATAGAGATCATGAATGTGTTATGTTGTGGTCCATATTTCATATCCCTCTCTCTGGGTGTATATGGTTTTCTTCAGTGAACAACTGGAACTGGTTTGAGACAATTCTTTGTTGCAGAGAGCCATGTCCATCAGAATTGATCATCATGTAATACTGTTGTTGCTGTGTATGATGATCTCCTGGTTCTGCTCGTTTCACTCAGCATCAGTTCATGCAAGTCTCTCCAGGCCTCTCTGAAATCGTCCTGCTGGTCATTTCTTACAGAACAATAATATTCCATAACATTCATATACCATAATTTATTCAGCCACTTTCCAATTGATGGGCATCCCTTCAGTTTCCAGTTTCTAGCCACTACAAAAAGGGCTGCCACAAACATTCCAATCAAGAAATTATTTAACAGATCTAGAAAAAATAGTAGCAAAGTTCATTTGGAAGAACAAAAAAGGTCAAGAATTTCAAGGGAATTAATGAAAATGGCTACTGGCTAAGAAATAGAGTAGTGGATCAGTGGAATAGGATAGGCTCACAGGACAAACTAGGCAATAACTATAGCAATCTAATGTCTGACAAACCCAAAGACCCCAACTTTTGGGAAAAGAACTCACTATTTGACAAAAACTGCTAGGAAAATTAGAAACTAGTATGGAAGAAATTAGAGCTTGACCCATACTTAATACCACATACCAAGATAAGATCTAAATGGGTTCATGATTTAGACATAAAGAGGGATATTATATATATTACGTATATTATATGTTATATATGTTATATATATGTAGATATAATATATATATATATATATGTTAGAGGATCATTGGATAGTTTACTTCTCAGACATGTGGAGAAGGAAGGAATTTGTGTCCAAAGAAGAAATGGAACTCTTAATTGAACACCAAATAGATAATTTTGATTATATTAAGTTAAAAAGTTTTTGTACAAACAAAACTAATGCAAACAAGATTAGGAGAGAAGCAATAAATTGGGAAATCATCTTTATATTTAAGGGTTCTGATAAAGGCCTCATTTCCAAAATATATAGATGACTGATAATATTTATAAGAATTCAAGCCACTCTCCAATAGATAAATGGTCAAAGGATATGAACAGACATGTTTCTTTTTTTTTAATTAAAAGCTTTTTATTTACAAAACATATGAGTGATTTTTCTACATTGACCTTTGCAAAAACTTTTTTTTTTGTTCCAAGATTTCCCCCTCCTTCCCCCCAGCCCCC
>JAJPUD010001525.1:170219-189329 GCA_023553655.1 Myrmecobius fasciatus | reverse complement strand
TCCCCTCCTTCCCCCCAGCCCCCACCCCTAGATGACAGGTAATCTAATATATGCTAAATATGATAAATTATATGACAAATCCAATATATGTATACATATCTATACAGTTATCTTACTGCAAAAGAAACATCAGATCTAGAAAGAGAGGAAAAAAACAACCTAAGAAGGAAAATAAAATGCATGGAAATATTCACAGAAAGCGTTAAAATGCTACGTTGTGGTTCACACTCAGTTTCCTCAGGCCTCTCTCTGGATGTATATGACTATCTTCATCGCTGAACAATAGGAACTGGTTTGAATCACATCATTGTTGAAGAATTGACATGAAGAATTTCTTCATCTGAAAATGAACAATTTTCAGATGATGAAATTGAAACTATTTCTAGTCACATGAAAAGGTGCTCCAAATCACTATTGATCAGAGAAATGCAAATTAAGACAACTCTGAGATACCACTACACACCTGTCAGATTGGCTAAGATGACAGGAAAAGATAATGACGACATTTGGAGGGGATGTGGGAAAACTGGGACACTGATACATTGTTGGTGGAACTGTGAACAGATGCAACCATCTTGAGAGCAATTTGGAGCTATGCTCAAAAAATTATCAAACTGTGCATACCCTCTGACCCAGCAGTATTTCTACTGGGCCTATATCCCAAAGAGATCTTAAAGGAAGGAAAAGGCCCCACATGTACAAGAATGTTTGTGGCAGCCCTTTTTGTTGTGGCTAGAAACTGGAAACTGAATGGATGCCCATCAATTGGAGAATGGCTGAATAAACTATGATATGGGAATGTCATGGAATATTATTGCTCTGTAAGAAACGACCAGCAGGATGATTTCAGAGAGGCCTGGAGAGACTTCTAGGAACTGATGCTGAGTGAAATGAGCAGAACCAGGAGATCATTATACACGACAACAAGAAGACTATATGATGATCAATTCTGATGGATGTGGCTGTTTTCAACAATGAGATGTTTCAAGCCAGCTCCAACTGTTCAATGATGAAGAAAGCCATATACACTCAGAGAGAGGGATCTGAATATGGACCACAACATAACATTTTCATGCTCTCTACTGATGTTTGCTTGCATTATGTTTCCCTTTTCAGATTTTTTTTCTTGTATACCCATTTTTCTTGTGCAGCAAGATAACTGTATAAATATGTATTTACATTTGATTTGTCAAGTATTTTGACATGGTTAACATGTATTGGACTTCCTGCCATCTAGGGGAGGGGGTAGAAGGTAGGGGGAGAAATTTTTTAACAGAAAGCTTTGCAAGAGTCAATGTTGAAAAATTACCCATGCATATGTTTTGCAAATAAAAAGCTTTAATAAAGAGAGAGAAGGGGGGAGGGAAGTAAAAAAACAAAAACAAAATAAAAACTGTTTAATTTTTAGTACTTGCCATCACATTTTCTGTCAACACTATAGAAACATATATTTGTCTTTGTTTCACAGGTAGATAATGGCATACTACATTATAAGTGGTTAGCCTACAGGTAAGAAGCATCTTGATATTTAACTAGGCAGTATTCAGAAGGTAGATTCACCATGTTACCAGGACTATATTCAAAACATCACCATCAACTTGTACTCTATTGGAGTATATTGTGAACTCCTAGGGTTAATCCCAAGCTATACTGAATCTCTGCCATATACTACAATAAATTCCAGTTAGACCGACGTGTAAGATATTTTAAACTATAAAAAGTTAAAAGAAAAAGGAACATACCTTAATAATGAAAACAATAATGATAAATGCAGATTATAATCACTCAGCATTTCTACCTCACCCCATCATACTGTAAACAGATAAAGAAAAAAATGGCATTTATAGAAAGGGTCATGGGAAGACAGGTACATAAATGCACTGTTTAATAGGTAAATTGTTTACTTCTAGAAAGTAACTTGGAACTCGACCCACTAACTTGTGCATACATAAATCCAGCAATACTACCAATTTAACATATACCCCCAAATGTCCAAAATGGTTATTTTGGCCCTAAAGGCCCATATGTGCAACATTATTTGAAGCATAAAAAGAACTAGAAATAAAAAGAATATCCCATCAATTGAGGAATGTCTAAGCAAATTATGGCATATGGACATAATAGAATATTATGTTATCAAAACAATAAAAGGAAGGGATTCAAAGAAACCTAAGATTTGTATAAATTGATGCAGAATCGAATAAACAGAACCAAGAAAGTAATTTATATAATAACTATATAATAATGCTGTAGTAGGAGCAACACCTCTTTTGTGTAGGTTGGGCTTGTTTCCTTTCTTTGCTGTCTGAGACATAGAAGGCCTAGCCAGTGAGAAGCTTTTGCTTTGCAGGATGCCAATGGTGATTGCTAGAGTGACTACTGAAGTAAAAAGAAATAGTATTTTATTCAAATCTTATCCTCAGTATAAGAAAAAGTTGGTTATCCTCAATGTATTCTTTTTCCCCCCTGAGGCAATTGGGGTTAAGTGACTTGCCCAGGGTCACACAGCCAGGAAGTGTTAAGTGTCTGAGGCCAGATTTGACCCTCAATGTATTCTAACCCCAAGAATGAATCATTGGATTGACCTGAACTATACCTGGCCCAGAATAATGTAAAGGAAAAGAATTTGAAAGACTTAAAAAGTCTGATCCATGAAATGACCAATTATAACTTCAGAAGAATAACGATGAATGAGAAATACATTTTAAAGTATGGTCAGTGTGTGACAGGTTTTGCTGCACTATTCTTATTTGTTACAAGACAGCTTCTACTTTGGGAAGGGAAAATATGGGGAAAGAAGGAGGAGAGTTAATGACAATGATGGAGAAGAAAAGAAAAGGAGAGAAGGAAGGGGAGGGAAGACTTGAATTCATAAAACATTTTAAAATATGAAAAGGAAAAAAAGTTCAGAAGGGAAGATAGCAAAGCAGCACAATTTTTTAATACGGTTTTGAATATATATATATTTGTGTCTTTAAAGTACTTTATTAAACTAGATGTATAATTTGCAAATTTTTTCAATAAACATTTTAAAGCAAAATTGTCTTTCAAAAAAAATTACATAATAACAAAACTATACTTTTCTCTATAATAGTTTGATGTAATATCTGAAAAAATTAAATGTCCTTCAATAAAATGATTTTAGTAGCTTTAGTTGCAATGTTGCATGAGAATTTTCACATTTATTTCAATTATGCATCAGTAGCAGGCTCATTACTTGACACAGAATCCAAAGTTCATGTTTAAAAGAATAAACACAAAATTTGGTATCCAATATGAAGGCATAAAAAAGTTTCAAGATACAATACTGATACAGTTCTAGTCTTTTTGGTTCTTCATCAATTCTATATTAATACTCTGTGAACCTGAAGGATATATAAGCAAGACTATATAGATTCTTATTAGATCTTTTAATATCACTTTATACCACACAAATATTCATGTCTACATTTGCACCATGTAAATAAAGATGAACCAAGGATTAAGCCACTAAATATAATTTTTAAAAAATCTTTAAAAGAAGTTCAGTTTCATCTATCTTTTTTTACTCATTGTATATTGAAATGCTCACACATGTTGAAATTTGCTGTTTATAATAAAAGGAAAAATGTTTTCAAAAGTGAAGATATACTTTTTAAAACCATAAATATAGAACAAATATGAAAAAATATGAGGAAAATATGTGAAATATTAAGAAATATTACAAGTCCAAGGAAATAATATAAATCTAAGAAAGCAGAAATGATTAAAAAAAAGACAAACAATAGAACTGGATAAAGTAGATGACATTCACTTATTTGAATACTCTTATTTTGAATAGTTCTAATTGTATGTTGATTGATTGTGGGGCTTTCCCCCCTTTAATTGTGTGGTTAGGTTTATAATAAATATTTTTAAAAGAAAAATAAATCTATTTACTCAATAAGACATAACTATAGTTAAAGCTATTTGGCTCAGGGGACATACACATGATAGTACAGAATTCCAACAGTCACACCAAATTTAAAACATGGCAAATTTGCTCTATTTTGCCTCTATGCAGATTCCTCCCACACACTGATTTCAGGTGCTAGTGACAAAAGCAGTAGTTATTAAAGCACATTCCCTATTATCTGTAAAGGGATACAGTCCAGATACGAGTCAGATACTTGAAATATTCACAACCTTATTACTATGTTCTTATGAAAGACAAGAGACCATAGCACCAAGACTATAATAAATGTCTGTCATGGTTTATGAATATAAAAGGTAGATGGAGACAATGGCAGCTTCCAATGGCAGTCAAAAGTCCCCAAGGAAACATTTACCTAACCATTTACACACCCCACTAGGAACCTACAATGCCTAATAAAGACTGGAGCTACAACATGAGGGAAGACTATAATACTATCCATCCTGAGGGAAAGGGAAAGCAGAAGTCATCTCCTGGAGGCCTATAAACAGTGGGATATGCAAGACAGAAGAGAGAGAGAGAGAGAAAGAGAGAAACATGAGGAAGAGGGAAACAGAATGGTTACTATTACAAATAGCTACAGCACTGGCTTCAAAAAGGGGAGAAAAACAGAATCTGAATTAGCTGGAGACCAAGAAGCACTTCAATGAAATTCAAGTCACTGCAGGAGACACCAGAAAAGGAAAAGCCAGAGGAAAAAAAAGATGAGCTGCAGCAATTAGGATGATTGTTTGAGATCCAAGGCCATAAGACATATTTGTGACAATCCATTTTTGCTGAACTCACCTAATGGGGAAAAAATGAAGGACAAAAATTCCTCTATTTTCTCCTTCACCTTCATTTTTTTTGCCCAGAAGAGATAACGTTGGTTCCCAACCTCAATTTCTCAAAAGTATATATGATTCTTATTTCTTTTTTTTTAAGCTGATTTTCTAAGAAAAATGTGATGAACTACTGCACAGTTGATTTACCTGTGGCCTTATTCAAATGTAACTGAATAATGGCAGGAGGAGGAGGAAATAAATGAATGAGGAGAGGAGGGAGAAGAGAGGAGAAATCTTAACGTCAACTCAGAAGAGCAATGATGAGATGTTATTGGTCAGATTTGGTTTCATACACATATATGATCAATTTGTTTTCTGAGGGGAAGCTAGGTGGTGCAGTGGATAGAGCACCAGCCCTGAAGTCAGGAGGACCTGAGTTCAAATCTGGTCTCAGGCACTTAACATTCCCTAACTGTGCGACCCTAAGCAAGTCACTTAACCCCAATTGCCTCATCCAAAAAAAAAAAAAAATAAAATTTGTTTTCTAAACTTTATTAGTCCATTTTGAGAAGAGAGTCTACAAGAAGAAGAGAGAATATAGTGATTTTGAGCAAAGGATGTGCAGGACTAAAATTAATGGGGCCATGATAAAATATTTTATACATCTCTCATCAATAAAACACAGCAAATTAGATAATAGGAAAAGTTATCATGACCAAATTCCATCACCATTCCAAGGACAAGAAAAATACAAAGTACCATGAGATTAGAATATGAAGAGGTCATTATTCATTGAGGCAAGCAGGGAAGGTTACATGGTAACCAACTGTGAAGGAAGAGAATTATAACAGAAATGGGTATTGAGAAGAAAAGGGTATTCTTGTCACAGAAGATGACGCATGAGAACAAATAGTATGCTGTGTTCAGAAGATGACAAGCAGTGAAATCGGATATGTGTGTAAGTATATGAGTGTGTGTGTATATATATATATATATATATATATATATGTGTATATATCCATACACATACATACAAGGATAGTGTGAGGGAAAGCTTGGTGTGCAGTGGATAGAGTACCAGCCCTGAAGTCAGGAGGACCTGAGTTCAAATCCAACCTCAGACACTAAACACTTCTTGGCTGTGTGACCCTGGGCAAGTCACTTAGCCCCAATTGCCTCAGCAAAAAAAAAAAAAGAAGAAGAAGAAGAAGAATAGTGTGAGATATAAATAGGAAAGTAAACTTCTGCCCAATGATAGAATGCTTTTAAATCAGGCCTATGAATATAGACATTACATGGGGTGTATATGTGTGTGAAACTAACTGTGAATGATAAATATAGAATGTGAAGAAAGAACAGGTGCCATCATCCTGTCTTCTCCAAACACTGTATATTAAATTGTGTGCTCAGGGCTTGTTTATTTCTTCCAGATGACCTTTTCCCATAACAAGAGGGATTTGGCAGCTTCTGCTTTCTTAACTTTACTATGCAGATGAAATCCCAAGGTATTACTAAGGAAGCAAAGAAACTTTCCTATATTGTTTTTTTTTTTAAATTTTGTTTGCAAAACATATGTATGGGTAATTTTTCAACATTAACCCTTACAAAGCTTTCTGTTACAAGTTTTTCCCCCCTACTCCCCACCCCTCCCCAAATGGCAGGATATCCACTACATGTTAATTATGTTAAAATACTTAACAAATCGAATATATGTATACATATTTCCACATTTATCATTGTTGAGCAAGAAAAATCGTATCTACAAGAAAGAAAAATCTGAGAAAGGAAACACAATGCAAGCAAACATCAATCGAGAACATGAAAATGTTATGTTGTTGTCCACATTTCACATCCCTCTCTCTGGGTATATATGGCTTTCTTCAGTGAACAATTGGAAGTGGTTTGAAACATCTCACTGTTGAAGAGAGCCATGTCCATCAGAATTGATCTTCATATAGTCTTGTTGTTGCCATGTATAATGATCTCCTGGTTCTGCTCATTTCACTCAGCATCAGTTCATGTAAGTCTCTCCAGGCCTCTCTGAAATCATCCTGCTGGTCATTTCTTACAGAACAATAATATTCCATAATATTCATATGCCATAATTTATTCAGCCATTCTCCAACTGAAGGGCATCTATTCAGTTTCCAGTTTCTATCCACTACAAAAAGGACTGCCACAAACATTCTTGCACATGTGGGGCCCTTTCCTTTCTTTATGATTTCTTTGGGATATAAGCCCAATAGGAATGCTGCTGGGTCAAAGGGTATGCACAGTTTGATAACTTTTTGGGCATAGCTCCAAACTGCTCTCCAGAATGGCTGGATCCGTTCACAACACCACCAACAATGCACCAGTGTCCCAGTCTTCCCACATCCCTTCCACTTTCCTATATTGTTAAATGAAAAGCAAAGGGAGGCTTATAAGGAAGAGGAGGTACAATTCTATACAATCACAGATTTAGAAATGAAAAGTACTTCATAAGTAAAACACCATTATTTTACAGAAGAGAAAACTAGGGCTCATAGAGATTAAGTCTCTGGCCATAAAGAATTAAATGATAAAAGTTATTATTTGAAATCAGGTTCTTTGACAAATCCATCACTATTTCCTCTGTACCAGTCTACCCTCTTTTCTTATTTTGTATTTTGAATTTAAAATAAAATTTAAATTTTTTTTAAAGATTTTCCAAAAAAAAAAAAAAAGAAAGAAAAAAGAAAAAAAGAATTGACTGAATCATAACTAGGAATACTAGAACCTGGAGGCAAATTTGGCAAAGGGGGCAGATGGTACAAAGAGAATGTCTGCATTCAATGCTATTTGGTTGGCCCTATTACTGTTGAATACAGGCTCTGACAATAATCTTGTAATATGTTGTTGAAGACATGACTGCCTGTGTGCCTAAAATATCGACAATAAAAGTCTGGCAACCAGGTGATTAATTTTTCTGGATATGCAACAATGAAATAAACAGTAACACAAAATGATCCTCCATGCTGGGTGACCTTCTTCTACTTCCACAGTGAAATGAAGTGACAGAAAAAGCACTACAGTGGGAAAAAAAAATCAAATTCTTAAACAATTTATGAACACAACTCTTGACATTTTCAAAGCTCAATGTTTGCCCAATGATTCTCAATTTGATCCACTCCCAGAGGGACAGAGTCCACCTTAACATTCTCACTACAAATTAAACCAAAATATGACTGGAGGGTGTACATGTATAATAACAATTCTGTTACTTCTCTGATAAATATGGACTTAGATAAAAGTCTTGAATGAAAAAAGTTTGGTACTCTAATGGCAATGGCATTTCTTATATTAATACAGATTGTACTCCCTTCATGCTTTCTTGTAAACTTTATTCTTAGTCCTAGATATATAGGGAAATATGACTAAGAATGCCATTAGAAATGCCATTGCCATTAGAATACCAAACTTTCTTCATTGGAGACTTTTATCTAAATCCATATTTATCGAAGTAACAGAATTGTTACTGTACATATACACCTTTTCCAGTCTACTGAAAAAAAAAAGAGATGGAAAGTCATTACACATATCCACAGGGTGTAGATAATGGTTCAAACATGCCTGTTTGACAGCTCTAGAGATGAGTCTGCCTACAGACAAAACTGCCAGCTGACATATTATAAATAATTCACTTTTCCTTATATCATTCCATGTTTCAATTTTACTTCAGCTTCTAAGGATATTTATGAATATCTCCTTCTGCCATAGCAGAATTGGGGAGAGAGGGGGAAGAATTTAACAGACTATGCTACACATGAGAAAATTCTCTATATCTTTGACTCTCCACAAATGAATCTTTCACTTGGGAAGACTACAGGGTAATAGAATTAAATGCCAAAGAGAACAAATAGTCTGCCTCTTAAAAAAAATTTCAACTTCATGAACTTTTTAGATAATAGAATCCAAAAGCCCAATAAAAGGTATTCAGTGAAGAATGTCACTACTGAAATCTCATTCTGAATGAATACATGAAAGTAAAAAAAAACACAGCTCTTACATGCCGAATTGCCATAAGATATGAAGAAAAAAATATTTTCACCTGATTATAAAAGATATGTGACATTCTTAAAATAATCCATGAAGGCTCTTTTCTAGTCCTTAATGAATTTTGTGCCTTACAACACTGCAGTCTATACTACTTGATTGTTTCTAAGTGGACTTCCAGAGTAAAACCTACTACTTAGTCACAATAAGAAATTCTAATGGGCAATTATTTTGACAGAATTCTTTCCATAAGTTACTTTAAAATGTTTCTGTCAAATGAATCATGATTCAGATGCATGATTAGTTAGTATACAAGTGACATTTTAGCAAATAGAGTTCTGCTTTTTAGGTATGCAAGCTGGGAAGAATGCTAACAGAATAGCTGATTAAGGTGGAATGATATCTCCTCAAGAAGGAAATCTGGTGCATTTTAATTACAAGTTTATATTTTCTAATAAGGAGTTGATAAACAAAGGAAGACTTAATAAGAACTGATGCTGAACTAATGACTAACAATAATATTGAGGAAAACTTAAAAGACAGTTTACATCACATGGAATGTAGTGATCAATCCTGGTCCCAAAGGATAAATAATTAAATGTAACAAATTAAAAGGTAAGAGACTATAAGTGTAAAATATCTCATAAACTGCCAAGAATAATAACTGATATTAAGTTCAGTATTCCACACCCACAAATCCCTCACTGTCTATAAAGACAGGGAAGTGCTAATTCTTATCTTCCTGTAGGACCAAAATTGAGACTGACAACTTCCAGGAAGTGCTAATGGCAGTGGTTTCCCTCAGAGTAAAAAAAGGAAAGATGAGATTAAACTAGAAAGTGGAGTAGGGACACCAAGATATGAAAAGCAGCATCAGGCAAGAAGTGCAGCCAATTTTTTTTTTTTTTTTTTTCCGAGGCGGAGAGGAACCTGACAACTGAGCGGTTCAGTAGATAGAGTGACAGACCTGGAGTCAGGAAGGCTCAGCTTCTGAGTTCAAATCCAATCTCAAATACTAGCTATGTGATCTTGAGTTGGTTACTTAACCCTGTTTGTTTCAGTTTCCTCACCTATAAAATGAGTTGGAGAAGGAAATGGCAAACCACTCCAGCATCTCTGCCAAGAAAACCTTATAAAGAGTCAGATAGGACTGAAAAAAAAATGAACAAGCTGCCAATTTAGTACTACAATGGAGAGGCAAATTCAAACTGGTTGGCCAGGACAAAGTTTCTGAAAACCTCAACTGCAGGAGCCAGAACTACATTCTAGAACTCCCATGATTTCTCTTTTACTTTCCAGACTATTTGGAACTAAATCCAGGACAATAGGACAGGTGATTGTACCCATTTCTATTACTTGCAAGTATAGGACGTGGTTTTGAGATATATCACATGACAGTATCTATATAAATGCTGAAACTTTTCCCTTACATCTTTGCTATATAAAATAAAACAATCCATGGAGTCACAGAATTTCACACATTCTTTGTAATATTAAAAAGGACTGACACTGCAAGAGGAAATTTCCCAGATATAGGATAAGGATTTTTAAATTATAGATTTTACTATTTAAATAATCTTCAGTAATATTTTACATCAATCCTTAGGTTAGATTTCAGATTCTTCTCAGAGTTTCTTTCTTGTCTACAATTTGAATCCATGCAGTTTGATAGAACTTGGGGCACAGTTCCAAATTGCTCTCCAGAATGGTTGGATTAGTTCACAACTCTATCTATAAAGCATTAATGTCCCAGTTTTCCTATACCTCCTCCAACATTTATCATTATTTTTTCCCATCACCTTAGTATTCCTGGCTTTTCTTCCAAGCTTCAGACCTGAATCTTTAATACTCTTTTCTATCTCTGCCTGGATATCAACCAGCATCTCAAATCCAATATATCCAAAGAAGCACACTTTTCCCCCCCAGGTCTGATTTTTTTTTTAATCCTTTTTTTTTTTTTTTTTTTTTTTTTTTTGGTGGTGCTCCTGTTCATCTGGTTTTCTTTGCTCACAATTTTGGGATTATCAATGACTCTTTGTTCTCATCCCTCATCTTCAATCTGTCACTAAGAATAGATTTTATCTCTAAAACATTTTGTTTTCTAAACACAGTGCTACTGTCTTCATTATCACTTGCTATAATTTCTGCAAGAGCCTTATAATAGATTAACTTGCTTCCACTCTCTTAACTTTCCAATACACTGCTCACAGTATTGCCAGAATAATCTTTCTTATACAAAGATCTGACCATTTCATTCTTCTACTCAAAATCTTCAACAGTTCCCTGCTGCCTTCCATGCAAGGCTCAAATACCTCTGCACAGTAAGCAAGCCCTCTACAATTGAGCACCATTTAATCTTCCAAGATTGATTCCCTGTAACTCCCCTACATGCCTCTACTCTTCAACCAAATTGAACCACTTGATGCATCTCCCACTTGATTTGCATGATAGCTCCAAATCTTTGCTTACCCAGTCCCTATGCTTGATTGTTCTCCCTCCTTTTACCTAAGAAATTCTTACTCACTCTTTAAAATCCAACTCTTACGAATTATCTCCTCTTTTCTGATCCCAAAGTTGGTAATGCTTATCCTCAAACCTCACAGAAGCATTGCTTTGTCACTCTCCTATGCACTCATCATGATATATCATAGGGAAATATATTTGTGATTACCCCTGTACTAGATTGCAAACTTCTTGACTGGCCAAATCTTCTCTGAACCTCTTATGTCCATAGTGCCTATCACAATGCTCTACACAAAATAGGCTTAAATATTTAATGTTTTATCATGTTATATGTAAAACATTTATTTTTTTTAATTTTTTAGTGTTGCTTTATTTCTATTAATTTCATTCTATTACTTTCTGTAGGAGTTATGAAGAATCACGTAAAACTTTTAAGGAAGAGCTGGGCCTTTGACAATGAGAAGAATTTCAACAGAGTGAAAAGGGAAAAAGAGCATTCCAGGCATGGTAGATGTATGCATCACAATCTGTCTGCCAGTCTCCCAAAAGATATCCTAGCTTTTTTACTTCTTGTTTTCCCTCCACTTCTTTGTTAATCAAAGCATTTCACAGCAGTCTAATGACATGGAGAACCACTGCTGGTTCTGAAAGAGAAATGGAGGAGGGAAACTGAAGAACTTACCCCCTCCTTCTTCTACCAAGGGCCCTTTCAACTCAGGACCCATGTGCAAACACCAGGTTTGGTCCAAAAGGAATGGTCCCTAAAATAAGACAGATCAGGCTATTTTTCCTGAAGCCCTGGGAAAAATTACTTATACCTTAAGTTGGGTGCATGTCTAAAGTGTCCTCAAAGGGGGAAGGAATGTAAAGGTCCTCAATGCCACACTATAGAGGATAGGATTACCATTTTCTACATACAAAAGAAATGCTAAAAGAAATTAAGACTCATAAGTACATATATAAAGATTTAAACATGAAAGCAATAATATATTCGCTTGGTATTCTGACACAAAATATCTGAACATGAAATGTTCATAGGAGTGCTGAGCATTCTTTCATTTTTACTCTACACTGTCTAAACTCCCTAAGCATCCATGTCTCTTAGCAAGCCAAGTCAAGCTTGGACTCATCCTGCTCTCAGGTGTCTCCTCCAAAAAACACTTTAATAGACACTGGGGTGCCTCCCATTCATCTAGATCAACATATATGCTGCCTGCCATGAGCACCCAGTTTATCAATTTACCAGGACTGTGAAATAGTCCTGATGTGCTCAAAAGAGAAAAGTCTATAAGGTAAGGACCCTTTCTGTTATGGTCTATTGAGTAGATGGCTCTTCCTGACTCAGTGGCCAATTTTTTTAGATAAAGCTTTGATGCCCTTACCCTGTGAGACTGAGGGAGGAAGGGAGACAAAAAACTACCCAGAGTTTTCTTCATCATCAAATGCCAAACTCTTCCTTCAGTACTGACTCAGTCAGACTATGTGGCCCACTAGAAAGAGCCCACCACACTCCAAAAGGAAACTAGTTTCCAAGAACTGCATATGTGGCACTAGAAACTATACAGTTCCAGGCATGTTCCAAGAGAGGTAGAATCAATCAAGAGGTCTTCCTCAAATTATACTTATTACTATACCAAAATTAATTAGTGGAAAACTCAGCTGTACTTAGAGAAATCAGATTAAATAATCTGGGGCTGTACCTCCAGTAACAATCATTCTGGGGGCAAATGGAGCATTTGGTCCCATGTTAGCACACAGGACAATTTTTACATACATCTTAGATGACTAACAACTGCTATTCAGTTAACAAGAGTGGTCACTTGACACTTTCAAATATATCAGACCAAGATAATCATGAGTCAATGAAATTTATATCAAAAGCTTTCTAAAAATTATTACATCAAGTAGTAATGAGTATGATAGGCACAAAGTCACAGCCCAGGAATTTTTAAAAGATCATATAGAACAAAACATTTTTAAATATTTGCAAAACTTTCCAAACACCAAAGGGGAAGGGGAAATTCTTGTGCTATAAGAGATCCTTTCAGAAGGGTCACGAAAAAATAACCAAAATTATTGTGTTAGCACAACATAAGCATATATAATTTTTTCAATGACAAAGTTAAAATCAAAGTCAAAAGCAAGACTAATAGGGAGAATTTAGCTCCAACTGTCAAATTGTGATAGAAACAGGTGTGCTATAGCTAAGCATAGATAAGGCAATGGGCTGTAATAGCGGAATATGAATCCACTAATCCTTCATGGCTCCATGAATAGTACTCCCTCCTCCCTGCACTGGCTTCTCTCCCAGCTTTGGGTACAAAACTTAAGATACAGAAGAGCCAGGTGGGGATAGAGGCTTCATGCCAACAGAATGACTTCCACTACACCCATCCAATGATGGGTGGGACCAGATTCCATGCTGGCCCATGTACAAATGCAGACTTCCCAGCAGTAAGGCACTGGAATGTCAGTATAGCTATTTCACTGATTCTCTGATCTTGGGCTTCACATTCATTCTAGGGATACTCATTCCCCCACTGCTAAAAGAGGTTTATTGGAGGACCTTTTGGCAACCCATAATCTTGCCCACTCCGATTTCATATACATATCCCATACTTGATTCTTAAATATTCAGGATGCCAATGGCTACAGTAATGCTTTATTCTTTATCTCTCCACAGAATGATGCTGCTATAGGAAGCATGTTTGCTTTGAAGTCACAAAGAATTGAATTCAAATCCTAACTTGATACATAATTGAATGTGTAAACTTGAAGAAACTAATTTCCCTGGGCCTGGGCTTCCTCTGCTGTTAAAAAAAAGGGGGGGGGGGCCTGGACTTGATGAACTCAAAGACTTTTACCATCTCAATTTATAATCCCATGAGAATGAATGAAGCACAATAATTATTTCTTATTTTATACATTATTTTTTTTATTTATTACAAAAGAATATTTAATTTGAATAATCTGAGAAGCTAAGAAAAATTAAGACAACTGTGTAGACTTTCATGCAAAGTGAGGAAAGGAATTTTTAAAATAAAAATAAAGGAAAGGAACATGGCCACATAAGAGTTTGAAAACCACTAGTTGAGATATTGAAAGCTCCTGATCACTGATGCAAATGTGCCCAAAGAGAAAAGGAATGGATTCAGAAAAGCTGATGAGGCTGCAGTTAACATACCAACTATAATGAGTTAAGACAGGTTGGCCCAACTCTTCCTAGTTTCCGTTCTGGAAGAGGAGGATTCCCAGAAGAGCAGAAAAAATGCAGGCCTCACATTATTCCTTCTCTATAGTAACTTCTTTCACTGTGTCACTCTTCCTAGGCAATTTGATGACTGCTCAACTATTCTTTACAAGGCTGCAGACCTTGGATCCAAACAGAATGAAGCACTGTTGTACTCCTCCCTCCATTCCCTTCCTCCTGTGTGCTTTAGCTGTATAGGCTTCCTCCAAAGTGATAAATTTAATATTTTTCTAAAGAGCATGCTCTTCCTCCCATTTCTCTCCCTCTCTTCTGGGTGACATAGAAGCCAAAATGAGGGCCACCCAGACTTTACTTTGTGAAACATGGCTAATAAGAATAACAACAACAATAACAATAAGTGTTTATATAGTGCCTTGCACTATTTGATGTCTTTTACAAAAATCATCTCATTTGATACACTAAAACAAATCTAGGTGAGAACATTTTCTTTAAGTTCCCATGACCACTAGCAGCCTGTTCAAACCCTAATTTGTGAAGATTTTCCTTTAGTGGCCAATAATTGTTCACATAATTATGACTACTATGTTAATTCTATTAATCACATTTGCATCAATAATTATAAAACTTTTTAATATTAATCTAACTAGCCCTTTGTGGACAACCTACTAACAAGATACTACAAATATTTTACTTATTTGTAGAGATGACAAAATTAAAGCACAGTAAAATTAAATGATTTCCAGGGATCTCTTAACTACTCGGTGACAACCAAACCAAAGTCTTTGACTCCAAGTCCAATACCTTTTTCCAATAGCTAATAAGCCAACTTTTTTGTGTATTCCCTGGACACTGGATATAAATAATTCATTTCTTTTATAAGTCTTTCAGGGCTCTTTCCTCCTAAGTCCTTTTTCTAATAGGTATGCCAAGATGTATGTATTATAGTCAGCTGCTCAGATTGTTTGATCATTTTCTTTCCTTGGTTATTCTGTTCTCCTCCTGTTTCAATGTGGCCAATGGGCCCTTCAACTTCTCACCAAAGTCCCTGACAAACTGGGGCAATACCCTACTGATGACATTCCTCCTTTGGCCTCCAAAAAAAGAAGTTGAGAATTCAACTAAAAATTTATCTTCCAAGTCATGGGTCATTCCCCCTTCCCATAATGTCTCTCTTGGATATCACTTTCACAGTGAGTTTGGCTTCATTTAAAATTAGCTTTGTTCAAGACATTTTTCAGATGAAAAAATTAAATCCACTTTTAATCATTTGAAAAAGTGCTCTAACTCATTATTGATTAGAGAAATGCAAATTAAGACAACTCTTGAGGTACCACTTCATACTTCTCAGATTGGCTAAGATGACCGAAAAAGATAATGGTGAATGTTGAGGGGGGTATGGAAAAACTGGGACAGGAATACATTGTTGGTGAATTTTTGAAATGATCCAATCATTCTAGAGAATAATTTATTACTATGCCCAAAAGGATATCAAACTGTGCAAACTCTTTGATCCAGCAATTTCTCTACTGGGTCTGTATCCCAAATCTTTGGAAAATGACCCACATGTGAAAAATGTTTCTAGCAATTCTTTTTATAATGGCCAGAAATTAGAAATTGAGTGGATGCCTATAAACTGGGAAATGGTTGAAAAAGTTATGGTATATGAATGTTATGGAATATTATTGTTCTATAAGAAATGATGAACATGCTGATTTCAGAAAAGTGTAGAAAAACCTACATGAACTAATGCTGACTTCCTCTAGCAGAATAGGCAGATGAGAGCAATTTGTTTCAATGATAGCCATGAAGGCAACTACAATAGGCTCTGTGGAGAATTTAAGAATTTGGTCAGACACTGAAGACATCAGGGTCATCCATTGCATCCTGAGCCATCACCAATAAACCTGACTTTTGTCTTGCCACTGAACCTTAATGACTCTGGGAGAATGAAGCTGATTATTTTGTGCAACTCTACCTCACTTAAATTCAATTTAAGCACAAATCATGACATTATCCAGGATGTCAATGGTCCTCTTCTGGAAGGGATAAACTTCTTTTATGAAGAATGTGTGATTAAGTCCCTATTTAGGGAGACCACAATGCCCTCAGCAATGCCATTATATTAAAAGAAAATAGTTGGGGTCTCTATACTATTTCCCTTTATTTAATCAGTAATGAAGTCCTACCAATTTCGCATTCATCTTTCCTCTACACTAATATTGTAATCACCCTAACTCAAGCCTTCATCATCTCTGCTTTAGATTACCATAATAGTTTCCTGAATGTATTTCTTGCCTTCAGACTCTCCTTTTCCCAAACTTTGTAGGACATAGATAGGTATTATCATGGCCATTCTCTGCTCAAAATTTTTTCACTGGTTTCTACTGTATAAAGACTATTTAATCTGATTATCTAAAATCTGACCCTCAACTACCATTTCAGCTTTTATTACTTTTTGTTTATGATTAATTTATTACCATAAAATAAATTTACCATTTATTACTTTCAAGATTTGGAGATTTGTTTGGCTGAGGTGAAAACAAAAATGTAAATAATTTTTTGACAAGGTACTTGGAGTTAAGTGACTTGCTCAGAGTCACACAGCTAGTGTTAAATGTCTGACACTGGATTTGAACATAGGTCCTCCTGACTCCAAAGCTAGTGCTCTATTCACTATACCATCTAGCTGCCCTGATAAAAACAAAAATGAAGGGTAATCACTCCCTCCTTTCAGTACCCACCCTTGTAATATGAGCATTATCAGGTTAAATTTTCTCCTGGCCAGGGGACTATCTAGCTACCATCCCTAATTCCACCCTTTAAGAGGGAATTCTTTGTACATGTATGAGGGGAAGAAGGAAAGAAAGAGAAGGAAGGAAAGTATGACCTGTTTGTCCTATGAAGAATGGCAAGAAGGCCAGTATGGTATCAAAGAGCATAGAATGAAGTAGAATATAAGAAAATTGGAAAAATCTGAAAGGGTCAGATTATGAAGACTTTGAAATGTTAAACAAAGATCTTTATATAAGATCCTGGAAGTCTATTACATACTGAAGCTTAAAGGGTGAGAAAGGATGAGGAGAGAAAAATATGGTCAATTCTATGCTTTAGGAAAATAACTTTGGAAATAACTTTTGGTTGGAATAAAGACAGACTTAAAGCAGGAAAACTAACTAGAAGGCAATAAAGAATATAAACTAAGGCGATGGTTATGTGAGTAAAAAGAAGAGGACAGATGTGAGAGATTTTATGGAGACAGATCTGATAAGACTTGGCAATTCATTGGTTATAAGGGGTAAATGAGAATAAGGAGCTGAGAATGAAAACAAGATTATGAATTGGGATGTCTGGGAAGATAATGGTATTCCTGAAAGGTAAAGGTAAGTTTGGAAGAAGAAAGCGTTTAGAGGAAAAGAAAGATGTGGATTGAAAAAATGTTATTATATTTTTCAATTAAGAGATCATTGAAAACTTTGTAGAGAGCAGTTTCATTTGAATAATGAAATTAAAGGCCTCATTATGAAAAAGGTACAAAAGAGAATAAAGGAGAAAAAGTGCTGGCAATGACTGTAGATGGCTTTTTCAAGGATTTCATCTGAAGAGGGGAGGGACATAAGATGATAGTTAAGTATAGAGAGGATGGTATACTTCTGGGCATCAAGAAAGGAGTCAATAGATAGGGAGAAACCAAAGTTTAGAAAAAGAGGGATGATATTAGAAGCAATCATTACAGAAGAGAAGATGATACTCAGGGTATATGTAGGGATTAGCCTTGGCAAAAGCCACTTCTTCATCATCAGTATAAAGATGATGGGGGAGCTGTCAAAGGTATGTAAGAAGGGATGAAGTTCATTAAACAAGCCTTTAATGAAAGGCTTCAATTTTTTTGGTGAGGTGTAAGACAAAATCCTCAGATGAAGGAGTAGGAGGAACAAATTCTATGAGAAACTTGAAAAAATGTCTAGAGAAAACCTGATAAATAATAATAATAAACCTGAAAAATAATTTTTTTCATTTAAAATATTTTACTAGTAATAATGCAAATTACAAAGTGATAAATTATGGATAAATATTAAGAAGTAGACAACTGTGGTTTTTTCTGAGAATTTTTTTTTTTATTAAAGCTTTTTATTTGCAAAACATATGCATGGGTAATTTTTCAACACTGACCCTTGCAAAGCCTACTGTTACAAATTTTTTCCTCCTTCCCCTCACCTTCTTCCCTAGATGGCAGGAAGTTTAATACGTGTTAATTATGTTAAAATATATGACAAATCAAATATGTGTATATATATTTATACAGTTATCTTGCTGCACAAGAAAAATCAGATCTACAAGAAAAAAAAAAAACCTGAGAAGGAAAACAAAATGCAAGCAAACATCAATAGAGAGCATGAAAATGCTATGTTGTGGTCCAGACTCAGATCCCACAGGCCTCTCCCTGGATGTATATGGCTTTCTTCATCATTGAACAATTGGAACTGGTTTGAAACATGTCCATCAGAATTGATCATCATATAGTCTTGTTGTTGCCGTGTATAATGATCTCTTGGTTCTGCTGATTTCACTCAGCATCAGTTCATGCAAGTCTCTCCAGGCCTCTCTGAAATCATCCTGTTGGTCGTTTCTTACAAAACAATAATATTCCATGACATTCATATACCATAGTTTATTCAGCCATTCTCCAACTGATGGGCATCTATTCA
>JAJPUD010001525.1:146710-169819 GCA_023553655.1 Myrmecobius fasciatus | reverse complement strand
CAGTTTTCCCACATCCCCTCCAACATTTGTTATTATCTTTTCCTGTCATTTTACCAATCTGAGAGATATGTAGTGGTACTTCAGAGCTGTCTTAATTTGCATTTCTCTAGTCAATAGTGATTTAGAGCACCTTTTCATATGACTAGAAAGTTTTAATTTCATCATCTGAAAATTGTCTGTTTACATCCTTTAACCATTTATCAACTGGAGAGTGGCTTGAATATGAGTCAATTCTCTATATATTTTAGAAATGGGGCCTTTATCAGAACCCTTAAATGTAAAAATGATTTCCCAATTTATTGCTTCCCTCCTAATCTCATACAAAAGAATAATAAAGTAATTTTGAGAAGTCACTGGTAGCCAGAAGGTCAAGAAAAGCATCAACATAGATGGCATTAAAGTTAATCTTTGAAGGAACCTAGAGATTTTAAGTGACAAATGTGCAGAATATGTTCATTCTGATGATATAACAAATCATATAAAGGCCCATATGGACATGAAAGATGAGGAAAGAAGGTGAGGAAAAATAACTTTGCCAGTTTGAAAACAGACTGGAATAGAGGAAGATGAGGAATGTAAAAACCTGCAAAAGTAGGTTGGGGTAAAATTAAGAAAGGCTTTAAAAAGCAAACAGAAATATTTGTGTTTCTTACCAAAAATAATAAGGAACCACTGAATTTTATTGATGAGGGGAATACCATGGTAAGACTTTTGATTAAGGATTGTCACTGGCACTTTTGTAAAGCATTGAATGAAAAGGAAGACATGGAAGACCCAATCAGGGCATTATTGAAATAACCCAAGTGAGAGATAAAAAAGACATTAATTTGCTGGACATGCGAATGGAGAGAAATAAACCCACATAAGAAATGCTATAAAGGTCTATTTCTACAACAGAAAGGACTCACACTAGTATCTTGATAAAATATTAACCACATCTTGGAGAAATAAAACTTCTGCTTGAGGAATTCCAAAAAAGAATATGTTCTTCTAAGAAGCTGATATTAAAGATAAGGAGAAAAAGTATAAAATAATTTGAAAAGTTACTAAAAGAGTAATATTTCTATCTATTACTTTTTTCCTTTTTAAAAGTTTGATGTTATGTGCAAAAATGTTTGTGGCAGCCCTTTTTGTAGTGATAAGAAATTGGAAACTGAATGGAGGCTCATCAATTGGAGAATGGCTGAATAAATTATGGTATATGAATGTCATGGAATATTATTGTTCTATAAGAAACGACTATCAGGATGATTTCAGAGAGGCCTGGAGAGACTTGCATGAACTGATGCTGACTGAAATCAGCAGAACCAGGAGATCATTGTACATGGCAACAAGAAGACTATATGATGATCAATTCTGAAGGACATGGTTCTCTCCAACAATGAGATGTTTCAAACTAGTTCCAGTTATTCAGTGATGAAGAAAGCCATATATACCCAGGGAGAGGCCTGTGGGATCTGAGTCTGGTCCACAACATAGCATTTTCACACTCTCTAGTGATGTTTGCTTGCATTATGTTTTCCTTCTCAGGTTTGTTTGTTTGTTTTTTTTTTTCCTTGTATAGGAAGATAACTGTATAAATATATATATACATATTCAATCAGTCAAATATTTTAACATAATTAACATGTATTAGGCTTCCTGCCATCTAGGGGAGGGAGTGGAGGATAGGAGGGAAAAATTTGTAACACAAAGCTTTGCAAGGGTCAATAATGAAAAATTACCCATGCATATGTTTTGCAAACAAAAAGTTTTAATTAAAAAAGAACAAGAAAAAAAAAGTTTGATGTTAGAAAGTAAGAGTGGCTTAGTAGATAGAAGTCTGACCTTGGGGGCAGGCAGACTGAGATTTAAGCTTTAATTCTGACACCTTGGCTGTGTTACCTTAGACAAGTCACTTAATCCAAGGGCTCTAGGCAACTCTCTAACACTGTAAATTAAGAAGGTGCTGACTTGTATTGGTAGAAGTTTCCCCAATTATTTCCCTATTTCAATGAAATTAATAGTTGTAGTACCTAACTCTAAATTCAATATTAATTGTTTATGCCAGTTTGATTTCAGGGAAGAAAAATCAAATCATTACCACAGCTTTAGCTCTTGGCTTCAGTACCTCTCTTTTAAGTTTTAATAGAGTCTGGTGTTCTAACAGATATT
The DNA here is from genome assembly GCA_023553655.1 of Myrmecobius fasciatus. Taxonomy (NCBI): domain Eukaryota; kingdom Metazoa; phylum Chordata; class Mammalia; order Dasyuromorphia; family Myrmecobiidae; genus Myrmecobius; species Myrmecobius fasciatus. The sequence continues at coordinate 167,665 of JAJPUD010001525.1, read as the reverse complement.
AACTCAGTTCTCAAACTGAACAGCAGCACCTTTGTTTGAACTTTGAACAGTTCTCTCCCTTCAAGAAGCTTACATTCTAATGGGGCAAGAGACAATGTAAATAACTAGGTATCTACAATATGGAAAGCACTAGAAGCAAGCAAAAAGAAACAAATGGCTTCCTGCAGAAGGTAAGAAATAAGTGGAATTTTGAAGGTAACCAAAGCAAACTAAATGACAGTGATATCCTAGATCTCTTCAGTCAGATGTAGTAACTTTATGAAATATTTGTGCTTAACTGCTATTCTGTTAGATGGTAAAATGTGAGGAAGATTTGAATTTCTCTCTGCATTTAGAAATGACTATGATATAAAGGCTATATGTATCAATAAAATAAACATATCAAAGAAAATAAAACAAGAGCCTTTTTTTAAAATCTAGTGATATGGCACATGGAACAGTAAATCTGTTCCCTGTCTTCAAAGAAATTGCTGACAGAACTAGAATTGGAATTGTTAATCTGAATTGTAATCATATCTTCAAAAGTTATTATGCATTAATACAGTATTTATATGTGTAAATGGGGACAGAATGATGATTGCTAGATTTGGAATTTTAAAAAATATACTGCTAGAATTCTGTAATCAGATATGGTGGCTAAAAAGTAACTGAAGAATAGAAAAGAAGAAAAAAAGAGTTGAAAAATTAAGTAGTCATCATGGGATCTAAAATAAAAAAGACTGTCACACCCAATTACATTAGAAAGGGGCAACAGGATATGATCTTAGGTAATTTAGCAGTTTCATATCTGATGGCCTAGTAGCTAAATTGTATGAGAACAAAATACAATGATGTTTGTGAAGTGCTTTGTAAACCTCGAACTGCTATATTAAGAGTCCAAAAATACTGTTTTTGTTTTACTTTCCTAATCTTGCTTAAAGAATTATTTCTGTAATTGTTACTGTGTTGGAAGCCTTGGAAAGATTTATTAAATGCTTGGTCAGTACAGAAGCTGCCAAACATTTACTCATTTGTTAATATTCTTGAAGAGAAAGAAACCGTTAAGTCAACTATTCTTGTAGACAGTTTGATATGTCATGCAGTAACTCAAACAATGGAGGTCATTATGTGATGTGGAAACCATTAGGAATATAGCTGTTTCTTAATATTTAAGTGTGATTCTATTTTGATCTTGATTCTATATCAGGAAATGAACATATGTATTTTAGAAGATTTACTAAAATAGTGAATTGAGAATAAGAATTATTATTATTGATTGTGGTGGGCATGCTAATGAATTACTGATTCAAAAAAAGAGTAACTATCAGTAGGTAACTTTTTGTAGTACTGAAGCCATAATAATGGCTTTTAGTATTTGATAACATCTACCTATTTAATCTGGCCTAAGTAGTTAATGGAATTAAAGAAACAGCCTTGCAAAGGTTATGGAAAGATTTTTTTTGTTTGTTTCCCAACTTTGGAAGGAACCAGTCTCTACTTGGTTGACTAGATGTCAGATTATTATACTCTTATATAGCATGACAATACAATCTATGAACTGACAATTATGGGAAAGAATTCATCACACGTAGAAACATAGATTTAAATGTAGGAAATCATCTAATCATAATATCATATGCCTAGAATGAGAAATTACTTTAGAGGTTGTCCAGTCCAACTCCTACCCCCTTTATTTTAGACAAGAAAATTGAAGCCATGGGAGCGAGTTTAAATGACTTGACTAGGTCACACAGCTTTGAAGCATTAAAGGTGGAACCTGAACTCAGATCCTATGATTTCAGAGCCAGTATTCATGCCTTTTTATTACCTCTTACAAGATCCAATGAAATAATCTAGAGGCTGAAAGCTTCTGGCTTCTATAAGCCTTTGACTTCTTGTTTCTCAAAGCTGAACCACATTTTCTAGATTTTTTTTTTCACTATCTTTCTAATCGTCTTTTTGAAGTCACTATCTATCCAGGTGTAGCCTTCTGTAAAGTGCCTTTCACAGTTTTTCTACATCTTTATGTTGGCAGATAAGTTGCTATTATCTCTACAATAGCCTTTTTATTTATGCTAATAATGAACAATTAAAGATGAGATGACTGGGGGAAAAAAGATCAAATTAAAATTAAAACTTGCTAGAAGAAAAACTATGCAAGGGTCAGTCTGTAACACCCCCCCCCCCCAGTTAAACTTGACAGATAAAATCAATGTCTTCAAAGACAATCAGCTGAATAGCCTGCCTCTTAACAACTTTGGACTACTGGGCAACTACATTATAAAAAAATAGAAAGCTGAAGAATTATTCAATCAATAAATATTTACTATATATCAGTCATAGACATAATTTCTAACTTCAAGGAGCTAATAAGGTAGACAACATGCAAACAACTATGTGCTTTCTATATGTATGCAATATAAATGAGAAGTAATTTCACAGGAAAGGAAAAACATCTCTCATGGAAGGTAGGATTTGAACTTAGTCTTGAAGGAGGCTAAAGAAACCAAGAGACAGAGCTGAGGAGGGAAAGCATTACAGACATGAGGAATAGCCAGTAAAAAAGAATGGAGTTCCCTCAAATGTTACCTGCATTGGATTTCTTTCTGCAAAAACATATTAATATTATGTAAACAAAATTAGCCATTTTATTACTCTGTGATCCTCTCTATCTCTTTGGTAGTGGAATCGTCTCCAGAGTTTGAAAGTTAATCTACAGTTAATCTGGAATCTAGAGTTGAAAGTTAAAGGCTTCTTGCTCCTCTGATTTTTTTTATGATGCAACCTTTTATGTCTAGGTCTTCTATACATTGAAAACCTATATTGGTATATGATATGAAAGATTTTGATCAAAACTCTATGTCTGCAAATAAGTCCTTAGCCTAGTAGCTAAAGTCTGGTCTTATCAAATGCTCAACAAATACATATTTCTTAAGTGTCTACAGGCACTAAGCTGAGCACTGGGGTGACCAAAAAAAAATCCCTGCCTTCAAGGTGTTTATAATCTAATAGAAGAGGCAACAAGTAAACAAATATGTACAAGCTAACAGGAAAAATAGGAAATAATTTTTTAAAAGAAGGCATTAGATCCCCAAAGGGTTGGGAAAGCCTTCCTGTATAAGAGGGGAATTTAGTTGGGACTCAAAGGAAGATAGTAAGCAGAGATATGGAAAGGGAGTATTCCAGGTAAGGGACCCAGAGAAAATGCCAGGAGCTGAGATGGAGTGTCTCAATAAATGTCTTCAAAAGGACTGAAGACTATGAAACATGAAATAAGATGTAAAAAGATTGGGGAAATGTATATTAAGGTAGGGAAGTAGAAAGGAGAGAAGCTGAGTTATGATGGGTTTTGAACCCTAAACAGAGAGTTTTTGTATTTGATCCTGAAATTAATAGGGAGCAATGAAATTTATGGAGTAGGGATATTATCTGTGCTTTAGGAAAGATTCTGGTGGCTAAAATTTTGGAGGATGGACTGGAGTGGGCAGAGACTTGAGACAGGCAGGCCCACTAAGTGAGGGCCTACACCATAGTAAAGGCAATGTCAAAGGAAAAAAGGGAGCATATTTCAGAGATAATGCAAAGGTAAAGTCAACAATTTTTTATGTTCATCAATTATGGTCCTGATACATAAACCAGAGAAAGAGCAGAGAAAAAAAAAAAAAAAAACGACAGTCTAATAATGTCCATGGTGAAAAAAAAATATTCTATACAACATTTCCCAAAAATTATATACTATGACAAAGTTAAATTTATATCAGAAATTAAGGATTTGGGATTGTTATTCTAATCTATATTAAGCAGTTATAGATGTAAATAAGAAGACCGAATCCTATTTTAGGATTTGCTGCCATTAGCATAATATTATCTACTGAAAGGAGCATCTGAAATGACCTTACCATCTTTCATGAATCTCTTTTTCATTAGATTCTGCAAGGGAGTCCAAATCCATACCAGTAATGAACACCCATGATGACCATACATCTCCCAGTTTAATACCTGGGATCTTAATAAGCTAAGATTACTGAAAGTTAGTTGCACTTAGGAAATCTTGTATAATCTCAACATATACGTGGGAGGACTTTTGGTGGAATAGAATCTTACAGACTTCATTCTATTCTGCTGTGTCAAGTGCTTTTTTTGTCCTTTTTGTATTCAAAAAGTAATATATAGAGGGATCTCGTATTTTTTTAATACTTTAAAAGTGAGAAAAATGATGATTAAGAGAGGTTAGGTGACTTGGCCAAGATCGTATAGTAAATTAACAGCAGAACCAAGATTCACACTATAGAATGTCAGACTTAGAAGGAATCTTATAAATTATCTAATTCAACTATGGGCCAGGGGGGAAAAATAATTCAATGAGTATCACAGTCAATTGTCAGCAAAGCTGAAATTAGATTTTCTGTCTCCTGATTCCCAGTATAGTATTCTTTGAGCAATACTATGATGCTCCACACAAATACAGTACTCTACTCTTGAGATACTATTTCAACCCACAGAACAGATAAAAAACACATCTCTCTTCTATCTTCAGAGAAAGAAAGAAAATATAAATTATATATATATATACATGTAAGTATATATACATATATATACACACATATATGTAATACACTCATAGAGATACACATATATAGTTATAGATATATACACACTCTGGTATCTCTTGATATCTTTTCAAGAGCCTTCTTTTGGAAACAAATGTGATTCTTTCCCATTCTTTTGGTAACTTCCCCTCTTAGAGATGTCTTAAAAATCAATCTCCCAGTGTTTTCAAAATTGTGTTGCCTCCAACACATATTTATTCTGTATAAACACTATCTGGTTAAACTAGTCTTTCCAACTTCATAATATTAATTCAAAATTTATACAATTCAATTCTTTAAGCATTTATTAATTGACTACTATGTGCCAGGTAGTGCTCTAGATGCTGAGGAATTACAGGCATAAAAGGAAATAGTCTATGCCCTTAAGAAGCTGGGGAGAGAGGGGGAAAGGAGAGGAGAATATAAAAATTAAATACGAAGTATAAACAAAGTTTTTCCTGGGGGGGGGGGGGCGGAGTACATGTCCAATATGAAGAGTAGTTTGTTAACAATACATCAGGAATTCCAACAGGTACAAAAGAAAGAGATGGAGGCACAAGAGGGATGAGGCTGATACTGACAAGACTGCAATATAAAGGAGCTGGGAATGATGGCCTAGAAAGGAATTTAAGCCTAAACTGCCTAATTCAAAAGAGGATAATAGATTGTCATGCCCTTATGAGAAGCAATAGTATGGCTGATCTGATAATTAATCTTTGAAAGGAGAAGGCAGGGAATACATGTAGTACACACAGATGATACAAATGATCATTCCCTGGTCCTGCCTTGTGGAAGTCTTGAGATCCACCTAGTTATACAAGGGTGAGGCATCTAATCATCAAGTCAATAACCACTTTTGTGTTAAGTGCTAAGGAAAAAAAAAAAAACAATACCTGCTCTCAAGAACTTCACAGTTTAATGGAGGAGAAAAACTGTGAACAACTTATGCAATCAAGATAACTAGAGGAAAAGTTGGGGATAGTCTCAGAGGGAAACCATTAAGATTAAGGAAGACTGGGAAAGGTTCCTTGTGGAAGGTGGGACTTTTAATAGCAGATACTTGAAGGAAATCAGGATAAGAATTTCAGAAATGGGAATAGCTAGTGGAAATGCAGAGTCAGTAGATGGAGTGTCTTGATGAAAGAACAGCAGCAAGAAGGTATGCATCACTGCATTAAACAGTATGTGGAAAGCCAGGTTATTATAAGATTGGAAAGTCAAGCATAGGATTTTATTTTTTATTCTGCAAGTGATAAAGAGCCACTAAAGTGGATCAAATAAATTGGAGAGAGTGAGATTAGTGACATGGACAGATTTAAGCTTTAGGGAGCTCTATTTTGATAGTTGAATGGAGGACAGACTAGAGTGGAAAGAGACCCGAGCCAGGAAAGAGGCCAACCAGAATACAATACAGAATGTAAGTAGAATAGGTTTAAGGTAATGAGGGTCTTCAGTAGACTACTGGTAATGTCACAGGAAAAAAAAATGGGATTATACATAAGATATTAGTAAGAAATAATTGATAGGGCTTGAATATGATAGGATATAAAAGGCAAGAGAGAGTGAAGAGTTAAGGATGATATCTAAATTGTTAGCATGAGTGACAAACAATGGTGGTACCTTAAACAGAAATAATGAAGTAAGGAAGAGGGAATGGTTTGAAGGGAAAGAGTTTAGATTTGGAAATGAAGAGTTTAAAATGTCTATGGCACATCCAGTTCAACATATCTACTAGGCAGCTGAAAATATGAGGCTAGGGACAAGAAAGAGCTTTGGCCTCAATAAACAGACCTAAGAATCATCTGCAAAGTATCACTGAATCCAGAAAAGTTGATGAGTTCACCAAGCAATAGTATAGAAGAAGCAGTTTAATTTGGAACTCATAATCTTACAAAAATGAATATAATCTTTACACATAATTGGAAAAAATAAAATTCTAATAAGTGGGGGAAAAAAAAGGCAGCTCTGACAGAAGGATTTTTCCAACATTGGGATTTTAAGAAGGTCTTTGAAATTGGATTAGTAGTTAATGTGGAAGGCAGGTGACCAATCGGGTTCTTAAATGTCTGGTCATCATTTAAGTTTTACCTTCAACATTTGGCCTTTCAGTGAATAGTCTGAACTAATTTCTTTAAGTGTCGATTGATTTGACTCTATTTGCTGTCCAAGAGATTCTCAAAGGTCTTCTCCAGAACCACAATTTGAAAATTAAGCATCAATTCTGCATTGCACAACCATACACAGCTAATGGGGGAAAAAAAAAAACATAACTTTTGACTATACCAACCTCTGTTGGCAATGTGATTATCTTTGCTAACCAGATTTCTAACTTTTCTTTCAAGGAGCAAGTGCCTTTTAATTTCATGGTTGCAGTGGCTGGTTGCAGTGATCTTTTGAGCCTAAAAATATAAAATCTAGGATTACTTCCATTTTTTTTCCTTCTGTATGCCAGAAAGTGATGGGACCAATTACCAAGATCTTTGAAATTAAGCTTCAAACCTGCTTTTCCACTTTTACTCTCAGCAGGGGGCTTCTTAATTCTTCTTCACTTTCTGCCATCACAGTAGTGTTGTCTACATATCTGAAATTACTGGCATTTCTCCCAGCAACCTAGCTTGCAGAATCCTAACCATAACCTTGCTGGCATGTAAAATGAGTGCAATTATTCAATACTTTCAATATTCCTTGGCATGTAGTGTGAATATTAATTACTATTATGCCTACTCTACAAAAAGAAAACTGGCATTCTATCTACAGCAAAAATCTAAGCTTCTTGAAGGTCTAAGACTGGACTTTTTTTTTTTCCTTAGCATTCCCTGCATATAGCACAGTTTCCAACTTTTGATTCATCAAGCTGACATTTCACATGATATGCTCTGTATATAAGCTAAATAAATAAGGTAAATAGCCCCATCATAATCATTTTCTAATCTTAAACCAATCAACTTCCATGTTTGGCTGTTACTTTTTGACCAGCATACATGTTCCTTCAGAAACAAGATGATCTGACACTCCCATCTCTTTCAGAACCTTCCACATTTTTCTATGATCCACACAGTCAAAAGCTTTTAATGTAGTCAAGGAATCAGAAGCAGATATTTTTCTGGAACTCCCTTGCTTTCTCCATAATCCAGCAAATATTGGCAATTTGGTCTCTAATTCCTCTGGCTCTTTAAAAACCAGTCTTCCTCTATTGGTAATTCTTGATTCACATAATGCTGAAGTCTAGCTTGCAGAATCCTAAGCATAACCTTACTGGCATGTAAAATGTGTGCAATTATTCAGTACTTTGAATATTCTTTGGCATGTAATGTGAATATTAGTTACTATTATGCCTACTCTACAAAAAGAAAACTGGCATTCTACCTACAGCAAAAATGTAAGCTTTTTGAAGGGCTAAGACTGGACTTTTTTTTCCCCTTAGCATTCCCTGCATATAGCACAGTTTCTTGCATTTAAGAGAGGTTTAATATTTGTTGAATATCTGAACTGCCCTTACTCATTAAAATATTTTGCTCTTACATTTAGCAATGAAATAAGAGATGCAAGTGCTACTTGATCCATTCACAGAAAATCACTCACAAAACATAGTCTAAGTGCTCTAATTTAGTCATTCACATGGAATTATTGCATTCATTAGCATCAGTTGACTCAGATCTGTAAAAAATTTAAATCTCAGTCCTTGCTGAATTAAATGTAGTAGAAATTATTGCAGGAGTTAGGCGATTTGGATGAATCCTTTGTCAGGCATTTATTAGTAATGTTTTGCATGCAGAAAGTAATGAATAAGTGTTTGTTGAACTGACTTAAAACATGAATGGGTTAAATAAACACCATACAAAAATGCTATTTTTATTTGTTACTTAATTGATCCAAGTAAGTCACTTGTCAGAGACTTAGCTTACTACTCATCTGGAAAATGGTAATATTATCTAATACTATCTATCTATACAAACTTGTTTTGAGCAGAGAATTTTTCAAATCTTAAGGCACTACCTAAATGTGAACACCAGGATTATAAAACACATGACCACTATTGTTCTGATATAATTTATATTTTGCTAAGTTTGCTCTATCTAATCATTTGCAACTCTCCATTTTATCTTTAATTTAGCAATTTTTTGTTCTTTGGTTTAAGTTACAATAAGTATGTAATTCATATAACAATATGGTTTCTAAAATACTTCTAGATCTTTATTAAGGGTCTGTGTCTTTGCCTTCCTTTGCACCTTTAGCACTTAAGTGCTAGTACACAGTAAATACCTGCTGAAATCAGAAAGAATGGAGTTCAAATATGGCCTCAGAAACTTACTAGCTTGCTAATTGTGTAACTGAACAAGTGACTCAAAGTCTGTTTGTGTCAGTTTCCTCAGCTATAAAATGGGGGTGAAAATAATAACTAGGGACTTCTGGAGGTGGAGCCAAGATGGAGATCAGACAGGAGTCTCTGTAACCTCCTCTAACCTTCCCTCAAACCAACAATATATAAAGCCTCTAGACTGATTTTGAAGCAAAAAAATCCACAATATCTGGAGGACAACACATTTCTAGAAGAAGATACTCTGGAAGAACTTCAAAACAGGTCTGTTTTAATTGGGCAGGGAGGTGGTCTGCTGAACCCAGACTGCAGCATAGGGAGACTGGGGCAGGGAGCTGGAACAGGAGCCGGAGGAGGGAGCTAGAATAGGAGTTGGAACAGGAGTGGGAGCGCTGTGCTTTTCACACACCTGGGAGTCTTCTATGGGCCTCTTGGGCCAATCTGTCCTGATTGTGGACAGGTGGTTTGGAAGGTTTGCCTTTTGTGGGGGGTAGATTATGAACCACTGAACCCATAAGCATCTGACCTAGCTGCCATTACACCACACCGGAGGGTGATCAGTCAATCAGCAGAACTGCCCAGCACCTGAAATAACTCAATCAGCAGAACTGCCCCAGGGAAAATTAAAGCAGCTGTCCCACCTTTGTCCTGAACAGACCTCACACCTTTAAAAAAAAAATGAATAAAAAACCAAAAAGAGTTCTCACCATAGACAGCTTTTATGGAGAGAGGGAAGAACAATGAATCCTGAGGCCCCTAAAGGTAAAGCAACTCCAGAAAAAGCCCCAAAGAGAGACATAAACTGGACTTCATGCCACAAGGCTTTCTTTGAAGATTGCATGAAGAATCTTAAAAGAGAGTTAGAAGAAACATAGGGAAACGAAATGAGATCACTGCAAAATAAAATGGAAAAAATGGGAAAAGAATGCAATGAACAAAAAAATGTAAATGGTCAACTGCAAAAGGAACTAAAAACAGTAACTGAAGAAAATAAGACATTAAAAATTAGAATCAAACAATTGGAAATGAATGACTCATCAAGACTTCAAGAATCAGTCAAACAAAAACAAAAAAAATGAAAAGATAGAAAAAAACACGAAATATCTCCTAGGAAAAACAACAGACCTGAAAAATAGATCTAGGAGAGACAATCTAAGGATTATAGGGCTTCCTGAAAGCCATGATGAAAAAAAGAACCTAGACACTATCTTCCAGGAAATCATAAAAGAAAACTGCCCTGATATTTTAGACCCAGAAGGCAAAATACTTATTGAAACAATCCACCGATCACCTCCTGAAAGAAACCCAAAAATTAAATCCCCCAGGAATATCATGGCTAAATTCCAGAACTATCATACCAAGGAAAAGATATTACAAGAAGCCAGAAAGAAACAATTTCAATATTGAGGAGCCACAATTAGGATCACACAGGACCTAGCAGCTTGTACTTTGAAGAATCGAAGGGCCTGGAATCAGATATTCCAAAGGGCAAAGGAACTTGGATAACAGCCAAGAATAAGTTACCCAGCTAGAATGAGCATTATCTTCCAGGGAAGAAGATGGTCATTCAATGATATAGGAGAATTTCACCTATTTCTACTGAAAAGACCAGAACTGAACAAAAATTTGATCTACAAACACAGAACACAAGAGAAACATAATAAGGTAACAAGAAAAAAAACAAACTCTTGAGAACTATATTTATGTTATGGATACTTGTAGAATGAGGGTTGATTTTATTATTTTATTATTACATTATGATTATTATGATATGATTATTGTGATTTTTATGATTATTATGATATGATTACTGTGATTTTTATGATTATTATGATAATCTGAAAAAGAAATTAGAGGTAGAAAAGGGATACACTGGAAGAAGAGGAAAAGGAGGTAAAATAAGGGAAATTACATCACATGTAGAGGCAAAGAAAACCTATAATGATTGAGGGGGGAAAAGGGAGGGGAATGAGAATTGTGTTAATCTCCATCTCATCAGATTTGGCTCTAAGGGAATAACAGACGTATTGGGCATCAAAAAGAAACTTGTCCTATCTTATAAGGAAACAGGAAGGAAAGGGGGGAAAGAAAAGAAATAGAATAATAGAAGGGAAAACAGAAGAATTAAGGGAAAGGTGTAAAAAAAGGGGGTAGGGCTCTAAAGGGGAAGGATTGTTTGAGGGAAGTGGTTATCAAAAGCAAAATACTACGGAGGAGGGAAAGGGGATGGGAAAGAGAAAAGCATAAGCTAGGGTAAATAAGAAGGCAGGAAATACAGAATTAGTTATTTTAACTGTGAATGTGAATGGAATGAACTCTCCCATAAAGCGGAAAAGGATTGCAGACTGGATTAAAAACCAGAATCCAACAATATGTTGTATACAAGAAACACATCTAAAGCATAGTGACACATACAGGGTGAAGGTAAAAGGCTGGAGCAGAATCTATTATGCTTCAGGTGAACAAAAAAAAAGCAGGGGTAGCAATCCTGATCTCAGACCAAGTAAAAGCAAAGACAGACCTAATTAAAAGAGACAAAGAAGGAAATTATATCTTACTAAAGGGTACCATAGACAATTAAGCAATATCAATACTAAATATATATGCACGAAGGGGTATAGCATGGAAATTCCTAGAGGAAAAGTTCAGAGAGATGCAAGAAGAAATAGACAGCAAAACTATAATAGTGGGGGATCTCAACTTCCCTCTCTCAGAACTAGATAAATCAAACCACAAAATAAATAAGAAAGAAGTTAAGGAGGTAAACAAAACATTAGAAAAATTAGGTATGATAGATCTTTGGAGGAAATTAAATGAAGACAGAAAGGAGTTTACTTTTTTCTCAGCAGTCCATGGAACTTATACAAAAATTGACCATGTGTTAGGACACAAAAACCTCAAAATCAAATACAGGAAGGCAGAAATAGTACATGTATTTTTTTCAGATCATGACGGAATAAAAATCACATGCAATATAAGGCCAGGAGAAAATAGACCAAAAACCAATTGGAAACTAAATAATTTCATCCTAAAGAATGAATGGGTGAAACAGCAAATTACACACACAATTATTAATTTCATCCAAGAGAATGACAATAATGAGACAACATACCAAAATTTGTGGGATACAGCCAAAGCAGTAATAAGGGGAAATTTTATATCTCTAGATACTTATTTGCATAAAATAGAGAAAGAGAAAATCAATGAATTGGGCTCACAACTAAAAAAGATAGAGAAAGAACAAATTAAAAACCCCCAATCAAATACCAAACTTGAAATCCTAAAAATAAAAGGAGAGATTAATAAAACTGAAAGTAAAAAAACTATTGAATTAATAAATAAAACTAAAAGTTGGTTTTATGAAAAAAACAACAAAATAGATAAACCTCTAGTTAATTTGATTAGAAAAAGGAAAGGGGAAAATCAAACTGTTCGTCTCAAAAATGAAAAGGGAGAACTTTCCACCAATGAAGAGGAAATTAGAGCAGTAATCAGGAGTTACTTTGCCCAACTTTATGCCAATAAATTTGATAACCTAAGTGAAATGGAGGAATATCTACAAAAATATAGATTGCCCAGATTAACAGAAGAGGAAATAAATTACTTAAATAGTCCCATTTTAGAAAAAGAAATAGAACAAGCCATTAATCAGCTCCCTAAGAAAAAATCCCCAGGACCAGATGGATTTACATGTGAATTCCGCCAAACATTTAAAGAACAATTAACTTCAATATTATATAAACTATTCGAAAAAATAGAGAATGAAGGACTCCTACCAAACTCCTTTTATGATACAGACATGGTACTGATACCTAAACCAGGTAAAACAAAAACAGAGAAAGAAAATTATAGACCAATCTCCCTGACGAATATTGATGCAAAAATCTTAAATAAAATATTAGCAAAGAGATTACAGAAAATCATCCCCAGAATAATACACCATGACCAAGTAGGATTTATACCAAGAATGCAGGGATGGTTCAATATTAGGAAAACTATTAACATAATTGACTAGATCAATAACCAAATTAACAAAAAACATATGATAATCTCAATAGATGCAGAAAAAGCATTTCATAAAATCCAACATCCATTCCTATTAAAAACACTAGAGAGTATAGGAATTAATGGACTTTTCCTTAAAATAGTTGGTAGCATCTATTTAAAACCATCAGGCTAACATCATATGTAATGGTGATAAACTGGAGCCATTCCCAATAAGATCAGGGGTGAAACAATGTTGCCCACTATCACCATTACTATTCAATATTGTATTAGAAATGCTAACTTTGGCAATAAGACAAGAAAAAGAGATTAAAGGAATTAAGAGTAGGTCATGAGGAAACCAAATTATCATTCTTTGCAGATGATATGATGGTCTACTTAGAAAACCCTAGAGAATCACCTAAAAAACTATTAGAATTAATCCACAACTTTAGCAAAGTTGCAGGATACAGAATAAATCCACATAAATCATCAGCATTTTTATACATCACCAACAAAATGCAACAGCAAGAGATACAAAGAGAAATTCCATTCAAAATAACTATCAATAGTATAAAATATTTGGGAATATATCTGCCAAGGGAAAGTCAGGGTCTATATGAGCAAAACTACAAAACACTCTCCACATAAATAAAGTCAGATCTAAACAATTGGAAAAATATCAAGTGCTCTTGGATAAGTTGAGTGAATATAATAAAAATGGCAATACTACCTAAACTAATCTATCTATTTAGTGCTATACCAATCAAACTCCCAAGAAATGATTTAACTGACCTAGAAAAAATAACAACAAAATTCATCTGGAAAAACAAAAGGTCAAGAATTTCAAGGGAATTAATGAAAAAAAATGCAAATGAGGGTGGCCTAGCTGTACCAGATCTAAAACTATATTATAAAGCAGTGGTCATCAAAACCATTTGGTACTGGATAAGAAATAGAGTAGTGGATCAGTGGAATAGGTTACGTTCACAGGACAAAATACTCAATGACAATAGTAATCTAGTGTTTGATAAACCCAAAAACCCCAGTTTTGGGGATAAAAACTCACTATTTGACAAAAACTGCTGGGATAATTGGAAACTAGTATGGAAGAAATTAGGCATTGACCCACACCTAACACCATATACCAAGATAAGGTCAAAATGGATTCATGATCTAGGCATAAAGAATGATATTATAAACAAATTAGAACAATGTAGGATGGTTTACCTCTCAGACCAGTGGAGGGGGAAGGAATTTGTGACCAAAGAAGAACTAGAGGTCATCATTAATCACAAAATAGATAAGTTTGACTATATCAAGTTAAAAAGTTTTTGTACAAACAAAATGAATGCAGACAAGATTAGAAGGGTAGCAATAAACTGGGAAAATATTTTTATATTCAAAGGTTCTGATAAAGGCCTCATTTCTAAAATATATAGAGAATTGACTCAAATACATAAGAATTCAAGCCATTCTCCAATTGATAAATGGTCAAAAGATATGAACAGACAATTTTCAGATGAAGAAATTGAAACTATTTCTGGTCACATGAAAAGGTGCTCCAAATCACTGTTGATCAGAGAAATGCAAATTAAGACAACTCTGAGATACCACTACACATCTGTCAGATTGGCTAAGATGACAGGAAAAGATAACGACAAATGTTGGAGGGGATGTGGGAAAACTGGGACACTGATACATTGTTGGTGGAAATGTGAACGGATCCAACCATTCTGGAGAGCAATCTGGAACTATGTTCAAAAAGTTATCAAACTGTGCATACCATTTGACCCAGCAGTGTTTCTACTAGGCCTATATCCCAAAGAGATTTTAAAGGAGGGAAAGGGACCCACATGTGCAAAAATGTTTGTGGCAGCCCTTTTTGTAGTGGCAAAAAACTGGAAACTGAAAGGATGCCCATCATTGGAGAGTGGCTGAATAAATTATGGCATATGAATGCCATGGAATATTATTGTTCTGTAAGAAATGGCCAGCAAGATGATTTCAGATAGGCCTGGAACTGATGCTGAGTGAAATCAGCAGAACCAGGAGAACATTATACACAGCAACAAGACTATACGATGATCAATTTTGATGGTCATGGTTCTCCTCAACAATGATGTGATTCAAACCAGTTCTTATTGTTCAACGATGAAGATAGTCATATACATCCAGAGAGAGGCCTGAGGGAACTGAATGTGAACCCCAACACAGCATTCTAACGCTTTCTGTGAATATTTCCATGCATTTTGTTTTCCTTCTTAGGTTGTTTTTTTTCTTCATTCTTTCTAGATCTGATGTTGCTTGTGCAGTAAGATAACTATAGATATGTATACATATATTGGATTTGTCATATAATTTATCACATTCAGTATGTGTTAGATTACCTGTCATCTAGGGGTAGGGATTGGGGGGAAGGGGGGAAAAGCTTGGAAGAAAAAAAAAGTTTTCCAAAGGTCAATGTAGAAAAATCACTCATGTTTTGTAAATAAAAAGCTTTTAATTTAAAAAAAAAGAAAATAATAACTAGTTGGCTTCTCTGTTTCAAGTCTCTCCTCCATTTGGCTATCAAATAAAACTGACTAACGCTTAGCTCGGACTATGTTACCAACCCCTAACTTCACCTCCCAATTCATTCAATCAATTCTATTGGCTCCCTATCACCTCCAGTACCAAATAAAAAATCCACTGTTTTGTTGTTGTTCATTTGTTTCAGTCAAGACCAATTTTTTGTGGTCCCATTTGGGGTTTTCTTGGCAAAGATACTGGAGTGGTTTGCCATCTCCTTTTCCAGTTCATTTTACAGATGAGGAAAATGAGGCAAACAGAGCCACACAGTTAATAAATATTTCAGTCTAAATTTGAACTCAGGAAGATGAGTCTTCCTGACTTCAGACCTGGCATTCTATCTATTGCATTATCTAGCTGCCCAACATAGTGCAAACTTTGCCTTTTAAGTTTGCCTTTTAAAGTTCTTCATGGCCTAGTTCCTTTCCACTTTTCTGTTGTTCTTACACTTTACCCTCTCCATGTACTCTATAATCCATTAACACAGGCTTCATTGCTGTTTCTTGAACAAGATCCTCCATCTCCTAACTGCATTTTCACTGAATGACACCATATCTGCAATTCTCTCCTTCCTCATCTCTCTTGTCTTTTATGTTCCCTGACTTCCTTCAAATGTCAGCTAAAGTTCTACCTTCTACAAGAAGTCTTTCCTAATCCTCATTCTTAGTGCCTTCCCTCCAAGACTATTCCCAATTTATCCTAGATATGCATGTATCTGTACACACACATATACACATCTTTGTCAAGAAAATTGCAATTGAGATCACAGAGAAACAACTGAATAACAAATATATGTGTGTATATGTATGCCTGTATACACAAATATGTTCTTTATACAGGTTTATTTGGATGTTGTTTCCTCTATTACACTATGAGGTCTTTGAGAGAAAGATCTTATTTTTTTCCCTTTCTTTGCATCCCCAGCACTTAACCATAATGGACACTTTATGAATGTTAGCTATGACTATGACTTTTTTTATTTCTAGTGGTAGAATAGGAATACTCCTACCTTCCCACTATTTCCAGACTCTCTCATTGTTAAAATATACAGCAACTTTTCCTCTTTTGAGATTCATTCAATCTATCAAGTCATCCAAATTCTGTTAGCTGTTATCTCCTAAACCCCAGGATATTTTCCCTTCTTTCTCAATGAGTTCAGAGCCTGGCTTACAATCTTCCTCTTTACCCTAAATCCATTCCTCATTCTAGGAAACTTCAACAAAGATATTCCTGTTCTCTAAATACCCTAACCACCTAGTTTCTCAATTTACTCAACTCCTACATTTCACCTCAACAATACACAAGGATAATTACATCCCTGAATTTGCCATCACCCTATACAGGTATTCTGCTTCCATGTTCAAGAATTCTGAATTTCTTTTATCTAGCCCTTTATCTTTCTATCTCTTCCTATATCTCATTCCTTTTGACCCTATTCTTTATCTTCACTGTCACCTCTGATCCCTTCATTTCTCAATATTTTCACAGGTCATCATTCCTGTCCTCACTACATAGTCTCCTCCCTTCCCAATTTAAATACCTCAGTAAACCAGTTTATGTGCATGAAAGCACAAGTATAACCTATATCAAATTGCTTACCATCTTAGGGAAAAGGGAAAGAAAAGGAGAAAATCTGAACTTAAATTTTTTAAAAATGAATGACAAAAATTGTTTTTACATTCAGTTGGGAAAAAATATCATTTAAGAGAATTATACATCAAAAAAATGAAATAAAATGAATGTGTTGGACAAGGCTTCTCCAAATCCCTTCAAACATCAAAGCCTATGGGTACTATGAATATCTCTTACTCTTCTACCAAGGAAAAAAAAAACCAAAAACTTGAGCTGTGACAAACCAACCAAAAGTAGACATCAGGGGCAGCTAGGTGGCACAGTGGATAGAGCACCAGCCCTGAAGTCAGAGTTCAAATCTGGTCTCAGACACTTAACATTCCCTAGCTGTGTGACCCTGGGCAAGTCACTTAACCTCAATTGCCTCAGCAAAAAGCAAAAAAAAAAAAAAGTAGACATCAATAATTTTAAAGATCACAGAAATCAGTTGCAATTTTTCTTTTCTGGTGATATTTTTTAAAGGTAAAATTCACCAAATAATTTTCTTCATGAATTTTAACAGTCTTTCCTCAGTCAAGCAATCAGTCATGAAAGCTCAAACAACAACAAAAAACCCACTTATCCATCTGTTCCCAATCAAATTTGTCTATGCTAACCAGAAGTGGGGGTGGCAGGCAGATGTCAAGGCCAGTGGGTAGGAGGGAAATGAGAGGAGACAAGAGCATTGGGGAGGCACATAAAACGAAGATATATCAAATCTATCCTATTACATTTTTGTTTTTTAACTACAAATCATCAGAAAGATAAGTTGTTGGCCAACCCTTGACTACACAGTTTGTAATCCTGTTTTTTCTGTCACTCTCTATCTCTTCCAGATCCCTAACAATCTCTGGTTTTCCCCTCATGACCCAAATACAAAAATTTATTCAGATGAGGATCAAGGGTTTGTAACTACATCCTAAGAATAATTGTAAAATAAATGAAGGAAATCTTGAAAAGAATCTAGACTACCATGAACATTATAACAAAAAGAACTTCCATGAGGGAAATGGATGTATTATTTTGCTCCAAAAAAAAAAAAAAAAGAATTAGGACCAATCTGTGGATATTATAGGAAGTTAAATTTCAGTTCAAAATATTGAAAAGCTTTCTTAAGAAATAAAACTTTCCAAGAATGGAGATGAGCTTTCTCAAATACTTACTTGCTTACTGTGTGAATTTTCACAAGTTATTAAGCCTCTGTATGTCTCAGTTTCCACAGCTGTAAAATGTGGGATAATAATAACCTACTTCCCAGGGTTATGGTGAGGTGAGGATAATACAAAACTGTATAAATACTAGTGGTTATTATACTATTGTTATTACTATTAAGAGTAATTAACAGTAATTAAGTAACTATTTATTTGAGTGGTAAGCAATCAAGGATTGGATTCAGTATTCAGTCTAAAAGGCTGGATGACTGTGATGTTTTGGAAGGGATTACTACATTGAATGAGAAGATGAACTAGATAAATTTATACCTTTCAAATCTAAAACTCCATGGTTCCACTAAGCACTTATGTGCAATGCACTGTTCTGGTCACTATAAAGTGCAAAAGAGCAATTTGTATCCCTCCTGTTTTCCTCTAGAAACCTTTAGTCTAGTAGGGGATATTACCCAGGTATACAAAAGACAATGCAAGGCACTGCAAAAATACCATATGAATGCCTAGAACAGTACTTTGATAAAGGAGCTCAGTGTTTGCTGAACTGAATTAAATAGACAAGTGCTGTGCTCCTGGTTTTAACAATTCCCATTATTTCAGATAAACACAATCAAACTAATCTCTGGGTATTACTCTCCTCAAGAAGAAGCACTGTCCCTAGAACCCAAAGAAGCAAAAGAAAACACACAAAGGAATGGGAAACCAAAACTCCAAAGATACTATGATCTCTTCCAAGAATCAAGCATCTACCACCTACTTCTCTACTGCTCAACCAAGATGTGTCCTTTAATTCCATAGAATAACAGCAGTCAAGCCTCACTACTGGCTATTCTTCCACAGCTCCTGAATCCCCATGACTGTTGAGTTCCCTAGAACTTAATAAGCAATCTCTGACCATATATACCAGAAATATCCACAGGTATATTTCCAGCTACCAAGTTCTGTTCATCTCTATCTAGTCAACTACTCACTGGCACAGTAGGAAGCAGTATGGCAAAATACCAAAGACAGATAGTACCTCTATTTTAGCTACAGTTTTAATCAGCCTGCATATATAATAGTGCTGACATTTGATCCTTGGTCTTCAAACTAGATCAGTAATTATGTCACTATAAACAGAGTAGGGGATTCTGGTAAATTAAGAGAAGAGTTAAGGGAGGTCACAAAGTGGCAGGACCATGTTGGCTAGTAATTTTTAGAATTTTTTTTCCTTTTGTTTCTGTTCCTAGCTGATAGTATTCCCCCTTCCCCCGCCCCCAGAGAAAACTCTCCAATCACAGGATAAAGATTTAGAGCTGGAAAGTACCTTCAAGATTATCAAATCCAATCCCTTTATTTCTTAGGTAGGGCAGTTGTGCAAGGTCACATAGATGACCTTATAGCAGAGCTGTGATTTGAACTCAGACCCTCCAGCTTAAAATTAATTTAAATTAAAAATTAAAATGCTGCTTCATTCCCTCCCGATATTCTTATTAAGTCTTTTATGTCTTCAACATAAACAGGTCAAACAGACCTACAAATCCAGAAGCGATCAGGCTACCATGTCCATGAAATTATACTGCATCATGAGACGATCAGAGTAATCTCTCCCAGAAAGTCAGGGGAGGATGGAAAGGAGGAAAGGAAACAACCTTTTCTGATGTCCCATGTTTCTTCCTCTGAAACTGGGCACTTTCCGTTCTCTTGAATTACTTTACCAAAGCCAAGTTTATTGTGTGCCTACCTAGAGCAAAGCACCTTACAATCTTCCAGCTAGACTATATGTGCACATATGGTCCTACTTTCAATCCAGGAAGTATAAAATCCAAGTTACCCACTTTTTATATTATAAAACTTGAGTTAGAATTGTAAAAGAAAAGATTATACAGAAACAAGGAACTAAGTTTATAAAAAAAAATAATGAAAGTCAAACCCCATAGATTTGACATACTTTACAAAAGAGGAGAAAGTTCCTCTTGTACAGATTGCCAAAACACAGTTATTTTACAAGACAAAACAAGTTTGTGAATGGTATTGTGTTAATTCATTTCCACTGTCCTTTATAGTGAATTGCAGGCAAGTACATGGCAACAGCGGAGGGTACAATTGCTAATAGTTTCAGCATAGTTGAAGAAAAAGAATCAAGGGTTATGATTTCATTTTTGATTCTTTATATTCTCAAACTTTAAAACACATCTTTTTTTTTTTTTTTTTTTTTGCTGAGGCAATTGGGGTTAAGTGACTTGCCCAAGGCCACACAGCTAGGAAGTGTCTGAGATCAGATTTGAACTCAGGTCCTCCTGACTTCAGGGCTGGTGCTCTATCCACTGCGCCACCTAGCTGCCCCTAAAAC
Source organism: Myrmecobius fasciatus (assembly GCA_023553655.1). Lineage (NCBI taxonomy): Eukaryota > Metazoa > Chordata > Mammalia > Dasyuromorphia > Myrmecobiidae > Myrmecobius > Myrmecobius fasciatus. Next base: position 147,115 of record JAJPUD010001525.1, on the reverse strand, counting down.
ACATCTTCAAAACAAAAATTTAAGTAGCTCAGATCAGACTGAAATATTTCAAATATAATGTTCCTAATATTATAATAAAATAATAAAAAAGTAAAATATTTCAAAACACCTTTAGTCAAAAAAATCAAATAGTCAAATTTACTTAAAATAATATATCTTCTAAAACCAATTCCACAGTAGAGAGTACATTAACGATGATTTGCTGTAAGTCCTTTTCAAGGACAATGTGTGAGGAATTCACAACAACACTAAATTATGGAAGATATGTAGGGGGTGAAAAATTCAGAGACAGAAAAGTTGAGATGGGAGAAGACTGCATAGAAATTACAATTTGAACATTATATTGACAGAAATACTACTATCCAAAATCTCAGCTTTTTTGGGGGGGAGAGTGCGGGGGGGGGG
>JAJPUD010001525.1:78259-138386 GCA_023553655.1 Myrmecobius fasciatus | reverse complement strand
AGGAAGGAAGGAAGGAAGGAAGGAAGGAAGGAAGGAAGGAAGGAAGGGAGAGAGGGAGGAAGGAAGGGAAGAGAATAGAAAGAACAAGTAAGCAGGACAGTTTCAAAAGTAACATATGGGACAGAATTCCTTATTTGATATCAAGCTAGAAGACTTGAAAAATAGTCAGACAGAAGGTGGCTTGAAATTAGACTTGAACCAACATCTCACAGTATATTCTATAATAAATTCAGTAGAGAGAGATCTATTTTACTTGAATCTTTCTCTACCACAAGTGATAAGATACTACAAATAAATATATTGGGTTTTATGGAGTCTTTCTTTTTTTCGTAATTCTGTTAAGGTATATGCTCAGTAGAATTTCTGGGTAAGAATATTTTCTTCACTTTATTTACCAAATTAAAAGTCTATATTCTAATATGGAAAAATAATACATATTAAAGAAGTAGTGATTAGGGAGGGGCATTTTGGGTAGGGAAATTTCAGGAATAGTGAATAGAATCACTCAGCAAATGAGTCACATAAGCCTTCCAGGCATATAGTTTTGATTTGATTTCTATTTCCAGAGTAAAAGGTGATAAAGTAGGATGGGGGAAGGAACAGAATATGGAACAGCCTGCATAAATTGTGGCAGAAGAGTAGCAAACACATATTTGAGTCTAGAAAGGCTTAGTTATGGCGAATGTTAACCAATCAGAAGCCAAAGGGGACTCAGGACAGAACTATTAACACAAACTTGGAGGTAGAAGCCAAAATATGGAAGCATGGCATAAAGATAGCAAGGCAATTCAATGGAATCACATGTCAGGTAAAATATATCCATGACTATGTATATATTATGTTCCCAATGCACAGTATAATATCTAACATATAATAGGAACTTAAATATTTGTTGAATTGAATTCTGAACCAAATTGAACTGAACTGACTACATATGTCCCTTAGGAAGGTTAGATTCGCCAAGGGGGAGTTTTTCCTTTACACCGTACCAACTTGAGTTCTTTCTCCATATAAAAGACATAGGAAAGAGGGAAAGAGAATATCAACCCAAAGTCAGGAATACTACAGAGGTCCCTTGAGACTCAGGGTGGAAACCTATCAGAGAAGAAATATAAACTATTCTGATAACATATGGGCTTGAGTGTGAGTTTTATCCTCATTTAAGTAAAACAAGTACTATATTCTATACCTTGTGAGCTTAAATGCTTGCATAAAGGCCTTTTTTACTACGCAATAGTCAGGAGTCAAATTTTAGTGTTCTCAAGAGAAACAGAATAGAGGGATAAGTCATATCAGTCATTGAAATTGAACCCCCAAGATTAAATCCATACATACAAAAAATTCATATCAGTACTTTTTGTATAGCAAAAAACTGGAAACTAAGAGACTGCCCATCAACTGGGAAATGGCTGAACAAATTATGGCATATGAATGTAATGCAGTACAGCTTTGTAAGAAATTATGTAAGGGATAGATTTGGGGGGAAATTTGAATTATCTAAATGAAATTACAAAGAATAACATGAATAGAAAAGCAAAAGAAAAATTTATCCAATGATTATCCCCCCCCCAAAAAAAAAACAAAAGACTGGGGCAGCTAGATGGCACAGCTCTAGAGTCAGAAGGACATGAGTTCAAATTTGGTCTTGGACATTTTGTTTTTCCCATCAAGAGTAATTTTTATTCCTTACATTTTATTTATTTATATATTTTTAGTGAACATGAATCATGTAAGGAAAAAAAATCAAACAAAAGGAAAAATTCATGAGAGAAAAAAAAAAGAAGTGAACATAGCATGTGTTGATTTACATTCAATCTCCATAGATCTTTTTTTGGATGCAATTGGCATTTTCTATCTAAAGTCTATTGGGATTGTTTTGAAGGCCTTAGACTCTTAACATTTACTAACTGTGTGACCATAACAAAGTGACTTAACCCCAATTGCCTTGCAAAAATTTAAAAAAAAAATTTTTTTTTAAAGAAAGAAAGAAAAAGACTTTAAAACTCCGTTAATTGTAATACTTTAACAGAATTCTAAAGTACCAAAGAAGAAACCTGTTCTTAAATCACCCATCCAATCACTGATTATACTTGTCTATCTGTAAAGCTAGACTTCTGTTAATAACACATTATGATTTAAGATCCGTGTGGCTTTGGAACATCACTTTTAAATCAATTCAATTTAAAAAGCATTTATTCACATCCTAGGGTCTTAATTCCCTCACCTATAAAACACACAATAATTCATAATTTCATAAAGGAGATTTTTCACCCTTCCTTAAAGATATCCCATGCATCTATTGAACCTTTGCTGAAGCAATTTCCTTGGCTCAAATATGTACATACTGGAAAGACTGAGTTACAAATAAAGGGAAGGTAACAAAAGCATCAATAGGTAATAGCATGATCTATATAAAATCTAAAAAAAAAAAAAAAAAAAAAAAAAGTGTCCCATTCATCTTCCCTAATACTCTGGATCAAGTTATAACAACCTGCAGAGCCAGGTTAACTATGGAGTATCATGAGCTCCCTATTTTCTTTTTTACAAAAGAATACTAGAGGTCTGTTTTATCACCCATAGTTTAAGTTTTAACTGTTTTCTCCAAACTGTACTTCCTATATTCTGTGCTTGCTTCTCCTAACACCAGAAGTGTTCTCCGTTTTCCAACTCTTGTTTCCCTATATATACTGTATTCTGTCATTGGAATGTAAAATCATTAATGGTGGGAACTATCTTTTTAGTTTTTATTTGTAACCCCAGAGCTTAGAACAATACCTGGCACACAATACTTAATAAGTGATTTTTCATTTTGCATTTCATTTTTTGGAAAAATGTCATCCTACAGGTAACTTTTCATAGTTTTTGAGAATATGTGTGAAATTAGAAAAAACAAATTTCCTAAAGGAAATTAGTTTAATCATTATGTTTCTTTTTTTTTCAAACAGTATTTTTTTCCAAATACATACATAGCTTTCAACATTCATTTTTTTTAAAAACTCTGTGTTCTAAATTTTTTTCCCTCCCTCCCTTACATACCCCCTCCCCAAGACAGCAAGTAATCTGATATTGGCTAAATATGTGCAATCTTTTTGAGCATATTTTCATATTTGTCATGTTCTACAAGAAACATCAGACCAAAATTGACCCTTATATTTCAAATATATATAACAAGGGGATTCCTGAAAGACTTTAGCAGCAATCTTATGAGCTGAATGTTGAGATTGCATTGTAGAAGAGGAAAGTTCCAGGAGACTCCATGTTCTTTCAGCTTAAACACTGTACATAGTAGTTTTGGGTGATTATTAGTTATAATGTTTTGTCAAGTTTAAATAAAACCTTTTTAATAAATTGAGGTGTAATGCCAGAGAAACTGAAGCAAGACAGAGATTAGAGGGTTTTAATATTTTAACAGGGGAGAAGTTGGACTAGCGGCCAAATAGGATCCATGTCCAACCCCCCAGCAGGCTGAATGGGACTCTTGTCTCAAAGCATCCAGCATCTAGTAATTAATTCCAGAGACTTTTCCAACTATCAGGTAAACAAAGGCAAGGGGGGAGAGATATCTAGTAAGTCATAATTTCAGAAAGGACCATAAATTCTGATAAAGTTGGGAGTGAAGAGATAAAATTGGGAGTGAAGAAGATGGTCAAGCAGGAGACAGGAAGTCTGGACCAGGAGAGATAAAGGGTACCATCTAGGTATTTGAGATAAGCCATCTGGAGTTTTATGACTCTTTGAAATGCTAGTGGCCAGAGCTCTGCAGCTCTAATTATCTCAGTACTAATGGTCAGGAAGGGGGGAGAAAAAGGGGAGAGGGGTAATAGCATACTAACTCAGGGAAACTGAGGTATTTCAGAGGGTTGTCTCAAGAGTCAATTGATTACATGTTACAATTTAATAATAGGTAAATATTCAGATATGCTCCCGAATTAGTTTTCAAGATGATGAGAATGAATGTAGTAATGATGGGGCATGGGAATACAAAAGCATTGAACTCCAAAAAATATTTTGGGATTTTAGTGATAAAGTCCCAAATAAGTGGGTGCAGTTGGCAAAAAAAGAATGAAGTATCGATGGAATTGTTCTCTAAAGCAGGCAGGGAGGGGTACGGATGGGGATCAGTTTAGCTTCACATTCTCACCCTCAGTAGAGGTCATAAGTAGCCCCATCTTGCTATGTCTGGTCAGACCCCTGAGACTGAATTTCCCCTAAAAATCTCTGTCCATGGCTCATATCATCTTTGCTGCACCCCTTTGGATTAAACTTGCCAGGGCACTCTGCCTCTTGGTATCTTCCCCCCATGCCTCTATTCTTTCTGCCAGCTAAGGGAATACTCCAACCTTATGGGGTTTCTCTCTAGGAGAATTAGAAAAGCCTTCCCTTAGAAGGTGAAAGAACTGCTAGATAAACTGCTAGGAAGCAACAGTAGATGAAATGACTAGTCTGAAGTCAAGAAGACTCAGTTTCCTGAGTTTAATTCTAGCATTAGACACTTACTAGGCTATATGACCTTGGGCAAGTCACTTAACCCTGTATGCCTCAGTTCCTTACTTATAAAATGAGCTGGAGAAGGAAATGGCAAACCATACTAGTATCTTGGCCATGAAAATCCCAAATGGGGTCACGAGTGAGACATGGCTGAAAAAAAAGAATTAACAAAAAAGGTGACACCTGAGTTAAATCTTATAAGAAGCTAAGAATTCTAAGAGGCAGAAAGAAGTGAGAAGGAAGTACTGCCAATTATTACCACATTCAGGATAAATTCAATAAAGCACTAGGATAAATAACATTCCTAGTAGATTCTCAGAAGTTTGGGGCATTTAGTAGTGTGAGAAATAAACCTTTTATACTCAGAAAGGGATGATGTTAAAAATCTGTTTTATTAGACAACTACAGAAGTGGGGATCTCCTATCACAGGATAGGAGAAGCACACACCTAAAAAGGGAAGATTAAGCATTATATCTCTATTCCCTGCCACAAGGTCCCTCCCCTATTTCCACATTTGCTGGATACTCTAGAAGGTACAACTTCCTGCCCTACCTCCTATATACTCACTAGATATGTTTCCCCTCCCACCACATATATCACATGATCATTAAAATGAAACTAAGCTCCTTCTGGGGAGGAAAAGTTAACACTTATGAGCTAATGAGCACTTCAAGAAAACTTAACTTTTACCCTACTTAACTATCTTCTAACCTTGAACAGGACAGAACCAGTTACATTTTATTTTATCTAATCCTTCTGCTAACTGCTACTCTGAATTTATTATGGAAACAAAAACTCCGTTATCTCTCTCAGTAGGGATGTTTTAAAACAGAAGAAACACATCTCCCATATGCCACATAAACCAGACTAAAGTAACACTGGGAAATACTTATCAAAATAAAAATACAATCAAAAATGTTTTTATTACTTCAATTTTTAATATATTTTCTATTCCAAATTCTCTCCCTCTTCCCAAGCATTGAGAAGGCAAGAAAAATTATTCTCCTGGTTCTGCTCACTTCTTTTTGTATCAGTTCACCCAAGGCTACCCAGGGTTTTCTAAAAACTATCCCCTTCATTATTTCTTATAGCACAATAGAATTCCAACAAATTCATAAACCTTAAATTGTTCTGTCATTCTCCAAATGATGGGCATCCCCCCAGTTTTCCAAGTTTTTGCTACCAGAAAAATAGCTGTTATAAATATTTCTGTACACATGAGCCTTTGCTCACTTGATCTTTCTGGAGTAAAGATTTAGGAGCAGTATAACTGGATCGAAGGGAAGATACAATTTAATAGGTTTGGGAGGTATAATTCCTTTCCTGAATGACTTCCAGAATAGTTAGAACAATGCAGAGCTCCACCAACAGAGTATTATTGTACCTATTTTCCCATATCCCTCTAGTATCTGTCATTTTCCCTTTTTGTCATCTTAGCCAATCTGATGGGTGTGAGGTGGTACTTGAGAATTATTTTAATTTACATTTCTCTCATTATTAGTAATTTAGAACATGTTTTTCATGTGGCTATTGATAGCTTAAATTTCTTTCTTTGAGGACTGGAGAGACCTACATGAACTGATGCTAAGTGAAATGAGCAGAACCAGATGATTATACACGGCAAAAAGACTATATGAGGAACAATTCTGATGGACATGGTTCTCTTCAACAATGAGGTGATTCAAACCAGTTCCAATTGTTCAATGATGAAGAAAGCCATTTACACCCAGAGAGAGACCTGTGAGAACTGAGTGTGGACCACAACAAAGCATTTTAAAGCTTTCTGTTAATGTTTCTTTGCATTTTTTTTCCCTTCTTACATTTTTTTTTCCTTTCTCTTTCTAGATCCGATTTTTCTTGGGCTGCAAGATAACTGTATTGATATGTATACATATATTGGATTTATCATATATTTTAACATATTTAACATGTATTAGACTACCTGCCATCTAGAGAAGGGGGTGGGGGAAGGAGGGAAAAGTTTGGAACACAAAGTTTTGCAAAGGTCAATGTTGAAAAATTACTCATATATTCTGTAAATAAAAAGCTTTAATAAAAAAAAATTCTTTCTCTGACAACCATCTATTCATATCCCTTGGCCATTTACCAATTGGTAAATGGCTCTTAGAAATTTGACTCAGTTCCCTGTCTAGATTAAAAATGAGCCCTTTATTATATCCCAAAGAGATCTTAAAGGAAGGAAAGGGCCCCACATGTGCAAGAATGTTTGTGGTAGCCCTTTTTGTAGTGGCTAGAAAAAAGAAGAGGAATGAATTGGAGAATGACTGAATAAATTATGGTATATGAATGTTATAGAATATTATTGTTCTATAAGAAACGACCAGCAGGACGATTTCAGAGAGGCTGGAGAGACTTGCATAAACTGATGCTGAGCGAAATGAGCAGAACCAGGAGATCATTATACACGGCAAAAACAAGACTATACAATGATCAATTCTGATGGACATGGCTCTCTTCAACAATGAAATGCTTCAAACCAGTTCCAATTGGTCAGTGAAGAAGGCCATATACACTCAGAGAGAGGGATATGAAATGTGGACCTCAACATAACATTTTCATGTTCTCTATTGATGTTTGCTTGCATTGTGTTTCCTTTCTCAGATTTTTTTTCTTGTAGACACAATTTTTCTTGCACAGCAAGATAAGTATGGAAATATGCATACATATATTCTATTTGTCAAGTATTTTAACATAATTAACATGTAGTGGACTTCCTGCCATCTAGGGGAAGGGTAGGGACTGGGGGGGGGGGTAAAATTTGTAACAGAAAGCTTTGTAAGGGTCAATGTTGAAGAATTACCCATACATATGTTTTGCAAATAAAAAGCTTTAATTAAAAAAAAATGAGCCCTTTAAGGCTAAGAAGTTACATAGCCCACTTTACTGATGGGCATGGCTTACTTCCAAAAATAAAAATGTTAAAATCAATAATCTGTCAAGGTTTTTTGAATTTTTTTTAGTTCATAGTTGAAAGCACAAATTCATCCTTGAAAGAACAATAATAACAAAAGAATAAACCATTAGACTGGATATTTTTAATGACCAAGTCTGGCCTGAGGAAAGAGTTGACAAAATTTAACTCTCATTTTTTCCAAGGACACAGACTTGCAATATGGTGATTACTTGAGGATTATGGGGAATACTCTCAGACAAAGCGGATGTGTTGCATTACTTTGTTTCTTTTTAAAACTGTTATGATATGGTATGGCTTGCTGGGATGTGAATAATTTGAAAATGAAAGTAATATTAAAAAATTTCAATAAAAATTATAAAAAATGAGACTCTTAGAGAGAGCCATCTGCATGCAGAGAGAGGATTACGGGCACTGAACGTGGATCACAATATAGTACTTTCACCTTTTTTAGTTGTTGTTGCTTGCTTGCTTGTTTTTTTCTCATTTTTTCCCCCTTTTTGATCTGATGATTTTTCTTATGCAGCATGATAAATGTGGAAATGTTTGTAAGAACTACATGTGTTTAACCTGTATTGGATTACTTGCTATCTAGGGGAAAAAGGAGGTTGGTAAGCAGGGAGAAAAACTCAGAACACAAGATTTTGCAAGAGTAAATATTGAAAACTACCTCTTTAAGTATTTTGAGAAATACAAAGCTATTATTTTTTCTAAATGAGACCCTTCTCAGAGAAACTTGTTGCAAAGATATTTTCCCCACCTTCCTATTTCTCTTCTAATTTTAAATGCATTGGTTTTGTTTGTACACAAATTTTTAAATTTATATAATCAAAATTATTTAACTTCATTTGAACCTCTTTATTTATGACTTGATCATAAACTCTTCTCTTGCCATAGATCTTGACAAGTAATTTCTTCCATGCTCCACTAATTTGCTTATGGCATTACCCTTTATGTATATACCCATTTTGAACTTACTTTGCTATATATAGTGTAAGAAGTTTATTTTATGCTTACTTTTTGCTGTATTTCTTTCCCATTTTCCTAAGATCTTGTCAAGTAATGACTTCTTATACCAATATCAGGTATATCTGGGATCCACTGCGATCTAGAATCTTTGCATTTATTTGCTTCTATATATTATATATCTAATATGTTCCACTGATCAACCCATTTCTTACCCAGTACTAAATTATTTTGCTGATTATAGCTTTGTAGTATAATTTAAAATCTGGTACATTAACTCCCTTGATATTCTTTTTTTTTCCCCCTGAGGCAATTGGGGTTAAGTTACTTGCCCAGGGTCACACAGCTAGAAGTGTTAAGTATCTGAAGCTAGATTTGAACTCAGGTCTTCCTGACTCCAGAGTCAGTGCTATATCCACTGTGCCACCTAGCTGTCCCTATCCCTTGATATTCCTGACATTTTATTTCTCCAGATAAATTTTGTTATGATTTTTCCCCCCAACTCTATAAAATAATTCTTTGGTAATATGAAGAGTAGTTGTTCAGTCCAACTCTTCATGATCCTATGTGGGGTTTTCTTGGCAAATATACTGGAATGTTTTGTCATTTCCTTCTTCAACTTATTTAAACTGAGACAAAAAGAGGTTTGCCCAGGGTCACACAGCTTATGAGGGTATGAGCCCAGATTTTAATTTAGGAAAATGGAAAATGAGTGTTCCTGACTCCAGCTGGGTCCAGCACTCTATCCACTGGACCATCTATCCACCCAACAGGATTAATGCGGCACTGAATAAGTAAATAAATTTATGGAGCAAAAATTTTTTTTTTAATTTTATTTTATTTGCATAACATATGTGTGGGTAATTCTTCAACAATAACCCTTACATAGCTTTCCGTTACAAATTTTTTCCCCCCAACTTCCCCACCCCTTCCCTAGATGGCAGGATATCCACTACATGTTAATTATGTTAAAATATTGGCAAATCGAATATATGTATACATATTTCCAAACTTATTGTTGTGCAAGAAAAATCTTATCTACACAAACGATATATCAGATAAAGGAAACACAGTGTAAGCAAACATCAATCAAGGAGTATGAGAATGTTATGTTGTGGTCCACATTTCGCATCCCTCTCTCTGGGTGTATATGGCTTTCTTCAGTGAACAATTGGAGGTGGTTTGAAACATATCATTGTTGAAGAGAGCCATGTCCATCAGAATTAATTGTCATATAGTACTGTTGTTGCCGTGTATAATGATCTCCTGGTTCTGCTCATTTCACTCAGCATCAGTTCATGTAAGTCTCTCCAGGCCTCTCTGAAATCATCTTGCTGGTCATTTCTTACAGAACAATAATATTCCATAATATTCATATACCATAATTTATTCAGCCATTCTCCAATTGAAGGGCATCTATTCAATTTCCAGTTTCTAGCCACTACAAAAAGGGCTGCCACAAACATTCTTGCACATGTGGGGCCTTTTCCTTTCTTTATGATTTCTTTGGGATATAAGCCCAATAGAAATGCTGCTGGGTCAAAGGGTATGCACAGTTTGATAACTTTTTGAGCATAGCTTATGGAGCAAAATTTTATCACATTGTCATCCTTATCATATTTATCACATTGTCATTCTTATCATATTGGCTTGGCCTATCCACAAGCAATTAATATTTAATGAATTAGATCTATTTTTAGATTATTTATGTGAAAATCATTTTGTAATTATGTTCATGTGGTTCTTATGCAGCTTGGGAGGCAAACTATTTTATACAGTCTGCTGTTAAATGGAATTTCTCTTTCTATCTCTTCCTATCACTACTGGGTTTTGTTTGTTGATACTACATAGAAATGTTTTTCATTTGTATGGATTTATTTTATATACTTCAACTCTTCTCTAGTGGCAAACTGTTTTGAGTAGACTTTTGGGGGGACTGGGGGGAGGGTGGTTGTTTTGTTTTCTCGCTGTCTGTGTTTATTCTTCCAGTCTTTTTCTGGTCTTCTTGCCATATAGCTAGCATTTCTTTCTTTTTTTCGACAAATAATGCCATTTATGATATAAAATGGCTTATCAGCTAAATCAAATATGATCAAACAAGGCTAAATTATGTATGAATAAAGCAAGATGTTTCTGGTGATGCAGATTTTTAAAGTCAGAGGGAAGAGATGGGGGATAGGTAAAGGCAGGGTCTAGAGAGTCAGGGAGGGATTAAGGAGGAATGAGGGAAGGGTCAGGAGAGGAACAAACTCTCATGCATGACCAGGTACAAAAAGAGTCTATTTTAGGCATGCTAATCAAGACAATCTCAGGAGTTGGCCTATCTCTGTGTGAGGGTGGGACAGGTAGATTAAAAATTCTGAAAAGAGGGGGCAGGTCAGAATGGACAAATTAAAGTTTCTGTTCCATATAATTTCAAAAAGTGGGTGGGGATTATCCCCAAACAGGACAGGGTCTTAGAGACCAATGCTAAAATTCTTTAGCGGCTTAATCTAGGCATAACAAGTTCCCAGAAGTGAAGTGGAACACAGTGTCTGCACAGAGCTACAGGAAGAGAAACTCAGGTCAATCTTTTGTGACATAAAGGAATACAAGACAGTGTTAGTTACCAGGGCACAATAGTGGGGATGGGTACAGCTAAAAGCTTGTATTTCTAAGCTCAATAGTGAAGAATAATGGTGATAAAGGACATCCTTGCTTCTCCCCTGAGCTTCCTAGAAAGACTTCTGGCTTATTCCCTTTTGTATATGCTCTTGGCTTTAGATATTGCTTATCATTCTGTTTATTTCTTTGCTTTCTAATGCTTTTTAACAGAAATTGGTGTATTTTGCTAAAAGCTTTTTTTCTATATTGGTTTTGTGGATTTTTTTGTTATTAATGTGATCAATTATAATTCTCCAAATCTTAATGAACTCTGCATACTTGGTATAAATCCTGCCTGTTCAGACTATATGATCTTTGTAACATTGTTACAAACTAGTTTTTTATTTAAATTTTTGTATCAATATTCATTATGAAAAACAGATAATTTTAATAAGTAGTTTTCTAAATTAATATAAAGCCACAAAGATCCTTATGTATAGTTTAGCAGCCTCATTTCTATTTTGAGTTTAACTCTGCTATTTTGAAGAGCTTCTATAAAATGTTAAAAAAAAAAAAAAGAGTACATCTAGCACATGAGAAGAGAAAGACTCTTTCCAAGAAACAGAATAAAGAAATGACAAGACTTTCCAACAGACTGCATATCATAGGCTAAAGGAAAGAAGGAATGGCCCCAATTTTATGATCAGTGGTGTATTAATAATAATAAGGGAGTGACAGAGAGGTGTGTGTGGCTTAGAAGAAGAAAATAAATAATTAAGCTGGAATGCAATCTCAAAGGAAAAAAAAAATGTGAGCAGAAGCCTTCATTTAGGCTAATTTATCTGATGGACATAGCAAATAATTTCATTAAGAGGCAAAATCAAAAAACTTTAGAGAAGAAAAATTCTAGATAAATTTTGTTCCAGTCTTCAAGATCAACAATCTTGGTGCACAATAATATAACAAGGTACCAACATTATTTTTTAGTTTTATTATTTGGTCTTTTAGTGGCTAATACCAGTGTTAAGAATGTCAACATTAACTTTCTACCTTCCCTAGGTAGCAAAAAAAAAAAAAAAAAAAAAAAAAAATCTGTGTCCTGCAGATTGTAGGAATTGAAGCCAAAAGGCAGTTATGTTCTGAGTTTTCTCCAGCTCACTCCTCTTGGTCCAGGAACTGATGGAATGGCACAGGTATGAAAAAAGAAAAAATATCCACACAGCCATGACTGAATTTTTGTGCTACGAGTTAAAATTATGCCAGCAAATATTTCAAACTTCTAATAAAATTTACCAAAAATGTGAAATTTCATTTTCCTCTTTCCTGAATGTACATATCTTAAAAAAGCTAAGGGGAGAGGCTATGCCGAAACAGAACCACGTGTTATAACTAGGACTGAAAGCTTAATGTTGGTTTTGTTTCCAACATACTGATGCAACATTGCAAAACACTCAGGTGCTCTGGATTTATGTTCTAACATACAAAACGTGAATCACATTAACCTTCTTCCCTAGAGTTTGGAATACTGGAAAGAATGCTGGATTTGGAATCAAAAGAGCTGGACTTGGATGCTATCTCCATCATTTATTATTATATGTGGTGCTAAGCAAGCCATTGAAGTTTTCTAAGCTTTAGTTTCCTCAAAATGAAGGTTTTATAGATACATAGTCTCTGAGGGCTCTTTCAGATATAATCCTTTGATAACATAGCCTTTGACGCCCATTCTAGTTCTATGTTTAATAAGCTTTCAATTCAGCAAATATTTCTTATGCATCAACCATTTGCAAAAAAATGTCTATGCTATAATTTTATTATCTGGTGGGAGTGTGGGTGTGTTTTAATGAGGAAAAGGAAATGAGACATTAACAAATGATTATAATACAGCATAAACATTTGTATATGTACAGGAAATGTCCAAGAGTACTTTAAAAATTCAAGAACAACAGGATTACTTCCAGCTGAGAGTGATTAGGAAGATTTCATACAAAATATGTGTTCTGACTTGAGAAGAAAGGAAGGGAAGGATGTTAATCAATGAAAATAAGGAGAAAATTATGAGAAATAGAAGGCATAAAAGCAAAGAGGTGGAAGAGACAATCAAGGCCAGTTTGACTATTGTGTAGAGCAGAGCTTCTTAAACTTTTTCCGCTCACAATCCCTTCTTCCCCAAGAAATTTTTACAGGACCCTATCTCAAATCTGAGCCAAAGTGTTTTTGGCAATGTTCATGTGTAAGCAGTGCAAAGTGCACTTTAGTGTTCAGAACCAAGGCTACAGTGAAACTGCATGATGCAACACAGGAAAGGGCTGCCAGAAACATCTCAGATTTATTACAAGCTTGATTTTGAATTAACTTTTGGTCCTTGCATTCAGAAACCTTTTACTGTTATCAACTTTTTCACAAGCTCCATTTAATGACCATAGTTTAACATGCTTTAGTGTAAAGAAACAAAATGGAAAAAGAATTGTAGAAAACTTTGAAGATCAAGCTAAGGAGATGACATTTTCATATGGTGGACAATGAGGAGCCACTAAAAGTTTCTGAGCTGGATAGTGATAGTCAATCTGTATATTAGGGAAAAGACTTTTATCAACAGTGTGAGCAAAAGATTAAAAACAGGCCACAAGAAGACCTCCTATAACCTTTTGCAAATAATCCTGATGAGAGGTGATAAATACAGGATCTTTGGATTTAGTAATAAAGAGAGCACCTTGAAGAAAGGAGATACAATTCAGTGATGAGAATGAAAATGTAAGTGCAAAAGGTTGAAATATGAGTAAAAGGTAAAAAGATGGTGCCAACACATACAAATAGCTGTTCTAGAAGTCTGACTCTGAAAGGAAAGGAAAAAAAAAAAGATACTTTAAAAGAATAATAGGTTTAAATAAAGCTTTTTTTTAAAGAATGAAGTACAACAGAGTCTAGCCCTAACATAAGTCTAACGTCAGGAAGCCAGCTGGAAGAATGAGCAAAGAAAAAGAGAACTCCACTTCAATGAGTTATATGGTGGCAGGGATAACTAAGACTCAAAAGCAAAAGATGAATATGACTTCCAAAACATCTACAAGCACTGACTTCAAGAAAAACAACCTGAGCAAAAATTTCACTAGAGTTCCTAAAAGAGATGAAGCAAAAATTTAAAAAGTTTTCATAAGTGAAATGAGTGTTTTTGAAGGGGAAAAAAAAAGACATGAAAGCTACATAAGAAAAAAATTGAAAAGGCAATTAAAGTCTTAGCATAAAAGATTCAAAATCTTGCCCAAGCAACAAATTCCCTGAAAATTAGACTGGACCAAATAGAAGTCAATGATTTTATTTTATTTTTTTGATTGTTCAAAGTTATATATAATATTTTTTTAAATTTTATTTTATTTGAGGGGCAGCTAGGTGGCGAAGTGGATAGAGCACCAGCCCTGAAGTCAGGAGGATCTGAGTTCAAATCTGGCTTCAGACACTTAACAGTCCCTAGCTGTGTGACCCTGGGCAAGTCACTTAATCCCAATTGCCTCAGCAAAAAAAAAAATAAAATAAAATAAAAATAAAAAAATTATTTTATTTGCAAAACATATGTATGGGTAATTCTTCAACATTAACCCTTACATAGCTTTCTGTTACAAATTTTTCCCCCCAACTCCCCACCCCTCCCCTAGATGGCAGGATATCCACTACATGTTGATTATGTTAAAATACATGACAAACTGAATATATGTATACATATTTCCAAACTTATCATTGTTTTGGAAGAAAAATCGTATCTACACAAAAGACATATCAGATAAAGGAAACACAATGTAAGCAAACATCAATCAAGAGTATGAGAATGTTATGTTGAGGTCCACATTTCACATCCCTCTCTCTGGGTGTATATGGCTTTCTTCAGTGAACTGTAAGTGGTTTGAAACATTTCATTGTTGAAGAGAGCCATGTCCATCAGAATTGATCGTCATATAGTACTGTTGTTGCCATGTATAATGATCTCCTGGCTCTGCTCATTTCGAAGTCAATGATTTTAGGAGGTAAAAAGAACTATTAAAATAAAGTTTAAAAAAAGAGAGAGAAAGAAAAAATAGAAGAAAATATGATATATGTTATAACAAAAGCAACTGAACTGGAAGAGAAAATTATCTCACAGATATCAATACAAATGAGGAGATGGTGGAGGGGTGTGGTAGAACCTCACTTTTCTGACCTGGTCAAAAGAAGTCCTAATTCACATACATAAACACACAAACACAAACATAACAGAATTAGTACAAAAATCCATTTCACTCAATAGGATGATAGGAAAGAAAAAAGAGAATGGAGGTGGGAAAGCAGAATTATAAGTAGGGCAGATTAAGAGTAGTCGTCCCAAGTAAACTAACTCCAAAGATGTACAAAAAAATACAGCACTTTTTGAGGTGGCAAAGAATGTAAATCTGGGAAAGAGCAAATCAGTTGGGAAGTAAACAAGTTACAGTAAATAAATATGATAAATAAATATGATGGAATACAATTGTACTGAATCTTACTGGCAAATGACCAATATTTTCCACCTATCTTCTTCCAAGGGAAAGGATTTAATGCAGAATGAGAAATTTTTTTTAATGGTAATTTGATTTGATTGATGATGTCATAAGCTCTTGCTAGATGATAAACATAGTGACATACTACCTATCTGTAGACTTAAGAAGGCAATTTAAGAGTCACTTTATCTTATTAACCCTGAGGGAGTTAAATGCAGTTAAACAAATGTCACATATGCATAAACATACAGGGGCAGGGAATGGCAGGGGAAAAAGGATGTTTTGGAATGGGGGAAGAGGAAAGTCAAGAAGGCCAGATAAGTTATTATAATAGTCAAGATGATTGCATAGCTAATATTAACCTGGCCAGATCTGAATATAGGTCTTCCTGACTTGAAGGCTAGCCTTCTTTCTACCATACTATGCTGCCTGTTATCTATTCTTCATATTGGAAATATAATTATAATAATAATAATACCTAGAATTATTTTTGTCTTAATTTTTATGTATTACTTTTTTGCTTGTACTATCTCTCTTAAGAATAAAGAACTAGTTCAAACCACTTCCAATTGTTCACTGAAGAAAGCCATATACACCCAGAGAGAGGGATGTGAAATGTGGACCACAACATAACATGCTCATACTCCTTGATTGATGTTTGCTTACATTGTGTTTCCTTTATCTGATATATCGTTTGTGTAGACAAGATTTTTCTTGCACAACAATGACAAGTTTGGAAATATGTATACATATATTCGATTTGCCAATATTTTAACATAATTAACATGTAATGGATATCCTGCCATCTAGGGGAGGGGTGGGGAGTTGGGGAAAAAATTTGTAACGGAAAGCTATGTAAGGGTTATTGTTGAAGAATTACCCACACATATGTTATGCAAATAAAATAAAAAAAATAAAATAAAAAAAAAAAAGAATAAAGAACTAGTGACCCATGGTGAAAAAAAGTCATGGTGATTGGCAACAAAGACCTATAGAAGGTAGCAGCAGTCAGAATTTAGAGAAGAGAATAGATATTGAGAGATACGGCAAAGGGAGACACAAACAGATATAATATTTGATTAGACATATGATATGAGACAACAAAAGTCAAAGATAACATCAAGATTTTTTAACACACTGGGTAAATGACACCTCTAACAAAAATCATGGTGTCAGAAATAAGTCTTTTTCTTTTAAGAAAAGTTGTTAAATTCAGTATGGCATATTTGAACTTGGAGCAACTAGAGGGCAGAGTGAATAAAGTGGGAAAAGCACTGGTTCTGAAGGCAGGAAGACCTATAGCTGGACCTACAGTGAGGAAGGCATATCCAACCTTACCTATTAGCTGTGTGACCCTGGGTAAGTCACTTAACCCTGTTTGCCTCAGATTTTTCATATATAAAAAGAGCTGGAAAAGAAAATGGTAAACCTCTCCAATATCTTTGCCAAGAAAACGCCAAATGGAATCACAAAGAGTAGGGCATGACTAAACCAACTGAAAATTTGTAAGCTTTAGGTGCTATTGAATAAAAAAGTAAAAATGTGCTGCTTGTACAAAGTTAGAGATGTGGGACAAATTCATGAAAAGTGTCAAGGCTGGAGATACAGATTTCAGACTCACCTAAATAAAAGTGATGGCTTTAAAGTCATGGGAGTTGATGAAATTGCTAAAGGAAAGACCACTGACCGAGAAAAGGGCTTAAGACAGAACCATGGGGAACACCCACTTTATGAGGTCAAGAGGAGGACAAATGAAAGATGGACCCAGGCAAAATGCCAACATATATTGGAGAACTGTGGCTGTGGTTGTCTGGGTGACCATGGGTATTTTCTCCTTGTGTGTATTGCATGTGTTTCAGTGGTATGCTGACCTTCTGGGAACATAGCCAGAAGAGCAAACTGCCATGTGTGTTTCCCACTCCCTATGGTAACACATGAACTGTAGCTGTTATCTTTTAGATGGCAGCAAAGTAAAAAATCAAACAAACAAAAAGAATGAATCTCTGATGAATCTATAATTCACTGTCCAGAGCCTGGCAATGAATCTGATTAAGCCTTCTGAGTTTCCTCCTCTTTCCTAAGGGCATGCCTTGAAGAGCCTCAAACATAAAAATTAAGTGTTCTGTTACACTGTATTGTCTTGCTTTTAAAAGTCCTATAAAAATGGCATCAGTATACTATAAAAATTTATTACATAAAGGCCTCTATTTACAGATATATAAAAATACAAAATTTTATCATTTGCATCAATATATTAGAATCATAAATTTAAATTAAGTCAATGTGCCAGTCATGACAATCCAGAACAGAATGCCTCTTTGGTTTTCTAGGTCTAATCTCTTTTATAAGTCAGAACCCTACTTTAGTCATACCTCTCCCTGCCCCCATTGCTCCTTTTTGGCACCTTCTCCCTTTCCTAGAACGTTATGCCAGAGACATTCCCTTCTAGGCATTTCTAGTTTCCCATCCTTCAAGTGAGATCTCAGCAGCTCTCATTCTTCTCCCTCAAATGCCCTAATGCATGTTGTAATGGTAAAACCAGAAGACCTACTCCTTGGAGGGAACTCAACAACAAACAGTTGGCATGTGACACGACAGGAACATGGAGAAGCCCTCACTGGAACCACCCCAGTTTTCTCCTTCACCATGCACAACTTGAAAACCAAGACAGCTGAGCAACAACTTTCTTGTCCTGCTTTGAAGCTACCAGATACTGTATTGGTAGGTGATAGGAGCTACCTTTGCGTCAGCACATCTCCTTCATTGCTCCCAACCTTGGCAGAATCACATTAAACCTATATAACCTCCCTTAAATGAGGTCAAATACCAAAATAAGACATACTACTCTCATCAATAAATGTGAAACTTCCTAAACCACCCCCACAAAACTTTTTTTTTTACCTTTTAAAAAACTAAGCATTTAATCAAAGCATTAGTAAATCCCAAATCCAATGCCCAGTTCTGACGTAGAAATAACTGAGTTCTTAAAGACTATTCTAATTGAATTTAAAAGTAAGGGGTCATACCAAGGAAAGACGGTGACTTAAGAGTGTTGAACTGTATATGTCACATTAAGAATAGCCTATTCGGGGCAGCTAGGTGGCACAGCGGTTAGAGCACCAGCCCTGAAGTCAGGAGGACCTGAGTTCAAATTTGATCTCAGACACTTCCTAGCTGTGTGACTCTGGGCAAGTCACTTAACCCCAATTGCCTCAGCAAAAAGCAAAAAAAAAAAAAAATAGCCTATTCAAATTGGAGATATATCAGTAGAAATTTGGCCATGAAGTTATTTTTCAGCCATAGCAAATGGCAAATTATCTATTGAGCCACAAATGTATTAAGGCCAGAATGAATGGAGGGAGTGCCCAGATCTTGAAAAATAAAAATATAATAAATGGAAATGAACAGCTAATTAAAAGATGATTTTGAAAAGTGAGGTTTTACATTGTTTGGAAGAGTAAAGATAGTTGAGAAAAGGAAGGCAAATTACATGCCCTCAGCTAGGGACAGGCATCCCAAAAAAAAAAAAAATTGGCAAACAGAAACAAATAGCAACAAATTATGTGGAAACTGAAATGATGCAGTGAGAATATAAGGATAAGAAAGAAGAGAGGAACTGGGACTAGACAAAATGCTGCAATGGTCTTCAAAGAAATTGAAAATATATTATTTTAAGAACATCGCTTGACAATAAAAATTTCTTACTATTGAGTTTAGATTTGAGTCTCATACGGTCTTATTTAGTTATAATTTTTAAGTGTATTTAACTTTTAAAATAAACATAATGATTAATATATTTATTCAAAATGGATTTGTGAAACTTCTAGCCAAGACAGTTGCTTGATCAGAGACAGACAGAGCTCCCATATACATACTTCACAAAAACCTAAATATAGCACAGAATGAATAATGATCAAGAAATCCAGGAAGAAGCTACATAGTTACTTAAAAAAAAAAAAATCATTCAAAAGCTTATAGAGAATAGGAAAGAAGCTCACCAAAAAATTCAAAATCAGCACAAATAAAAGAGCAAACTCCCAGGATGACTAGAAATTGTTATAGACACTAGTAAGGCTTTATATTATCCAAAGGCAATAAGAGTGGACATGTCCCATGAGAAAGCCTCAGAACAATCATAACTTTGGACCTTAAAAATGACTGAAAGTAGCAAGTGACCAATCTGAGCATGGAAACACTCCTTTGAACCTGGAAGCTCTGAATTTTGGCTATGATTTTTCCATTTGGGAATTCCAGGAACTCAGTTCTGAAGTATGCTGAGATTCCATAAAGGACCCTGAAAACCCAGCATTCTGAAACTCAAAAATGCAAGAGAGTGTAAAACCTAACCCGTACTTTTAACATAAACATATTTTGGGATGTGGTCATCAATGCAAGAACCTAGATGACCCAGGGTAGGTATTCTACTCAGAATTGAAGCAGGAATGCAGAGCCTAACATAAAGCCCCAAAGAACTATAGCTGAAGATGAATAAACGGGAGACAAAGATCAATATAAAAAAATTAGTGTAAGTATTGCAAAGGTCAATGTTGAAAAATTATTCATATGCTCTGTAAATAAAAAGCTTTATTTAAAAAAAAAGAGAAAAAATTTTAGTGTAGAATTAGAAATGCTTGAAAGTCCAATCTAGAAAAAGACAACGTTGCAAGCAAAA
The DNA here is from genome assembly GCA_023553655.1 of Myrmecobius fasciatus. Classification (NCBI taxonomy): domain Eukaryota; kingdom Metazoa; phylum Chordata; class Mammalia; order Dasyuromorphia; family Myrmecobiidae; genus Myrmecobius; species Myrmecobius fasciatus. Next base: position 118,239 of record JAJPUD010001525.1, on the reverse strand, counting down.
ACTCAAAAGGATTGCTCACAATGACTACATAAATACCTGGAAGAAATGAAGCAACATGAGAAAAATAAAAATTCTGAAAAAATAAGTAGAAGGAGAATAGCTTTGAAGAGAAAATGGCAAACCCTACTCAAATATAAGATTTCCTAAAAATTAGAATAGATAAAATATAAATCAATGACTCCAAGAGACAGCAAAAATTATTTTTTTTTTCTGAAAATTTTTCTAAAAAGAAGAGGAAAACTTAGACTATCTGCTAATCAAAAACAAGTCAAGGAAAATTATGTAAGACTTATTGGATTCCCAAAACAACATGATCAGAAATTTCTTTCTGAATACCTAAACACTAAATTTTAAGAAACCATAAATAAAAATGGCACTCAACTATTAGAAACAGGAAAGTGAAACAGAAAGGAAAAAATCAATAATTACTTCCTGAAAGAATTCCCAAATGAAAAAATCATAGCCAAAATTCAGAGCTTCCAGGTCCAAGAAAATACTGCAGGTGGCCAAAAAAGAAAGGGTTCAAGTACCAAAAACCAGAATCAGGAGGATCACACAACACCTGACTATCTCTCCAAAAGGAAATCTTGGTATAGAATAATCCAAAAGGCATAATAGGGTTCTACAGGGAAAAAATGGAAAAATGAACAATTTTTAATGGAAAAGATAATTTTCAAACTTTTCTGATAAAACCAGAACTAAGGAGGAACAATGAAAAGCAAATACAAGAGTTAATAGAACCTAGAAAAGTAAATTTATCTGAGCCATTGGAAAGGTTAAAGGATGATGATGTGCTAATATTCTAAAAAATAGTGAAAAAAACAAGTATCCCTGCAGAAACTTAATGTCTTTACAGTCAGAAAGCCTGGAAAAAAAGCTGATACTGTCCTGAGGATTTTAACAAAAGCAAAGAACAGGAAACTAAAGGAGTGCCCATCAACTGGGGAACAGTTAAATAAATTATGGAACATGAATGTAATGATATATTACTGTTAGAAAAGATGACTAAAAATAATTTCAGAGAATCCTAGAAAGGCTTAAATGAAAAGATACATAATGAAGTGAGCAAACCAGGAAAAAATTGATAAAATAACAAAATATTGCTAAGAAAATAAGTTGGAATGATAAGTGTAGAAATATATATACATATATTCGATTTGTCAAGTATTTTAACATAATTAACATGGAGTGGTTATCCTGCCATCTAAGGGAGGGGTGGGGACTGGAGGTAAAATTTGTAAAGGAAAGCTTTGTAAAGATCAATTCTGAGGAACTACCCATACATATGTTATGCAAATAAAAAAATAAATAAAACAAAACAAAACAAAAAAAAAGAAGTTGGAACGACATAAGAACTATATTTGAAGCAATGACCAAACATATCTCCAGAAAACCCATTATGATGTACATTAAATGTACCCCATTGTACCCCAATGTAACCCATTATGATGTACCTCCTAATAGAGAAGTAATGACTTTAAAGTACAGAAAGAGCTAAATTTTCTGAACATGGCCACTGGGATGTCTATTCTATTTGTTGTTAAAGGGATTTCCTCCCTATTAGTTGAATACAGGGAGTACCTGAGAAAGAGAAAAATACTAATAATAATAATGCCAAAAAAAGAAAAGGAAAAAAATGGCTATTGAACCATTTGAAATTCATAAAGAACAGAAATTTAGAAAAAGGAAAGATGAACAAGACAGCTTTGAAAGTAATATGTTGATTATGTACTTTCAAAAACACAAAATGCGTGAAAGAGAGTCATTTTCATATATTAGCCTCTTTTTTGTTTATTTTGTACATGAAAGGAGGTCATATTTGTTTTGATGTTTGCTAAATGCAAAAAAAAAATATTTTTTCACTTTTTTCTTTTTTTTTATTGAGACAATTGGGGTTAAGTGACTTGTTCAGGTTCACATAGCTAGAAAGTATTAAGTGTCTGAGGCTGGATTTGATCTCAAGTCCTCCTGACTTCAGGGCCAGTGCTCTATCCACTGTGCCATCTACCTGCCCCTTTTCCATTTTTTAAATGCTGTTTACCAGCAGGTGAACTGACCTGAATAAACTAAAAGCAAACTAAAACAAGCCAACTGTGATTTTCTTGAAAAGATACCTGGATGGTAGCATAGGCCATGATACTGTTATTGATAAATCAAGAAGACTAAAGCTGAGTTAGTATTAAGAGTTGGTTTCCTATAGTTCTGGGCCACAGGTTATTATACTGGGAAAAATTCATTTTCCTATCACTAAATACTGGATTTACTTTACTTTGCTATTATAAGCAATGTATTTATCATTTCTCTCATACACACACATTACTATATTTTTCTGAATAGTTATGAATCAAATGGCATAATTATTTTCATAGTTATCAAACTGCTTTCTCAAAAACTATTATTTTACAATGTCACTCAGGTTCATTCTTGACACTGCCATCTTTCTCTCTCTCTTAACATCCAAACACATCCCATATCATGTCAATTCCAGCTCCAAAATATCTCTTCCATCTGTTTCTTTTCCATTTCCACTGCAATCACCTTACATTAGGAAAATTACAAGGAATATTCCAAAGAACACCAGATTTAGAGCCAATGGCCTAGATTTAAAGCTCAGCTCAGCTACTTATTAGGCTGGGAGACTTGGACAAATTATAACACTTTTCTGGACCTCCATTCCAATAATATGACTGCACTGCACTTAAAAGATTTTTAAGGAGCTTTCCATATCAAAATTCTATGATCATACATAAAAAGTATAAAAGCTCTCTAAATGGCTTCTTTGTTTCCAGTCTCTCCTCTCTCCAATTTGAACTTCATGGTATTGTCAAAGTAATCTTCTTAATGCACCATTCTGATCACATCATATCTCCACCCAGAAACTTTCAATGCCTTCTGATTAATGCTAAAGCAAATACAGACTCCTTAGCTTTTAATTCAAGCCTTGTAACCAACTGCCTACAACCTGACTTTGTGTTTTATTCTACTACTTCCCTCATTATGTTTCAGTCACATTGTTCTACTCCCTACTCCCTGATACCATAATGCCCTTTTTCTACTTCCACATCCATGCCTGGTATGGACTTCACACTAATCCTCACTCATATTCTCCTATCTTCATCTTTCTGTTAAGGTCCAGCTAAAGTGCCACCTCTTCCATGAAGTCTTCCCCGATTTGTTTTAAATAATCTATCGATCTTTGAACTTCAGGACATTTTGAATTCTCCTTCCTGTACATATAAACATTTTGTAACTTCCATTCTATCACTCTCTGAACAGACTTCTTTTTTAGCTTCAATACTGAGAATTCCCTTAAGGAAAAGATGCTTTTTTTTTTCCTCCCACCTCTGTATTTCCAACAGGTAGTAATACTGCTTCACAAAGAGTTGACTCAAATATTTGATAATCTGAACATTATGTCATGCAAAGATGGCCAATGAATCAAGGAACAATAGAAAGGAGTTTAGTTTGTAAAAAATGACAGTTATATTCTCATAGCAGAGGAAAAGCAGAAGTCTGCAAACAGAAGTAGTCCAAAGGAAGGGAGCAGGGAAGGTCCTGAAACCAGATGAAACTAGGTAAAACTGGATATAACTAGTTTTGTAGTTTAAAAAAAAAAAGCTGAAAGTAAGATATAGGTTATATCTCAGCTACCATACTCATCTTAATTGCTTCATAAAGATTAACTTCTCCCCAGGAGAAAGTAAGTTTCATTTTAATGGTCACATTAAATGTACAGAAAAGGGGGAGGGACATATTAAGAGGTACATGCTGCAGGAAGACAGTAAAAGAATGTTAACTTCATCATCCCAGCCATTAGGAAATTGAGAAGGGACTTTGTGGCCAGAAGAAGGGATAATTTTCAGTTTTAAACACACTTCCTGTAGGAATTGATTAAAAGTTTAAACTAATTCTCTCATTCTGAGTTCATTTATTTACTGTGCCCTTATTTGGGGTTCAAAATTTTGTTTGCAACAAGTTTGACTGAAGCACAGAGAAAAAATACAAATAAACTTCAAAAGATGGACTGAAGCAAGATTGTGGAAGGTTTTGTATTCCAGATTGAGGAATTTGTATTTTATTTAATAAACAATGGGACGTCACTAAAGTTCCAGAGTAGAAAAATGATATGAAAAACAAAACAGTGCATTAGAAAAATTCAAAGACACTACTAAAAATGAGCACATTTATTTTGAAAATGTCTAAACTTTCAGAAGAAGAAATTAATGCCATTTCTAGTCAAATGAAAAAATGATCCAAATAACTACTGATTAGAGAAATGTAAATTAAAACAACTTGAGGTGCCATTTCATGCCTTTCAAATTGGCTCAGATGACAGGAAAAGTTAATGATGAATACTGGAGAGAATGTGGGAAAACTGGGTCATAAGTGCATTGTTGATGGGGTTGTGAACTGATCCAACTATTCTGTAGAGCAATTTGGAACTATACCCAAAGGGATATCAAACTGAGCATGCTCTTTGATCTAGCAGTGCCATTATTGGGTCTGTATTTCAGGAAATCATAAAGGAGGGAAAAGGACTCATATGTGCGAAAATGTTTGTAGCAGCTCTTTTTGGGTTTTTTTGTTTTTTTCTTTTTTTTTATTAAAGCTTTTTATTTGCATAACATATGTATGAGTAGTTCTTCAATACTGACCATTACAAAGCTTTCCGTTACAAATTTTCCCCCCATCCCCCTCCCCTCTCCTAGATGGCAGGAAGACCACTACATGTTAATTATATTAAAATATTTGACAAGTCGAATATATGTATACATATTTCTATACTTATCTTGCTATGCAAGAAAAATCGTATCTACAAGAAAAAAAATCTGAGAAAGGAAACACAATGTAAGCAAACATCGATAGATAACATGAAAATGTTATGTTGTAGTCCACATCTCATATCCCTCTCTCTGGGTGTATATGGGTTCTTTACTGAACAATTGGAACTGGTTTGAAACATTTCATTGTTGAAGAGAGCCACGTCCATCAGAATTGATTATCATATAGTATTGTTGTTGCCGTGTATAATGATCTCCTGGTTCTGCTCACTTCACTCAGCATCAGTTCATGCAAGTCTCTCCAGGCCTCTCTGAAATCATCCTGATAGTCGTTTCTTACAGAACAATAATATTCCATAACATTCATATACCATAATTTATACAGCCATTCTCCAATTGATGGGCATCCCTTCAGTTCCCAGTTTCTAGACACTACAAAAAGGGCTGCCACAAGCATTCTTGCACATGTGGGTCCCTTTCCCTCCTTTAAGATCTCTTTGGGATATAGGCCCAGTAGAAACACTGCTGGGTCAAAGGGTATGCACAGTTTGATAACTTTTTGAGCATAGTTCCAAATTGCTCTCCAGAATGGTTGGATCCTTTCACAGTTCCACCAACAATGTATCAGTAGCAGCGCTTCTTGTACAAGAAACTGAAAACTGAGTGGATACCCCTTAGGTAGGGAATGGCTAAATAAATGGTATGAAAGTTATGGAATATTATTGTTCTCTAAGAAATGATAAGCAGGTTGATTTTAGAAAAGCCTGGTAAGATTTACATGAGCTGCTGTTAATTGAAGTGAGCAAAACGAAGAGTACACTATAGATAGTAACAAGATTATGAGATGATCAACTTTCAACAATGAGGTGATGCAAGACAATTCCAACTGACTTGTGATAGAAAGTGCCATCTACAACCAGAAAGACAAGTATGAAGACTGAATGTGGATCAAAGCATAATTTCATCTTTTTTAGCTGTTCTTTGTTTCTTCCCTCCCCCCCCTTTTTTCCTCAGCATTACAAATATGGAAATACGTTCAGAAGAATTGCACATATTTAATCTATATAAGAATGCTTGCTGTCTTGGGGAGGGAGGAGAGGGAAGGAGAGGGAGAAAAATCTGGCACACAAGGTTTTGTGAAGGTGAATGCTGAAAGCTATCTTTGCACGTATGTGAAAAATAAAATACCATTAAAAATAAAATAAAATAAATATCTCTGAAAATAAGAAAATCACTAATGGGCCTACAGCAGGCTGGTATATTGTGCCCACTTCCTATTCTTGAGGACACTAACCCACTACTCTGGATTTAATCACATAACTCAGACTGGGTTCAGTCCTAGGGAGTTTCCTTCTAATCAAGAGAAAAGCAAAGCTTCCTTTTCTCACACTCTTCAGCTCATAAAAATTTATGACACATAGCCAAAGCAGCACTCAAGAGGCAAATTTCTGTCTTTGCTGAACACAAGGATAAAAGCAAAAATGAACTCAGCAAGCTGAGTCTGCATTTAAAGAAATTAGAAAGGGAACAAAATAACATATTGAAGTAAGGGGGAAAAGTGAACCATAGTAAAGGAAAATATATTTGTAAAATCAGCGATATATATTAAATTAATTAATTAATTAATTATTATTTGTTGTTCATGGGTATCACTCTTGACTATTTCCTATAGCATTAGCCTCTGCAGTACCTGCTTCAAGGAAGGAAGAGATTATAAAAGCAATATAGGGAAAGTGTAAAGAATCTGTTCACTGAAGAATGGGGAGAGAATAACAACAACAAACTTGCATAGTAAGAAATTTAAATGTTATGTGTTTGTCTTATATATCCAGACTGTACTTGAGAACAAGAATAATATCTGATTTATCTATATATTGTTCCCAGACCCTATTTCAAATGTTTTACAAAATAGATGTTCAATCGATGTTTGTTCCATGAACAAATGTAGGGACATTTCATCATCTAACCAATCACTTGTGTCTTCTGAAAAAAAAATTTAGGTTAAGATATTTAAAGGCTATTTATGTATATAACTGCACCAAGAGGCTAGAATTAATCTAATTCTTCCCCTTGGCACCAGGAAGGGTTTTGTAATATATTACCCATAAAGAATGACAATAGAACACCAGAGAAAAAAATGTTATCAAAGATACATAACCAAAAAAAAAAGGCCCAATCAAGTAGGAAAAATAACACACAGCCCACATACTTCATGGGTATTCAACACAGCATCAAGAGACTTCTACAATGATGAAATTGTGAAAAAATGATCCAACCATTCTGGAGAGCAATCTGGAACTATACCCAAAGGACTATAAAATTGTGCACACCCTTTGGCCCAGCAGTGCCATTACTGTGTCTGTATTCAAAGGAGATTTTAAAGGAGGGAAAAGGACCCACGTGTGCAAAAGTGTTTGTAGTAGCCCTTTTTTGTGGTGTCAGAGAATTGGAAAATGAGTAGATGCCCATTAACTGGGGAATGGCTGAACAAGTTGTGGTATATGAGATAATGGAATATTACTGTTCTATAAAAAATTATGAACAAGCTGATTTTAGAAAAGCCTGGAAAGATTTATATGAATTGATGCTGAACAAAACAAGCAGAACCAAGAATACATTGTAAAGAAAACTGCAAGAATGTGTGATAATCAACTATGAAAGACTTGGTTCTTCTCAGCGGTTCAAGTGATCCAAAGCAATCCCAATTTGGACAGAAAATGCCATCTGTATCCAGAAAAAGAGCTAAGGAGACTGAATGTAAATCAACATATGCTATGTTCATTTGGTTTTTTCTGGGTTTTTTTGTTTGTACAGTTTGTTTGTTTTTTTTTCCTCTCTCCCATAGTTTTTTTTTACTCTGATTTTTCTCTCCCAATATGATTCATAAGGCAAACTGTATTAAAAATAAATATGTTTATTAGGGGAAAAAAAGGGAGACTTATTCAAAACTGGCTGGAAGCTGAGGTGGTCCATCTCTGGAAGATTTATAGAAGGCATGAACAAATCAGCAAGGCTCCCATAGAATAAACAGACATGGATTTGTTGTGACTTTGCTTTCCTAGAGAAGAACCCACAAGTGATGAAAACAGAACCATTAAAACAACATCAGGAGGGGCAGCTAGGTAGTACAGTGGATAGAGCACCAGCCTTTAAGTCAGGAGGGCCCGAGTTCAAATCTGGTGTCAGACATTTAATGCTTCCTACCTATGTGACCCTGGACAAGTCACTTAATCCCAATTGCCTGAGCAAAAAAAAAAAAACACACACACACACATCAGGGCATTTCTTTTCAAAAAAGTAATAATTTTTTCAAAGTGTACAACTCCATTTAAAGGTTCTGATAAAGATCTCATCTCTAAGATATATAGAGAATTGTCTCATATTTATAAGAATTCAAGCCATTCTCCAATGGATAAATGGTCAAAGGATATGAACAGACAATTTTCAGATGATGAAATTAAAACTATTTATAATCATATGAAAAGGTGCTCCAAATCACTATTGATCAGAGAAATGCAAATTAAGACAACTCTGAGGTACCACTACACACCTGTCAGATTGGCTATAATGACAGGAAAAGATAAAGATGAATGTTGGAGGGGATGTGGGAAGACTGGGACACTGATGCATTGTTGGTGGAGCTGTGAACAGATCCAACCATTCTGGAGAGCAATTTGGAGCTATGCTCAAAAAGTTATCAAACTATGCATATCCTTTGACCCAGCAGTGTTTCTATTGGGCTTATATCCCAAAGAAATCATAAAAGAAGGAAAGGGCCCCACATGTGCAAGAATGTTTGTGGCAGCTCTTTTTGTAGTGGCTAGAAACTGGAAACTGAATGGATGCCCATCAATTGGAGAGTGGCTGAATAAATTATGGTATATGAATGTTATGGAATATTGTTGTTCTGTAAGAAACAACCAGCAGGATGATTTCAGAGAGGCCTGGAGAGACTTGCATGAACTGATGCTCAGTGAAGTGAGAAGAACCAGGAGATCATTATTCACGGCAACAACAATACTATATGAGGATCAGTTCTAATGGACATGACTCTCTTCAACAATGAAATGCTTCAAACCAATTCCAATTGTTCGGTGAAGAGAGCCATATACACCCAGAGAGAGGCATGTGAAATGTGGACCACAACATAACATTTTCATACTCTCAATTGATGTTCGCTTGCATTGTATTTCTTTTATCGGATTATTCCTTCTTATAGATACGATTTCTCCTGCACAAAAAATGATGCAATAACTATACATATATTCAATTTCTTAAGTATTCTAACATAATTATCATGTAGTGGATATCCTGCCATCTAGGGGAGGGGTGGGGAGTAGGGGGGAAAAATTTGTAACAGAAAGCTTTGTAAGGGTTAATGTTTAGGAATTACCCATACATATGTTTTGCAAATAAAAAGTATTAATAAATAAAAATAAAATAAAATAAAATAAAATTCATCAACTTAAAAAAAAGAATCACAGGGTTACTTGAAAACGATGAACAAAAAATAATTTTAGATATCACATTTCAATAAAAAAAAATCAAAGAAAATGGCCCATATATGTTAGAAACAAGGTGAAGAAATTAAAAGAATTCACCAGTCGCTTCCTGAAAGAAATCCCCAAATGAAAACTCCTAGGAATATTATAAGCAAAATTCAGATTTCCCAGGTCAAGGAAAAAATACTGCAAGCTGCTAAATAGAAAGAATTCAAGGAGTCACCAGGAAAAAACAGTCAGAGAACAACAGTCAGAATTACACAAGATTTTGAAGCCATCACTAAAAAGAGATATTAGAATATGACATTCCAGAAAACAGAGGATCCAGGATTACAACTATTATCTACCCATTAAAACATATGAAGAAGAAAAAAAAATGGACTTTTAATGAAAATAGGACTTTCAAACATTCCTGATAAAAAGACTAGAGAGAAATAAAAAATCTGACACTCAAACACAAGACTTAAAGAAAGCATGAAAAGTTAAAAATGAATAAGGAATCACTACATACTAAATCAAGTTACACCGTTTACATTCTTATTTGAGGATATATAACACATTAAAACTTTAGCAGCACCAGAGGTCTTACAGGGAGTCCAATTAGAGGGAGCCTAAGTGCGATTCTGTTATATTTGTATGATCTCAAAAGAAGAATGGAAACGGAAAGAAGAATGAAGGAGAAAGGGAAAGGAAAAAGAAAAATAAGGAAAATTCTCTCACATAAATGAGATACATAAAGAAGAGCTTATACGACAGAAGGAGTGGGTAGGAGGGGCAACATACACATTGCCATGTGAGCTATGCATACATATGCACACAACTTGATACAGAAATTCAAAAGGTTAAGGGAAAATAGGGGAAATAAGAAGAAAGGCAGATTAAAGAAGGAAGTGATTAGAAGTTTTAAAAGATTCAGACAAGGAGAAAAGGAAAAGGAAAAGTGTTAAGAGAATAAAATGGAAAGAACTTAACATTTGTGCATTTAACTTTTGTGACTTCTAGCATTCAGATAATTTTATTAGTAACCTCGTTTTCACTTTCACTGTGATAACCATACATTTGCAGCTATGCATTGGAGAGGAAAAAAATGAGAGGTATAATGCATGCAAATCTGCAGTGACACCAATATTCTATAAGATGTTTTACTGGTCACACAGCCATTGTAGAATAAAGAGCATCTGCACATTAGTACACATTTTCATTATTTGCCTTTAAAACTGAAGTTTTCTATTACAATTATACGCCTAAAGCTTACTGCAAGTCCTTTGAGATCTAAGTCTAAATGTGCAAAGTCAGTGATGAAAATATTAGATAAACTTTGTGGAGAAATGTCTGCAGCTGTTGTCAGGAATGAATTTGGTATTAACAAATCAACAATTCATTATATTCACACAAAAAAGAGGAAAGTATGGTACTGTTTATTGCACATGCTATAAAAAGTGATTATTATCTGAAATCAGTGTTTTTTTTTTTTTTATTGAGGTGGTAGCACAAAAGGTCACAGAATTCTAGGGAATTGCTAGCAAAAAAAAAATGTTTTCCATGTTACCAATTTTATTGTGTGTACAGCATTTTATGGGTAAATCCAAAGTTCCTATGCACATATATCAGAATTAATTGTTTTCTTACAAAGAATGATACGCGGGGCAGCTAGGTGGCACAGTGGATAGAGCACCAGCCCTGAAGTCAGGAGGAACTGAGTTCAAATCTGGTCTCAGACACTTAACATTCCCTAGCTGTGTGACCCTGGGCAAGTCACTTAACCCTAATTGCCTCAGCAAAAAGCAAAAAAAAAACAAAAAACAAAAAACAAAAAAACAAAGAATGATATGCAATAAAGTGGATTTTCAACATTCTCTAATGAAAGATTACAGTTTTTACTTGTCATGGGAACCTATACCCTATTTCCCATAGGTTCAACATATCAACATTCCAACATTTTTAGCCATTTTCTAGGGAAGTTAAAGCTAAGGACTGACTATATATATTTAACAATCATAAATGTGAACGTGAAGGAGATGAACTCAGTAATAAAACAGAAGAGAACAGTAAAATGGAGTAGAAAACAGAAACCAATAATATGTTGTTTAGAAGAAATACAATTAAAGATACACATAGAATACACAAAAGAAGGGGCTAGCGGAGAATCTACTACACTTCTTAGTGTTATATATATGCTCTATTGCATTATTACATATTAAATATATATTAAATTAAATATATATTAAACACATTAAATACATATTAAATATTAAATAATATGCTCTATTACAAATGCTACTTAATATAATTTTTCAGCCCATGATAAAAAAAGTTGGGATAGCAATCATCATCTCTGACAAAACAAAAACAAAAATAGAGCAATTTAAAAGAGATAAACAGAGAAACTAAATTTTGATAAAAGGTGCCATAGACAGTGAATACAAATCAATACTGACTACTGCCATCAAATGGTAAAGCATCTAATTTTTTTTTTCTTGAGGCAATTGGGATTAAGTGACTTGCCCAGGGTCACACAGCTAGAAAGTGTTAAGTGTCTGAGGTCAGATTTGAACTCAGGTCCCTCCTGACTTCAGGGCTTCTATCCACTGCACCACCTAGCTGTCCCCAGCATCTAAATTTTTAAAGAAAAAGTTGAATGAATTATAGGAGGAAATGATAAAACTGTAATAGTGGGGGGCTTCATTTTATTCCTCAGACCCAGATTAACCTAACAATAAAATAAAATAGAAAGAAGGTAAGGAGATGAGCAGAATTTTTGTAAAGTTACATATGACAAACATTTGGAGAATACTAAATAGCAATAGAAAGGAAAGAAAAGCCTTTTTTCTCAGCTATGAATAGCACCTTCACAAAAACTAGACAAAGATCAGACCATAAAAGCTCACAAATGCAGAAAATCAGATTAGATATCTTTTTCTGAACATAATAGAATACAAATTACATTCAATAAAGGGTCTTTGAAGCATAGATTGAAAATTAATTATAAACTAAATAATTTAACCCTAAGGAATGAGTGTATCAAAAATAAATCGCAGAAACAATTAACAGCTTTACTTAAGATAATGACAACAATAACACCCAAATCTGTGGGATGCAGTCAAACCTGTATTTAGGGGAAAAATTTATCTCTCTAGCATATTTATAACAAGAGAGCAAGGAAATCAATACATTGTATATCTAAAAAACTTTTAAATGTAACATATTAAAAAATCCCAATTAAATATCAAAATAGAAACTCTGATAAAACTAAGTTTTAACAAAACTTAAAGTTTAAAAAATGAACTAATAAAACTAGGAGGTGAAAAGGGTGTTTTGAGAGAAAACAACAATGCAATACATAAGCAATTAGCTAATATTATTATTATTTTTTTTTTTTTTGCTTTTTGCTGAGGCAATTGAGGTTAAGTGACTTGCCCAGGGTCACACAGCTAGGGAATATTAAGTGTTTGAGACCAGATTTGAACCCAGGTCCTCCTGACTTCAGGGCTGGTGCTCTATCCACTGTGCCACCTAGCTGCCCCGCTAATATTATTTTTAAAAAAGAAAAAACCAAATTATAGGATCAAAAATTTAAAAGTTGAATTCAAAAAAAAGAAATAAAAGCAATTATTAGGGGATAAATAGATGACTGTTTAGAAAAATATAAATTATAAATAATATAAAAAAATAAATAGAACAAGAAAAAGAATACTAAATGAACTTCCTGAAGAAAAAAGAAAACCAAGGTTAGATCGATTTATAAACAAATTATGCCAAACATTTAAAGAACAATTAATTCCAATATAAAATGAACTGTTTGAAAAAAAAATGGATAAAGAAACAATCATTGCCCTCAAGGAGTTAACAGTCTATTGGGGAAAACAACATATACATAAGAATCTGTTATTTTATCCTGCCAGGTGATCTTCAGAATCTTAAGACAATTCAAATGGAAGTGAGTCAGTTGCCTAGCATGGCACTGGTATGCTTTCCAGATTTCCCAAGCATACAACAATGTGTCAGCACAAAGGATCGTTTAGACCTTCAGTGTGGTAGTAGTCCAACAGTTCTCCTTTCCTTCAGAGCCTTCAAAACACTGAGCTAGCTCTGGCAATGTCAATCTCATTATCAAAGTGTACATCTCTGGAAAGTATATTGCCAAATTAAGTGAACTTATTCACAGCATTTAGAACGTCTCCATTTGCTATAACTGATGGATCCATATAAGGATGGTGTAGTGCTGGTTGATGGAGTAACTGTGTTTTCTTGGTGTCAATTATCAGGCCAAAATTAGCATAAGCAACAGAGAACTGATCCATATTTTGTTGCACCTCAGATTCATAGACTACTGGGGCTGAGAAACAGGAGATATATTTGCTGCCCAACAACTCCAAGAGAAATACCAGCAGTACAGAGGTCTGTATACCACATTTGTAGATATGACTAAGGCCTTTAATACTGTCAATTGCAAGGGCTTATGAAAAATTATGTCAAAATTCTGGTTACCCAAAGAAGTTCATCAGTGAAGTCCATCAATTTCATAATGGCATGTTTGCCCAGATTCTAGGCAATGGACAATGATCTCGAGTTTCCCAGTCACCAATGGAGTGAAATAAGGCTATGTGCTTGCTCCCATGCTTTTTTTTAACATGACATTTTCAGCTATGATGTCAAATGCCTTCAATGAAAACAAACATGGCATCAAAGTCAGCTACCACACTGATGGTAAATTCTTCAACTTGAAAAGGCTACAAACCAGAACTAGAGTGGAGAGTGTTGGTGCATGTTTTTTTTTTTTTTTTGTAAATAGATACAAAATATCTATGAAGTAAATACTGAAGGGAACAATAACAACAAAAAGCAAAATTAATTAATCTTCCAGTCAAGATTACAAAGTAAATAAATAGGAGCTTAACTGCTTAATTAAAGGTAAAGCAAAACTGTCAAACCATAATAAATGAGAAATGAAGCATCTAAGTTTACAAAATAAAATAAAATAGGAGACACTCAGAAGCTTGAAGGAAATAAGGAGGAAATCAATGCAGAAAAGCTATCATGAGGCAAGCACACTCAGGAGCATGGCAGCTCCAACAGATTCAGAGCATTGCAGGAGGAAAGTGAAGCAACTGTGGACTTACACAAAGAGAAGAACCAACTAAGCTCCAACTTGAGGGCAAAATGATCAGTCAATCTACAACAAGCCAGCAAGGAACAAGAGCTAAGGAATTTGCACCCAGAAAATAAGACAGCCTAGATAGAACCTACCAAAAGGTCGTGCACAGTTTTGAATGTCAACAACACAGATCGGGATCCAAGAGGTGCCCACTATCCTATCCAAGTATACAACAGCAGTTATGGCCTACCCCTAAGAAAAAGTCCCAGTTTAGGAATTAAAACTAGAAATATTAACAAATAGAATTAGAAACTAAATAAAGAATTTTTGCAGATACAGGAACATCCAAGACACAAGCCTAGAGAATTAACTCCAAAGCAACTATCAGCAAAGCTCAAGTAAAATGTTCCATTATACTTCTTGGAAGAGGAAAAAAACTAAAACATTGGAAATCTTTGCCAAATAACTTACTTGTAGAAAATTAGAAAAGAGAAATCAATGACTCTATGAAACAACAAGAAACAGAATTACAAAACCAAAAGACTGAAAAAACATAAAATTTAAAGTCTCCTATGAAAGACAATTGACACAAGAAAAAGTCATGAAGAAAGAATGTAATAATTTAAATCACCTAAAAATCACAAATGCACAAAATCACTTAAAAGTCTTATTTCTACCTCCTCCCCCAAAAAAATAATAATAAAAATTCTGGATATCAAGAATAAAAGAAAATTAGAGAACTATGAACTACTTGGCAGAATGAAAACAAAAAAAATCAAATTAAAAGTAAGTGCCTACTATCTATGCTACGTTCTAGGAATATTAAAAAAAAAAAAGACAAAGATCATACCTACTCTCAAGAAGCTCACAGTTTAATAGGGGAAGGAAAGGAAATAATACACAAATTCTATATGCAAACAAGAAATAAGATAAGTTGGGAATTCATAAACAAATGGAAGGCATTGGTATTTAGGGAAATCAAGAAAGCTTTCTTATAGAGAGTTAGAACTTTGGAGGAAGCCAGAGAAGCTAGGACACAGAGATGAGAAAGAAAAGAATTTCAGGAACACAGCCAATGAAAATGGACTTGTTTGAGGTCACACACACAAGAGTGGATTTTAAGTTAGGTCTTTCCTAATTCCAAGACCAGCATTTGATCCACAAAAAAACAAAGACTTACAGCCAAGATAATTTAGCTGAACAAACAGAATAATCCTATAAGGGGAAAAAAAGGTATCATTAATAAAATCAAAGATTTTCAAATATTCCTGACAAACAGACCTAAATAAAACAAAATCTTCAAAATGCTAAAACAAGAGTCAAGAGAAACCTAGGTAAATAAGTATCTTGGAGCAGCTGCAAGAGGCTAAAAAATAAGTTTATAACCAAATGGTGGAAGGGAAAGTCAATAGTAAATGACCTCGGAAGCTCAAGCTTAAGCACAGAAGGGAAGAAGGGCTAAACACAAATGCATGTTAACAGCTCACTCTATTCCTCCCTCCTGCTTTTCCCCACTCCATTCCCTTAGTACACTCTATCCAGGTGTCCCTTTTGTGCCTTGGAGCTAAGGAGATCCTTGACTCACCATAGGTCTAAGAAAGGAGTCAAAACAAATACCATATTAATTTGTAAGTGGCAAAACCAGAGAGTTGAAGATTTTCAAAGCCACATAACACTTAGCAAACCAATGAAAGCCTAATGTAAACAACTAGGTTTGTTGGTCCTGCAGATAAATCTCCAATTGGATGGGCAACCAATCAGTGATACAGACATACTTGCACTGTCTGAAATATAACTGATGTTTCCAGCAGCAGACAGGAGAAATTCATTAAAAAAGAAAACCTGCAACTTCACTCCTGATCTGTGCTCCCAAGAAAAACAATACATTCATAATTAAAAAACTAAAATTGGGTTCATACTCAACTGGGCTATTGCAGTATAGTTTTTAATTTTCGGGTTCCCTTCCCCTATTCCTTTTCTCTAAGTATGCAAACAAGTTTAAATAAATGAGCATAATGTAATTTTTAAAAATAAATATTAAATAAAATATTAGCAGGGAGACTACCACAATGTTTTCAAAATTATACATTACAAGGTAGAATTTAAACTAGAAATGCACAGTTCATTCAACACAAGGAAAACTATAATCATAGAACATGTAGATTACAATAACAAACACGCATGAGATTATATTAATAGATCATTTTTTAAAAAGTTTTTAATTTGAAAAAAGACAACATATATATCTCTTAAAAACACTAAAAACAGAGGAATAAATGGACTTTCCTTTATGATGGTAAATAATAGCAATAAAAACTAGACCTATGGCTTCATATAAGAAATTTCCCTGCACCAAAGCAAGCCAGTACCTTCTCTGCAATTTACAGTCATCCTTTAGAAAATTGCCTAAATACTGGGAAACTAAGTGACTTACTCAACAGCCAGTATTATGAAAGGTAGAACTTGAATCCAAGTATTCGTGACTTAAAAGACAGTTCTCTTCTAGTCATAAATACTATATAAAATCAACAGTCAACAACATTATGTGCAACACACAAATGCTAAAGATGGTCTATTTAGAAAATATCAAAGATTCAATTAAAAATCAACTAAACAATAATTTCAGCGAAGTGGTAGGTAGGTCATCTAGAACATCTTTTCTTTATATTACCAATAAAACCCAATAGAGTGTGATAGAGAAATTTCATTTAAAAGAAACATAAAATGTTTAAAAATATTTGCGAGTAATCAACTCTTCTCAGCAATACAGCAAACCAAGACAATTCACTAGACTTGGGCTAGAAAATGCCATCTACATCCAGAGAGAGAACTATAAAGGCTGAATACAGATTGAAGCATATTATTTTCACCTCTTTTGTTGTTTGCTTGCCTTTTTTTTTCTCACAGTTTTCTCTTTTTGTTCTGATTTTTCTTTCACAATGTGGCTAATAAGAAAACATGTTTAAAATGATTATACATGTATAACCTATACCCAGGAGAAGAAAACTAAGGTAAGGAGGGGGAAAACTTTATAACTCAAAATCTTACAAAAATGAATGCTGAAAACTACCTTTACATGTAATTGGAAAAATAAAATGCCATTAAAGTTTAAAATAAAGCATTGATCAAGCAAAATAAAATATTTGAAAGTCTACCTAACAAGATCAAATAGTAACTATATGAATACAACTATAAACTCTTTGCAGAAAGACTGAAATTTTAGGAGAAATACTAATTTCTCAATTTAATTAAATTCTTAATTTCAAGTAAATGATCATTATTAGCCAGTGCTAATATAATAAAAATGACAATATTATATGAATTAATTTATTTACTCACAGACTTATAGACAACAATCAAACTACCAAATAATTACTTTATAGAGCTAGAAAAATTTATCTGGAGAAACAATATGTCAAGAATGTCAAAAGAAATAATTTAAAAGGTTGAATATGAAGGACTTCTAGCAGTACCAGAACTCAAACTATACTACAATATAATAATCATCAAAATTTAAAAAGAGAGGTAGATCAATGGAACAGAATTAAGTACATAACATAAGAAACAAATGAGTCAATGCCCTTTTCTTCAATTAATCCAAGGAGCCAACTGCCAGGGGAAATACTATTCAACTAAAATTGCTGGAAGGATTAGAAATCAGTCTTGCAAAAATTAAGTGTAGACCAACACTTCACACCATATATAAGAAGCTCCAAAACTAGTATGGAAGAAATTAGGGCTTGACCCACACCTAACACCACATACTAAGATAAGATCTAAATGGGTAGATTTAAAATTTCATTTAGATTTGGATATAAAGAGTGATATTATAAGCAAATTAGAGGAACATAAGATAGTTTACCTCTCAGACCTGTGGAGAAGGAAGGAACTTGTGTCCAAAGAAGAGCTGGAACTCTTAATTGAACACCAGATAGATAATTTTGATTATATTAAGTTAAAAAGTTTTTGCACAAACAAGACTAATGCAGACAAGATTAAGAGGGAAGCAATAAATTGGGAAATCATCTTTACATTTAAGGATTCTGATAAAGGTCTCATTTCTAAAATATATAGAGAACTGACTCCTGTTTATAAGAATTCAAGCCATTCTCCAATCGATAAATGGTCAAAGGATATGAACAATTTTAAGATGATGAAATTAAAACTATTTCTAGTCATATGAAAAGGTGCTCCAAATCACTATTGATCAGAGAAATACAAATTAAGACAACTTTGAGATATTACTACATACCTGTCAGATTGGCTAAGATGACAGAAAAAGATAATGACAAATGTTGGAGGGGATGTGGGAAAACTGGGATACTGATACATTGCTGGTGGAACTGTGAACATTTTCCCACATTACCTCTAACATTTATCATTATCTTTTCCAGTCATTTTAGCTAATCTGGTGTCAGTTATTTTAATTTGCATTTCTCTAATCAATAATGATATGGAGCATTTTTTTATATGATTATAGATGGCTTTAATTTCTTTATCTGAAAACTGCCTTTTCTTATCCTTTGAGCATTAATCAATTGGGGAATGACTTGTATTTGTATAAATTTGAGTTTTCTATATATTTTGGAAATTAGGCCTTTGTTAGAAACATTGATTTTAAAAATTGTTTCGCAGCTTTCTGCTTCCCTTCTGATCTTGGCTACACTGGTTTTGTTTGTGCATACTCTTTGACCCAGAAGTGTTTCTATTGGGCCTATATCCCAAAGAGATCTTAAAGGAGGCAAAGGGACCTACAAAATGTTTGTGGCAGCCGTTTTTGTAGTGGCTAGAAACTGAATGGATGCCCATAAATTGAAAATGGCTGAATAAGTTATGGTATATGAGTATCATGGAATATTATTGTTCTAATTTGGAGCTATGCTCAAAAAGTTATCAAACTGTGCATACCCTTTGACCCAGCAGCATTTCTATTGGGCTTATATCCCAAAGAAATCATAAAGAAAGGAAAAGGCCCCACATGTGCAAGAATGTTTGTGGCAGCCCTTTTTGTAGTGGCTAGAAACTGGAAATTGAATAGATGCCCTTCAATTGGAAAATGGCTGAATAAATTATGGTATATGAATATTATGGAATATTATTGTTCTGTAAGAAATGACCAGCAAGATGATTTCAGAGAGACCTGGAGAGACTTACATGAACTGATGCTGAGTGAAATGAGCAGAACCAGGAGATCATTATACACGGCAACAACAGTACTATATGACGATTAATTCTGATGGACATGGCTCTCTTCAACAATGATATGTTTCAAAGCACCTCCAATTGTTCACTGAAGAAAGCCATATACACCCAGAGAGAGGGATGCGAAATGTGGACCACAACATAACATTCTCATACTCCTTGATTGACGTTTGCTTACATCGTGTTTCCTTTATCTGATATATCATTTGTGTAGATAAGATTTTTCTTGCACAACAATAAGTTTGGAAATATGTATACATATATTCGATTTGCCAATATTTTAACATAATTAACATGTAGTGGATATCCTGCCATCTAGGGGAGGGGTGGGGAAGTTGGGGGGAAAAATTTCTAACGAAAAGCTATGTAAGTGTTATTGTTGAAGAATTACCCACACATATGTTATGCAAATAAAATAAAATTAAAAAAAAAACAATAAAAAAAAAGGAATATTATTGTTCTGTAAGAAACAACCAACAAGATGATTTCAGAGAGGCCTGGAGAGACTTGCATGAACTGATGCTGAGTGAAATCAGCAGAAACAGGAGATCATTGTATACAGCAACAATAAGGCTATATGATGGTCAATTCTGAAGGACATGATTCTCTTCAATAATGAAATGTTTCAAATCAGTTCCAGTTGTTCAGTGATGAAGAAAGCCATATACACCCAGGGAGAGGCCTGTGGGATCTGAGTCTGGACCACAATATAGCATTTTCACGCTCTCTATTGATGTTTGCTTACATTATGTTTTCCTTTTCAGGTTTTTTTTTTTTCCTGTACAGCAAGATAATTGTATAAATACATATACACATATTCGATCTGTCAAATATTTTAACATAATTAACACATATTAGACTTCCTGCCATCTAGGGGAGGGGGTGGGGGGAAAGAGGGAAAAATTTGTAACAGAAAGCTTTGCAAGGGTAAGTGTTGAAAAATTACCTATGCATATGTTTTGCAAATAAAAAGCTTTAAAAAATAATAATTTAATGTAATCAAAATTATCCATTTTAAAGCAAAACTTCTTAAAATTGTGGGTCATGTCCCCATATGGAATCTTGTAACTGAATGTAGGGTCATGAAATTATGATTTATTATTAGTAAATATTTAAATTATATATCTATTTTATATACCTACATATTCAGGTCATATAAACATTTCTCAGGTGAAAAGGGGTTGTTAGTGGAAAAAGTTTAAGTCCTGCTATAAAGTATAGTTCTAGTTCAAGTCCAAAATGTTTCCCCCTGTCCCTGGACATTGTATTGCCAAATATTTCTTAGTCTTAGCTTTGAAGGACCTTTCTCAACCCACAACCAAAAGAAAGAGCAGAAACAGGACAAAAAAATTAACTTGTTTCAGATGAAACCTTTCTTACTCTGAACTTTTCAAATTACATAGAGCTCTTCTTGGAGAAATTTTAGACCTGGAATTCCTTAGGTCACTCCTTTCTTAGATTAGAAAAGTGTCTGAGAGTGAAAACTCCTGTTTCCCTCGTTGCATAATACATTCATCCTACTGAGGTCTGGACAAAAGGTATCCTTTTCTATGCAAGGAACACTAAAATTCTCTTTTTAAAAAATTCTCTTTTTTTGTTTTTTTTTAAAATTAAAGCTTTTTATTTTCAAAATATGGATGAATAACTTTTCAATATTGACCCTTGTATAACCTTGTGTTCCAAATTTTCTTCTCTTTCCCCCACACCTTCCCCAGATGGCAAGCAATCCATTATATGTTAAACATGTTAAAATATATGTTAAATCCAATATATATATACATATTTATATAATTATCTTGCTACATAAGAAAATTTAGATCAAAAAGGAAAGAAAATGAGAAAGAAAACAATGCAAGCAAACAACAAAAAGAATGAGAATGTAATGTTGTGATCCACACTAAGTTCCCATAGTCTTCTCTCTGGGTGTAGATGGCTTTCTTCATCACAAGATCACTGGAAATGGCCTCAGTCATCTCATTGCTGGAAAGAACCATGTCCATCAGAATTGATCATCGTACAGTCTTGTTGTTGCCATATACAATGATCTCCTGGTTCTGCTCATTTCACTTAGTATCATGTAATTCATAATTCAAGTTCATGTAATCATCCTCTTGATAATTCTTATAGAACAATAATATTCCATTACATTCATATATCATAATTTATTCAGCCATTCTCCAACTGATAGGTATCCACTTAGTTTCCAGTTTCTTGCCACTATAAAAAGGCTACCACAAACATTTTTGCACATGTAGGTCCCTTTGCCTCCTTTAAGATCTCTTTGGGATATAAGCCCAGTAGAAACACTGCTGGGTCAAAGGGTATGCACAGTTTGATAACTTTTTGAGCATAGTTTCAAATTGTTCTCCAGAATGGTTTGATCCATTCTTAGTTCCACCAACAATGTAGTAGTGTCCTAGTTTTCCCACATCCCCTCCAACATTTGTCATTATCTTTTCCTGTCATCATAGTTAATTTGAGAATTGTATAGTGGTGCCTCAGAGTTGTCTTAATTTGCATTTCTCTGATCAGTAGTGATTTAGAGTACCTTTTCATGTGACTAGAAATGCACACCAGAATTCTTTAGGGATACCTGTATTATAGGAGTTTTCCTCCTGGAGGTCTGAGGAGTTTCCTCTGGGTCTTTATTCTACAAAGAAATTTCCTTTATGAATCTATGCTACTCTTAAGATAAACCAAATGGAATTGCAAACTTAACTCATTAGAGTAAGAATACAAGTAGAATCAGGTAGAAAATTTGCAAAGAATGTTAGCTACTTGTATATATTAGACACAAGCATCTTAACCTAAGAAGATGTAAAATATTTTGCTTTCAAAAAAGGCATATAGTCTGATTTTAAATATCAAAGAACAATATAAATATTTCTATTAGCCACAATCAAGTGATTCTACATTTCCCACATTACACTTAATAACAGTACTAATATGGGACTCAATAAAACAAAATATATCAGTATAGATTTTTTATATCAGTATTTCTATGCAGAATTAAGTAATACAGAAGTATCAGTACTTAAATAATCAGTTACCAAATGAAAAGTTTGCAAAATTGTGCCAATGGTACTGACTTGAAGTATTCTCTTAAGTGTAATGAGAAACTTCCATGTAACTCAATTCCATTTAAATTCCGATAGCCAAATTCCTTTTACAAAGAAATATTTACTTCAAACACATAAAACAGATATGAACAAGAATGCAATCCCAGTTTCAATCCAAAACCTGCCTCTAGTTTATATGTCAGGGACCCCAGCTGGTTGTACCTTCCTGCCCTCCATCTTGGGTCTAAGGTCACTAAGGCTCAAATTCCCAATTCTGGTGGGAATTACTGCTGGCTCCCAAAAAGAAGGAGGACAAAATGGAACAGAACAAGGAAAACAACTCCAGCCTGGGATCTATAAGAAGAGAGGAGAAATGTATCCTCTCCATCTCACTCCTACTTTAATTCATGGAGCCTATGCTGTAGTTGAACTGTAAATTTTATTTTGAACTTTATTTTTTGGTCATAGCAAGAATGAATGTATAAGAAAGTGTAATGATGATTTTTTATTTGACAAATCTAATTGCTAAATTATGGTATATGATTGTTTTGTAATATTATTGTTCTGTAAGAAATGACCAGCAGGATGATTTCAGAGAGGCCTGGAGAGACTTACATGAACTGATGCAGAGTGAAATGAGCAGAACCAGGAGATCATTGTACACGGTAACAAGACTATATGATGATCAATTCTGATGGACATGGCTCTCTTCAACAATGAGATAATTCAAACCAGTTTCAATTGTTCAGTGATGAAGAAAGCCACCTACACCCAGAGAGAGGCCTGTGGGATCTGAGTGTGGACCACAACATAGTATTCTCACTTTGTTGTTGTTTGCTTGCATTTTGTTGTCTTTCTCAATTTTTTTTCCCTTCTTGATCCAGTTTTTCTTGTGCAGCAAGATTACTATATAAATGTGTATACATATATTGAATTTAACATATATTTTAACATATTTAACATTTTTGGATTACCTGCCATCTAGGGGAGGGGAGGAGAGGATAATTTGGAACAGAATGCTTTGCAAGGGTCAATGTTGAAAAATTACCCATACATATGTTTTGTAAATAAAAAGCTTTAATAATAAAAAAAGATTCACCCTGCCCCCCCCCCCAAAAAAGACAAATCTAATTGCTTTTTTTCAGTCCTTATACTTTTTGGCCTTTCTGCAATATTTGATACTGTTGTTGACCTTCTCAATATTTTCTTCTCCCTATACTACTCGGTATCTGATCTCTCCTCAGACTTCTAGATCTTCTTCCATATCATGTCTGCTACCTCTTGAAGTCCCCCAAAACTTTGTGCTACTTTTCTTTTTTCCTCCACAGTCTCTCTCTCAGTTTGTGACCTCGTTAGCTCCCTTGAGTTCAGTTATCAGCTCTACACAAATGAATTTATCCTGCTGCATGGAAAAAATCAGATCAAAAGGGAAAAAAAACATGAGGAAGCAAATAAAAACCCAAGCAAATAAAGAATAACAATAACAACAAAGATGAAAATATTATGCTTTTATCCACATTCAGTCTCCATAGTTCTCTCTCTGGATATGGATGGCTCTTTCTTTTCCCTTTTTTTTTTAACTAAATAATTAATTTTTTTATTTTAAAAGATTTATTTTTATTTATTTTATATTTTATCCAACTTTTTCCCTCTTCCCCACTCCCTTCTCTGGATAGCAGTAGTTCAATACATGTTAAATATGTTAAAATACATGATAAATCCAATATATGTATATATATTTATACAGTTATCTTGTATAGAAAGAAAAAAAAAACCTGAGAAGGAAATCAAAATGCAAGCAAACAACAAAAGAGAGTGTGAATGCTATGCTGTGGTCCACATTCAGTTCCCACGGTCCTTTCTCTGGGGTGTATATGGCTTTCTTCATTACTGAACAGTTGGAGTTGGTTTGAATCACCTCATTGTTGAAGAGAACCAAGTCCATCAGAATTGATCATTGTATAATGCTATTGCCATGTATAATTATCTCTTGGTTCTGCTCATTTCACTTAGCATCAGTTCATGCAAGTCTCTTCAGGCATCTCTGAAATCATCTGCTTGTCGTTTCTTAAACAATAATATTCCATAACATTCATATACCATAGTTTATTCAGCCATTCTCCAATTGATGGGCATACATTCAGTTTCCAGTTTCTAGCCACTACAAAAGGGCTGCCACAAACATTTTTGCACATATGGGTCCCTTTCCTTCCTTTAAGATTTCTTTGGGATATAGGCCCAATAGAAACACTGCTGGGTCAAAGGATATGCACAGTTTGATAACTTTTTCAGCATAGTTCCAAATTGCTCTCCAGAATGGTTGGATCTGTTCACAGTTCCACCAACAATGTATAAGTGTCCCAGTTTTCCCATATCCCCTCCAACATTTGTCATTATCTTTTCCTGTCATCTTAGCCAATCTGACAGGTGTGGATTACATTAAATTAAAAAGGATTTGCACAAACAAAACCAGTGAAGCCAAGATCAGAAGGGAAGCAGAAAGCTGCGAAACAATTTTTAAAATCAATGTTTCTAACAAAGGCCTAATTTCCAAAATATATAGAGAACTCAAATTTATAAGAATACAAGTCATTCCCCAATTGATTAATGCTCAAAGGATAAGAAAAGGCAGTTTTCAGATAAAGAAATTAAAGCCATCTATAATCATATAAAAAAATGCTCCATATCATTATTGATTAGAGAAATGCAAATTAAATCACTGACACCAGATTGGCTAAAATGACTGAAAAAGATAATGATAAATGTTAGAGGTAATGTGGGAAAATGGGGTCACAAATGCATTGTTTGTGGAGTTCTGAAATGATTCAGACATTCTGAAGAGCAATTTGGAATTATGCCCAAAGGACTATAAAACTGTGTATACCCTTTGATCCAGCAGTGCCACTACTAGATCTGTGTCCCAAAGAGATCATGAAAGAGGGAAATAGACCTACATATATAAAAATTTCTGTAGTAGCAATTTCTGTGGTGGCAAGGAATTAGAAATTGAGTGGATGCCCATCAGCTGGAGAATGCCAGAATAAGTTATGGCATAAGAATGTAATGGAATATTATTGTTCTATAAAATATGATGAACAGACTGATTTCAGAAAAGCCTAGAAAGATTTATATGAACTGATGCTCAGTGAAGTGAGCAGAACCAAGAAAAGATAGTGCACAGTAACAGCAAGATGATCAACTATAATAGACTAAGCTTTTCTTAGTAATACAGCGATGCAAGACAATTCTAATAAGCATTGGATGAAAAATACCACCTACATCCAAAGAAAGAATTATGGAGACTGAATGCAGATTGAAGGATATTATTTTCACCTTTTTTTGCTGTTGTTTTCTCATGGTTTTTCCCTTTTGTTCTGATTTTTCTTTCCCAACATGACTCATATGGAAAAATGTTAAAAACTGATTGTACATGTATAACCTATATCAGTTTGCATCTGCCTTGGGAAAGAGGGAGATGAGAGTGAAAGGGAGAAAAAAAATGGAACTCAAAATCTTACAAAAATTAATACTGAAAACCATCTTTACTTAAATCAGAAAAATACTATATCATTAAAATAAAAAAAAATTTTAAAGAAGCAGCATCTTTGCTTTATAGGAACCACACTTATTTATAAATTTTTTTTTCTTTTTGAAGAAAAGATTATTTTTAAAAACTAATCTATTAGTGATTAAATGGAACTGAAGAAAAGGTAAGCTTTACACCTAAGGGAACACCAAATGGCTGAAACCATTTTCAGAGCCTTGAAACACCCCAGTTCTCTAAAGCAGACAAGGGGTAAAATAACATATCTGGAAATAGGAGCCAGTGGCTAGTTTTAGATGTGAGACTTTATCTGAGATAAAATTGAGCCCACTGCTTTTTAGAAGTATCCCTGGAGAAATTCTCAAGCCAAGATTTTTTATTTTAGATATTTCTATATTATAAGATACTGGAGAAATTTAGTCAAATTTGGGGGGAGAGAGATGTGAGTTCCCACTGATATAATCTGACAAATTTTTCATGTGTTGGTTATTTGATAATTTTTGCATTATTGGATTCTATATTTAAGTCATGATGTGCTGATATGGTCTATTATAATTGAGTACATATGAGTACTAAGTTTTACTGTAACAAATCTATACTCACTAGATGACTATTATAATCTAATATAAATGTTCTTGTTTTCTGGCATTTAAACCAATCTAGACTGCCTACCTATAGGAAGTGAGCTAAGCTTTACAACTTTGAAGTAAATATTTCTTTGTAAAAGCTAAAAATATATATATTTTTTAAAGATCATTGTCAGCTTTGGAGAAAACTGTCTTAGCTGAATTATCAGTTGAAAAGTCAGAGAGGAGAGCAAGTAAAGCCAATGAGCATAGATGGCCTTATTAAGGACTTTGCCCAAAAAGGGGAAGGCAGATATAATATGTGAATGATTGAATGAAGTGAGGATTTTTAGGTTGGGGAGGGGATCAGTATGTTTTTTGACAATAGGGAAGGAGCTAATAGAGAAGGGGGATTGAAAGCTAAAGAGAGAGGAGAGAACTGAAAGCTAAGGAGGTGCCCATCAAAGGGATAATGGCTAAATAAATAATGGCATAGAAATATAATGGAAACCAGGAGATCATTATACACAGCAACAAGACTATACGATGATCAGTTCTGATGGACATGGTTCTCTTTAACAATGAGGTGATTCAAACCAGTTCCTATTGTTCAGCAATGAAGATAGTCATATACATCCAGAGAGAGGCCTGTGGGAACTGCGTGTGGACCACAACATAGCATTTTAACGCTTTCTGTGAATATTTGCTTGCATTTTGTTTTCCTTAGGTTCTTTTTTTTTCTTTTTCTAGATATGATTTTTCTTGTGCAGCAAGATAACTGTATAGATATGTATACATATATTGGATTTGTCATATATTTTAACATATTTAACATGTATTAGACTACCTGTCATCTAGGGATGGGGGTTGGGGAAAGGAGGGGAAAAATTTGGAACAAAAAAAAAATTTTGCAAAGGTCAATGTAGAAAAATTACTCATATGTTCTGTAAATAAAAAACTTTAATAAAAAAAAAGAAATATAATGCAATATTACTATTCCTAATGAAATGATGAAAATTCCAGGGAACTCATATATATAGTGACATGGACAGAATCAAAACTTTTCATATAATAACAACACTGTTTAAAAAAAAAATTCAGAAACACTTAAGAAATTAGAACAAGGAAATGATCAATCCCATTTCCAAAGCAAGAAGTATGCTACCCACCTTCTGACAGAAATGTGATG
Organism: Myrmecobius fasciatus; assembly: GCA_023553655.1. NCBI lineage: Eukaryota > Metazoa > Chordata > Mammalia > Dasyuromorphia > Myrmecobiidae > Myrmecobius > Myrmecobius fasciatus. The sequence continues at coordinate 90,301 of JAJPUD010001525.1, read as the reverse complement.
GTCTCAAGCAGTAGAATCATATATAAATTTTCAAATAAAGTGAATATGGAGATTTATTTTGCTTTATCATTTATATATTTTATAAGGGTTTTAGTTTGTTTTTTTATTGAGGAAATGGAGAATTTGCAAGAGAAAACAGTCAGCAATAGAATTGTCAAAAAGAGAAGACAAGCTGTATTCGAAAGAGATTATAAAAAAAGGGAAAAGGACCCACATGTGTAAAATGTTTGTAGCAATCATTTTTGTAGTGGCAAGGAACTGGAAGCTAAGTAGATGCCCATCAGTTGGGAATTGGATGAATAAGTTATGGTATATGAAAGCTATGGAATATTAATATTCTATAAGAAACGATTAACAGAATGATTTCAGAAAGGCCTGGAAAGCCTTATATGAACTGATGCTAAGTGAAGTAAGTAGAGCCAAGAGAACATTGTACATAGCAACAAAAAAGGTTATGTGATGATCAATTGTGATGGACTTGTCTCTTTTCTTTTTTTTTTGGACTTGTCTCTTTTCAACAATGAGGTGATTCAGACCAATTCCAATAGATTTGTGAAGGAGAGAACCATCTGCATCCAGAGCAAGGACTATAGGGACTAAATGTTATATTTTCACTTTTTTGGTTGATTTTGTTTGCTTGCTTTTTTTTTTCTTTTTGATATGATTTTTCTTGTGCACATGATAATTGTGGAAATACATATAGAAGAAATGCAGTCTAGGGAAGGGGATAGGGAGAAGGGAGGGAAAAAAATTTGGAATACAAGGTTTTACTAGGGTGAGTGTTGAAAATTATCTATGCAATAGATAACTGCATAGGCAGTTACAAGTCACTTAACTCCAACTGCCTCAAGCAAAAAAAAAAAAGAGTGAGAGAAAACAAAAGAAAAATATATGCATATCAAAGGCAACCTTATTGACAGTATTAGTAAGGAACAGGACAACTTTCTTTTTTTTTTTTTTGAACAGGACAACTTTCAAAAATAATATATCACCTATCTATCTTTCTACAACTGACAAAGAATGTAAATGCAAAATCTTACTGTGCTTACTGTTTGACGACTATAAAAAACTTTTGATTCAGTATAGCAAAATATTACCTTGAGTTCTCTTCTAAGGAGATATCTCTCTTGCACATATGCATCAAAATAATGAAAGTTTCCCTGAAAGATAAAACAGAGATACTCTTGTTTGATTATCCTATAATTAATATCAAGTGAGGCATACAAGACATTTGGATCCCCAAGGGTATCTAGCATTGTATCTGTCATGGAGCAGATATGATGTAATGTTCAAATAGAAGCAGGATTGTCTATGGCAAGGTCCTCTGAACTCTCATGTTTGCCAGTGACTATTATTGGTTACATCAGGCCCTAAACCACTTCAGAGCTTCCTGGACAAGATTAATAAACATTGAAAGCAATTTTGGTTTGTGGGTTGGTCCAACTACCCATAGAGAATAATTTAAGTGCATGTAGAATGCCTTTTGTCCAGATTGCAGCATGTAATCAGATGTATTACCTTTATGTAGCTCATCCAGTATAGATATTGGATAAACACTGAAAATGGATAAAGTGGACCTATAATTAAATAGGAAGAGGCCAGCAAGCTGGGTAGCCATTGGGAAATAAAGTTCCTTTAATGAGTACAAACTTCTTCCTGAAATAATGACATCTTTTTAAAATCAATATTCTACCAGTGTTGTTATATGGTTATTATTTCATGGAACTGTAGTCTCCTAAGAATTAAAAATGAGTATTACTGAAGGCAGAGACAAGATATCAGGAAAAAAAATACAACACAGCACACCCACACACACATACAACTCCTCTTCTACAAAGATTCAAAAAATGTACCAGTCCAAATTATAATTGGGAAATCCAAGGAAAAGATCATAGTGAATCATTTTTATCAATTCAGGTCAGCAGCATAAGGAGATGGATGGAGAGCTCTGCAAACACGAGCCTAGATCTGACAGTACATTCTGGTGCTCTGGGACTGAGAGAGTTTAGATATAAGCTGTGTACCAAATAGAAAGCACTAAGGCAGGAAAAAAATTCCATGGGGACTTTTTTTTTTTTTAATCCAAGGATGAAAGGTGCAAGAAAAGCTACCATTTGACAAGTCTGTTGTTTACGACCCAGTCAGGTCATAAATACAGGGCAAACTGAGGAAAAGATACCAGCTTTAAAAGGAATCACTTCTGAAGCAAACAGTAGCATTGTGGTTCTGATCCCAGGAGAAGAGCAGGGACTCATTTGATGCTTCCAGCCCAGATTAAAATCAGCAATGAAATATCCAGGGCCAGACTAAAAGTGATCCTTCAGTTTGGTCACTTTGAACCTGCTGAGCTTCCAAGTAGGCTAAGATGACAATGGCTAAGTCCAGTAGAATTGTGCAGCTATTTGTGAAGACAAATATAAAGACCCAAATCTGGAGGCACTTGGAGAACTCAGAATATGAAGGACAACTTTGCCCAAGGTCACTTCACTGTGGGATCCCAGAAAGCTTTCAGATCCCCAGCCAGAACTATCCAAGAGATACTACAATAACGTAACACTCAGTACTGAAGAATGGAGCAGAAAGACCCAAGATGACAAAATCTCAGCCCAGATATCATATGCAAAAGTATACCCAGTTGTAACATAAAGTCCAAAGTCAAGAAGTACATTGGAAGAATCAGATGGGGGGAGGGAGAGGAGGAAAGGAAGGAAGGAAAAAGAGGAAGAGAAGGGGGAGGAGAGAAGGGAAGAAAAGAACATTATTATAAAGAACTACTATGGTAACAGAGAAGCTCAAGATATAAATTCAGAAGAAATGACCCCAAAACATTTACAAGCAAAGCCTCAAAGAAAAACAGACTGGACACACATTCAATCAATTTCTGGAAAAGCTAAATCAAGGATTTGGGTTTTGTTTTGTTTTGTTTTTAATTTAGAGGGCTAAAAACTGATTTTAGAAACCAAATGAGTAATAGGGAGAAAAGGAAGAAGAAATGAGAGCTATAGAAGACATGGAAAAATAATTAATGATCTAATACAAGAGGCACAAAAACCTTACTCAAGAAAATAACTTCCTGAAAATTAACATTGACAAAATGAAACCTTATGACTCCTTGACACATAAATATTAAAACAAAGACAAATACCTTAAAAAAAAAAAAGGGAAAGAAAACGCATAGAAAAAAAACTGATCCAAAAAAAACAGATTGAAAAGAAATAATTTAAAAATTATTAGACTAGGCAACTAAGGGGTGCAATGGATAAAGCACCAGCCCTGGAGTTCAAATTTGACCTCAGACACTTCATATTTACTAGCTGTGTGACTCTGAGCAAGTCAATTAACCCCAATTGCTATGACAAAAAAAAAAAAAAAAAAAAATCACTGAACAATTGCAATGCCCCCCACACACACACATACAGTTTAGATATCCTATTTCATGAATTCATAAAGAAAAAAATGAACAGATTTCTCAGCAAAGAGCAAATGAGAAATAGAAAATTTACCAATCACTTTCTAAAAAACCGCCCAAATGAAAACCCCTAAAAACATACCCAAAATTCAGAACTCCTAGATTAAAGAAATACTATATATAAGCAGCCAGAAGAATTCAAGGAGCCACACTCATGATCACATACACAATTTGGCAACCACCACTATAAAGGGAAAAGGAAGGGGAAAAGTATTTATTCATTACTTATTATGTGCCAGACCCTACGTATGCTAAGTGCTTTATAATTATTACTTCAATTGATCTTTATGCTATGAATTATTTGCTATCATTGGCCCCACTTTACAATTAAGAATACTAAGACTGACAAAAGTTAAGTGACTTGTCTGAGGTCACACAACTATTGTCTGAGGCCACATCTGAACTCTAAGTCTTTCCTGATTCTAAATCCAGATTTCTGTCTACAGTGTCTTCTAGCTGCCTACAAAAAGGAGTGAAGTTATTTTATGGCATAACATAATATAATATAATATACAAGAAGGCAAAAGATCTATGTTTACAGTTAAGAATAATTTACTCAAGAAAAAAACAAAACAATCCTAGGGAAGAAAAAAATGAACTTTTAATAAAAAAAGAAGATAAAACATTCTTGATTTAAAAAAACAGCACTATATAAAAACTAATACACAGAGGAGTCAAGAGAATCATAAAAAGGTAAAGGTGAATGAGCAAAATATGAGTCTAAAAAAGAATAAAATGCTTACATTCTCATATGAAGGAAAAACATATGTATCTGCTCAGAATTCTAATCATCACAGACCACAGAAATAATCTAATTAAACAGATCTCAAAGTCTTTAGGTCTTGATTTTGTGATTTTAAAAGGAAATTGGAAATGGGGGAAAGAAAAATACAACTGGGAGGGAAAAGGAAAGGAAAAATAGGGAATATTATCTCAAATAACTGGGGAAGGGACACAAATGAAAATCACAATGGGGAGGAGGGAGATGTCAGGGAATAAGCAACATTTATATTTCATTCTTATCTGAATTAGTCAAAGGAAGGAAAATTACATATAAAAACATATACATACAGAGTTGGTATAGAAATACATTTCATTCAGCAGGAAAAGAAAAAAAAGGGGTTAGGAAAAAAGGGAGGAAATAAAAGGGGAGGAAAATTAAGGGAGAAAGTAAAAAAAAAACTTTTAAAAGGAGGAAAGGAACAAAGAAAAGTATAAGAGATTAGATAAATAGAAACATAGTTAACAGTCATAACTGAATATGAAGAGGATGACTTCACTCAAAATGGAAGAGAACAGCAAAATAGATTGGAAACTTGACATTATTATGTTGTTTACAAGAAATAACCTTGAACAGAAAGATATACATGTTAAATAAGAGGCACCAGAATTCTTTATGCTTCAATTAAACTAAAAAAGTAAAGAATAATCATAATTTCAAACAAAGTAAAAGCAAAAACAAACCTAATTAAAAGCAATAAACAAAGAAACTACTTCTACTAAAAGATACCTTAGAAATGAATCAATATTGATATTGTATATATGCACTAAATGGTGGAGCATCTAAATTTTTTCTTTAAAAAAATAATAGCTTTTTATTTCTCAAGATACATGTAAAGATAGTTTTCAACATTCACCCTTGCAAAATCTTGTATTGCAAATTTTTCTCCCTCCCTCCCCACCTTCCCCTTCACCTAGACAGCAAGTAATCCCACATAGTTAAACATGTAGCATTTAAATTTTTTTTTAATTTTTTAAATTTTATTAAGTTTTTTATTTTCAAAACATGTGCATGGATAATTTTTCGACATTGACCTTTGCAAAACTTTTGTGTTCCAAATTTTTCCCTCATTCACCCCATTTTCTTCCCTAAGTGGCAAGTAATCCAATATATGCTGAACATGTGCAATTCTTTTATACATATTTCTACAAGTATCATAGCATCTAAATTCTTAATGAATAAGTTAAATAAATTACAAAAGGAAATGGACAATAAAACTATAATAATGGGAAACTTCAATTAACCACTTTCAGACTTAGATAAAAAATAAACCAAAACAAAAAAGAAAAAGAAAAAAAATCAAAGATCTGAATAGAAATTTACAAAAATTAGATGATAACCATCTGTAGCTATTTAATGAGAATAGGAAAGAGTATACATATTTCTCATCAGTACATGATCACTCCCCTCTTCAAAAATAAATCTTACCTTGTCATAAAAACTTTACAAAGACACAAAAGTAGAAATATTAAATGCAGTTTTTTTCAGACCATAATGCAATAAAAATTATATAGAATAAAAGGTTTTAGAAAATGTCTTTTCTCTAAGGGAGAAAAAAAATGAACTTTCAATGAAAAAGAGGATAAACCTCTTTTAATAAATTAACTGTGTATTAAGTAACCTAAGCCTAAAGAATGCTTAAGTCAAAGAACAAATAATAAAAGCAATAATTGCAAAAAAGATAATGAAGTAAAATAAGTTCTTAGTGGGAAATTTATATCTCTAAACAACTTTCATCAATAAAATGGAGAAAAAGTAGATCAATAAATTAAATATCAAACTAAAAACACTAGAAAACCAATTAAAAAATCAAAAAGCAAAATAGAAATCCTAAAAATCTACAAAAAGATTAACAAATTTTAAAAATTTGATTACATAAAACTAAGAGCTTTTATTTTTATTTTGATAATAGCTTTTTATTTTCAAAATACATACAAAGATAGTTTGCAATATTACCTTTGCAAAACCTTGTGTTCTAAATTTTTCTTCCTCCCTTCCTCCCAGCCCCCTATGTAAGGGAGGCCCTACATAGCAAGTGATCTAATATAGGTTAAACATATGCAATTCTTCTAAACATATTTCCACAGTTATCATGCTGCACAAGAAAAATCAAATCAAAAAGGAAAAAAATGAGAAAGAAAAAAAAAAAGCAAACAAATAACAATAAAACATGAAAATACTACATTGTGATTCACATTCAATTCCCATAGTCCTCTCTCTGGTGCAAATGGCTCTTGCCTTCACAAGTCTATTGGAATTGGCCTGAATCACTTCATTGCTGAAAAGAAACACATCCATCACAGTGATCATCACATAATCTTGTTGCTGTGTGCAATGTTCTCTTAATTCTACTCACTTCAGTTAGCATCAGTTCATGTAAGTCTCCAGGACTCCATGAAGTCAGAGTGCTGATTTGTTTCTTTTAGAACAATAATATTCCATTACATTCATAAACCATAACTTATTCAACCATTCTCCAACTGATGGGCATCCTACTCAGTTTCCAATTTCTTGCCACTACAAAAAGGGCTGCTACAAACATTTTTGAACATGTGGACCCTTTTCCCTTTTTTAAGATTTCTTTTGGATACAGACCCAGTAGAGACACTGCTGGATCAAAAGGTATGCAGTTTGATAACTCTTTGGGCATAGTTCCAGATTGCTCTCCAGAATAGTTGGATCAGTTCACAACTCCACCATCAATGTATTAGGGTCCCAGTTTTCCTACATCCCCTCCAACTTTTATCGTTATCTTTTCCGATAAGCATTTTTTAAAAGTTAACTAATTTTATTAAAGAGAAAAAAGAAAACTGAATTACTAGTATCAAAACTGAAAAAAGTAAATTTATAATCAATGAAGAATAGAATTAATAGGAATTATTTTACACAAGTAGATGTCAATAAAACTGACACAATCTAAATTAAATGGATGAATGTTTACAAAAATATAAACTGCCCAGAATAAAAGAATTATATTAAATCAATATATAATAATCAAATATATTGATATAATGTATCAAGAAATAGAAGAGAGGGGAAAAGTATTTATTAAGTACCTATAATGTGATAGCCATTGTGCTAAATACTTGTCATATCACATTTGATCCTCACAACAGCTCTGGGAGGTAGGTGCTATTATTATCCACATCTTACAGTTGAGGAAACTGAGGCAACCAAATGTTAAGTTACTTGCCCAGGGTCACATACTTGTAACTGAATGAGCCTGAAACTGAACTTAGGTCTTTTCTTATCTCAGACCTAGCACCACTGTACCACCTTGCTGCCTAAAGAATTTAAGTAATCCTATGTTGAAAAAAATAATTGAATAAGTCATAAATGAATTCCCAAAGAGAGAAGGGAGTCAGAGAACAGGACCAGATAGATTTATAAGTGAATTCTATCAAACGTTAAAGAATCATTAGTTCCTTCTGGAGAACAATCTGGAACTAGCTCATAAGGTTATAAAGCGGTTCATACTATATGACCCAGCAATAATACCACTAGATCTATATCCAAAGAGATCAAAGCAAAGAAGACATATTTATACTAGCTCCTTTTGTGGTAGCAATTGAGGGGTTGCCCATCAAATAAAGAATAGGTAAACAGGTTGTGGCATATGACTGTGATGGAATACTTTTTTTCTTTTTTGCACTAAGGTAATTGGGGTTAAGTGACCTGCCCAGGGTCACACAGCTAGTAAGTGTTAAGTGTCTGAGATCACATTTGAACTCAAGTCCTCCTGACTTCAGGGCTGGTGCTCTATCCACTGTGTTACCTACTTTGGAATACTTTTGCTTTAAGAAATAATGAGAGAAGTGAAGTGAGTAGAACCAAGAGAACATTACACCACAACAAGATTATATGTTGATCAATTCTGACAGAAGTGGCTCTTTTCAAGAATGAGATGATTCAAGCCAGTTCCAATATGCTTGTGATGGAGAAAGCTATCTGCATATAGAAACAGATTTGTCGGAACTGAATGTGGATCACAACATAATATTTTCACCTTTTTTGTTGCTGCTTGCTTGCTTTCTTTTTTTTTTCTCCTTTTTGATCTGATTTTTCTCGTACAGCATGATAAAAGTGGAAATAGTTATAAAAGAACTGTAAATGTTTAACATACTTTGCATTTCTTGCTCTCTAGGGGAGGGGTGAAGGAAAGGGAGAAAAATTTTGAATACAAAGTTTTCAAAAGTGAATACTGAAAATTATCTTTGCATATATTTTGAAAATAAAAATCTATTATTAAAAAAAAGAAAAGAAATAATGAGCAGTATGGTTTCAGAAAAACATGGGAAAATTTACATGAACTCATGCAAAGTGAAGTGAGCAGAATCAGGAGAACATTGCACATTATATTATAAAAATGATCAACTGAAGGATAGCTACTCTGAACAAGACAGTGACCTAAGACAATTCCAAAAAAACCATTATGAAAAATGCTATCTCCAGAGAAACAATAAATGGACTCTGGATACTAACTAAAGCATACTTTTTTTTTTACTTTATTTTTCTTTTGTGTGTGTGTGTGTGTGTGTAAATATACATATATGTATATATGTATCCATATATACACACATATGCTTTCTTTTGCAACATGGTTAATGTGGAAATGTTTTATGACCACATATAAAAATGTTTTCATTGTTTGACTTCTCAAGAAATAAGGGGGATGTAGAAAATGTGTAACTCAAATTTTCAAAAAATGAATATTAAAAATTTTCACATGTAATTAGTTAATATTTAAAGAAACAAAAAATATTTTTGAAAAGAAAATTAATTCCAAGAATATATAAACATTTTGAAAAAGATAACAAAAGTTCTCATCAAACTCCTTTTATGATACAAATATGGCCTAGATACCTAAACCAGAGAGAATCAGGACAAGAGAAAGTATCCTTACTGAATATTGATACAAAATTTGAAAATAAAATATTAGCAAGGAAACTACAATAATATTACAATTAGAACAAAGTTGGATTTATACTAAGAATGCAGGGCTGGTTTAATATTAGAAAAATAATAAACATATTTGAAATAATACAAAAAAAACAACAAATGAGCAAAATCATATCAATAGATTCAGAAAAATTTTTGCCACTCTCCAACACACATTCCTATTAAAAACACTAGAAAGCATACAAATGAACAGTTTTCTTTAATATATAAATACTATCTAACTAAAGCAAGAGGAGGTTTTGTAATTTCTTTTTTATACATGGAGAGTATGAGTGGGTAATAACACATGATAACTAAGAAAAACCAGAATAACAAATAAAATAATTTTAAAAATTTTGAGGACTAGTAACATCATGAAAGTAACAGACAAATGAAACATAAAATATGTCCAGTGCTATCTTCTCAATGACACTGAGAAATGAGGAAGGCTAAATATCATGTAATAAAATCATTAGAAAGACATGACCAAGAAATGTGTAAGGCACACAAAAATGAGGGGATTATATTCAACTTAAATAGAGGGATGAGACCAAAATCATGTGAATATGTGGCACTGTTCTAGGCACTGGGAAGTCATCCCCAAAAGAAATGCAAAAAATTACCAAATAAGAGGGGAGAAAAAAAGGCTAACACCAACATTGAATCAAAGAGTATTTGTGTTACTTATTACTAGAAAAAATCTTTAAAACCCACAAGATTTGTTCCCTGAAATGCTATAATTAATAAATCAAAAGGATAAGTGCCTATTTTCCTTTTCAAAAAAAAAAAAGGCCTTCATTGAACAGAAAAAAAAAGAAATTAAGTCCCTAACAACCTGTTACAAGATAAATTAATTATTCTTATTTAAGTACCTTTAAAAATACAAGAAGTTTAAAACAAAGATAAATGTTTGGTTTGTATCTGCCAAGCAAATTTGGCCAAATTAATTATGAACTTGTCTACTTATAAATAATGCAATAAAACAAATATTTCTGCTAATCTTCCTCTTCCATCTCTGTCCATGAAAAAGATTGTTTAAATAAGAGTCCAAAAACATACACACACACACACACACACACACACACAAAAAATCTTTTCTCAACAGAAATTTAATAACAACAACAAAAACATAGAAAAGCGTCTTTTCCCATTTCCTTTCAACAGGTTTAAAAAACATGCATTTACATCTTTTTTTTATCAACTAGCTGTGACCTAATAGGAAAATATTTTTATACATTTAGACATTCATAGGTCACATGTGAAAAATACATTAATTAACTGAACAAATAGTTATTGATAACCTACAGGAATTTGATGTGCTTCCTTTAATTCTTTTCATACCCTTCAGCAACTTTTTCTTTATTCAGATGTAAGCCAAAACATTGCTACTACTACAAAGTAAACTAAAAGAGAAAATTACAGGTAATTAGAATTATAAAATTACAACTAAATAAAACTGATAATTACATTATCTAGACAAAAAGCCCCATTTGTCAAAAGCAGGGATCCTTAACAAAGTAGTCACAAAGGACTTTCATATAATACAAATTGCCACTTAAAATATTTAAAAAGCAGTATTCCCAAGAATATATGTTTCAGTGAAGTTTTAGTACAGTCAAAAATTTGGATGCTTCAATTTGATCCAAAGTAGTATTTATCAACATGTCTATAGCAGTGTAGTACATCAGAAATGCTAGACCAGAAGTTAAGTGACTGGGTTTGAATCTCACTTCCAAAACAATAACTTCATTGTAAAACCATGGGCCAGTTTTATAATACCCTTGAACCTCTTTATGATAGAGATTCACAGTTCCTACTTCAGCTATTATCATTATTAAAATATAAGGTAGGCCTTCCTAAATAAATATTTGGAGATATTTTGTAATCTAACCCTAAACAATAGATTTTGTCCATTACAATTTAGAGATTTGTGCAATCCTATTCCCTTACTAAATTAGGGCATGAAAAACTTCTCAAGCTCCAGTCTGTGTTAGAGATAAAAGACAACAATCATTATCCTTACCCTGAATTCAGATAATACTAAGGATCTTGCCAATGGGGACAGCTAAGTGGCGCAGTGGATAGAGCACCAGCCCTGAAATCAGAAAGATCTGAGTTCAAATGTGACCTCAGACACTTAACACTTCCTAGCTGTGTGACCCTGGGCAAGTCACTTAACCCCAATTGCTTCAGGGGAAAAAAAAGGATCTTGCCTACAAATTAGACCACCTACCTAAAAAAATGTAACCTATTATATATATGTATGTATATTTATGTTATGTGTATATATATACATACATGTATATATCATTTAGTGCTATGTTCTTAGTAGGAACTCTGTTAATACTCATGATGATCCAAAAGCACCTAATATTAATCAAACCCCTCTGCCTACTATTTAAAGTCTTCTCTCTTGATTTACTTATTACCAACCTAACTTTTCTTTTTCTAATTTTCACTTCTAACTTTCACATCCCTGATTACAATGAACAATGCCTACCCCTTTTGTGTTTGCTTTTTTAATCACCAGGAACAAGCAATAATGAACTGGGAACCATCTGCAATATTAATGTGGTCTCTTTATTTTAATTCAAAGAAATATTTATTAAGCACCTACTGTGTACAAAGCTCTTTGCTAGATAAAAGAATAAAGAATTTAAAAATACCTACTCTCAAGAAGCTTACATTCCAATATTAGTATACATGTAAACATAGCATAAATTTAAACTGAATACATATATTAAAATCGTAAGGGAAATACAAGATAGTTTGGGAGAGAAGACATTAGCAGTGAGAAGGATAAAGGAAGACTTCAAGGGGCAGCTCGGTGGCACAGTGGATAAAGCACCAGCCC